>JAJJMC010025232.1:1188996-1468010 GCA_023531435.1 Papaver californicum | reverse complement strand
AACATTATTATCATTATGCTCAATTGGTGTAACAGTTTCCTCGTCATTATGACTACGGATTTCTTCCTCGACACTATAGTCATCATCATAATAATATGAAGAAGTTTGAACTTTATCTAAATACGTAGTGTCTTCTGTTCTAACCTCTCCTCTGAATTAGGTAAATATTCATCATTGTTATCAAGGGTAAAAGTGGAAACACTGTATTTGAAACTAAGATTATTTTGAGCAATATTATTCTTTACAGAAATTTCATTCAGACTTAATCCGAACCTATTATTATCCTCAATCATCTTCCTTGTATTCTTAGTTATCTGCTTAAGGGATTCTTCTAGAGAAGATAATTTCTTGAGTGATTCTTCTAGAGGTGTAATAGGTTCATGATGATAACTAGGTTGCAATTTCTCTAGGGAATCCCTCCAAGACAAAGAACTCGAATTTTTCTCATTTTCATGTTCATAAGACGGGTTTATGTATGAATAGTAATTGGGATCACCTTGGTATGGGAAGTAAGCTCTAAAAGGTTGGTGGTGGTCCCGACTACTATCCATACCATGATGATAGTATGGATAATGTCTAGTTTGAAATTCAGTCGGATATTCATTGTATTGGTCCTCATAATACCAGTTCGACATTTTCTAACAAAAACTTCCTAATATATACAAAAATAAACTCTAAAAATAAACCCTACCGGAAGGGGTTCTAAATATGCACAAGCAAGGCCGAATCAACCAAATCAAACCTATTGAATCTAGCAAACAAAAAGCATGATGGTTCCACTTAGATTGTTTCTAGACCAGCTTCTATTCCTTCGAAAGGCAACTAGTTACAGTTTTAGCAAACCTCTTAGAACGATTCGAATTAGATTAAGTCGAAGAGAAGCAGGATAAGCTCTATAGAGCTTTGATAACCCTGCCTCTTTGGCAACTTTTACCCTGGGTTACAAGGCGGCTCTAATCAACTTAAAATAATCTTCTTGAACCTTGAGTTAGGCTAATAAAGTAACCAATACAGTCTTTTTGAATGATTTTCCTATAAGCTCGTTACCCTATAGGTCTCTTTCTAGTCAAATTTTAGGCTTAGGTTCGCGTTGGGTAACGTGTTCCTAAAGCGGGCAGAAAGGATACGGTGATGAAATCCGAACCCTTATCTTATATGGCCAGTTTCTTCCCTTTACTAGAAAATAAATTCCGTTTTCAGTTACTCAACATATTTGCATACGAAGGAATAGAGTAAACCCACTTGCAGGGGATTCGTGGGTTGATCGAGTCTTACCTCCCGTACCAGACGGGGGATGAATCGGTTTAGTCGACTCGGGCCACCGACTCCTGTGTCAGTGTGCAAACCTAAGGGGTCGAGACAATATCGTAATTGTCGTCCTTCCCTGTAGCAGTTTATATTTAAAATACCCTTCTTAGGGTTTAAAAATAATAAAATGTCCAAAGTCCAAAATAAAAGTCCAAAAAGTGTCCAAATAAAAGAAAATTACAGAAATAATAAAAATTCCTAATATAATTTCCTAAACAAAGAAAAACTAAAGAAAATAAATCTATAAATAAAATCTAAAATTAAAAGTCTCTGTCTTCTTCTCCGTTCTTTTAAGCTTTAACTTTTAACTCCAAGTCCTTAACTTTAACTTCAAGTCTTTAATCACCAAAATCTTTGGCTTTATTTTCTTTCAATCCAAGATCCAAACCTGTAGCAAAAAGAGAAATACCCAAAGACACGTAAAATAGAACAAAGTAAAAATAAATATCTAACTAAACTAATTAACCTAAAAAAAAATCTCTAAAAAACAATTCTAAAAACAAGTCCGCGTCGCGGCGCCAAAAATTGATGTAGTTTTAAATAGTGGTAAAAAGGGTTTGATACTCAGACTTGTGAAGATTGATTTCTAAACCTAATTTTTAATAACTAAAAATAAAACAGATTAAAGTAAAGTCGATTTAAAAGTAAGCCTTGTTCTTTTATTTTGAAGTTGGTAAGATGGGAGGAACCAGGACTAAGGATTCCACTTTTAACCAATAACTCAAGTGATAAAATCGTGCAATTCTTATATTCAGTTAAATCAAATCATTGCCAAAGTTAGGTTTTTGAGAAAATAGTTGTAAATCGTAAGCATGAGACATCAAGAGTTTAATACAAAGCATGACCCATCAAAAGAAAACACAACTACTTGAGAAAAACCATTTTTTCCATTTAATTTAAGGCAAATAGTTATAAAAGAATTGTAAAATAAATAAATAAAACAGAAGTTACCACTTAATTATTGGAGAAAAAGCTTCCTCCGTCGTCCCGGTGATGGTGATTAGCTCATTGTATTGGAAACACACTCAAAATAGTCTTTCATTGCACAAAAAGTGCTTAAAATGATTATAGAATCGCACAAAGAAATTTTGATACGCTTATAAGCGTTACTATGGATAGTTCTGTGCGTTACAAATGATATGAAAAGAGTATGGGAAAGAAGTACAGACTGGTGATGCGGCAAAAGAAGTACGGTTTCTCCAAACTATCAACGACAGTTCTGATTGCAGTTTGTTCTTCGAGTTCGTCTTCAACAGCATAATTTTTTTTACTTCTGTGTTCTTTTTCCTGAGCTCTATTCTCTCTCTAAGCTTCACAAATGATTCTCCCACAGTCTCTAAGCTCTTCTATTTATACTACCATAACCCTAAATCCTTTCAAAACTTCCCTTTAATTCTCGGCAGTTCTTTCCCGATGAAAATCCTTCGAAAAAGAAATTTTCTGATTTTGTTCCTTCTTTCTTGATTTTATTATGAGAACAATTTGATATCCTTCTATTTCTAATTCTTTCCAAACTAGTTTAGTTTCCTAACTCGAGATGATTTCCAAAAACAAAGAGTTTCCTAATCCTGGACAAGCTTCCTGTTCCTGTTTCTGTACGCTGTTAGAGAAGAGAAATTTTTCTTCCCGCCCAAACTTGAATTCAAAATGTTGGGTGTGGTTGCCCTGAACCAAAGAGTGGGTGCCTTTATCAATTATAGGTGCCTTTATCACTTTTGAACCAAATTTTTCCCAAGTGTTTATTTCTCCAAAAATATCTACAAAGACATAAAAAGCCATAATAAGAACAAAATCGAACACTATCAAAGTAGATAATCGAGCGTAATTTAGACACAAAACTGTGTTTATTAGCTTTATTCTGAAAGCATTCAAAACTAGACTAAGGCTTGGATTTTTTACGCTAAGCAGTTTCCTCGTTAATGAAATCTTGTGTGTTTGTGTTTTTACTTTACTTTACTTATGTATTATAATTATTTTATAATTAAACTAATTACACTTCTACTTCAACGACATCTTGGATAGATCCCTTTAATTTATTCCCTGATTAGAAATCTAGATTATATCCAAGATCATTGTTGAAGTAATCTTTAGTCATTGGAGTATCAATAAGATTATACAAGGTTTATCTATATAGGTTAAATCAAAAAAGATTTGGTGGTGTACTCGGTACCCTTGTGTTTTCACTAAGGCTAGAAGATTTTGTAGTTGGGGAAGCACAATGCTGGGTAGAAACCTCATTAGGGATTACTATGGAGTTTGGGAGGAAAGATCTATTCACTGACGTTGGTTAATTACCTAATTCACCGAAAGATCTGTGTTCGGTTGGAACATCCAAATATACTTGTAAAACATGACTTTAACCATATATTTTCAGGTAATTAAAGAACCGATGTACGAATTCTCGAAAAATCTAAGGTCAAATAATATTTTTTGGTGCCCGTTTACGCGACTTCAGCTCTCATGTTAAAGACGTGCTTCAATGTATCCTCGTACTGACTTTGAGGATCACCAAGCTCATAGGGAGGACATAAAGACTTGAATCGGTAATTATATTCGTAGACGTGGAGGTTTTTTAGAATGCTCCACAACTCCCATCTTCAATGCTTATATATATATATTTTAATTGGGTATCATTTTTTTTTGAACGACTAACTGTCTAATTCTCTAGCTATTGTGTAACCACATAAACAATTAATGAAAATCGAACAAGAACTTCACATCTTTTCATCGTGGATATAGACCTTTGATGACGAACCTCGTAATTTGATGTGCGATTCGCATTACAACTCATCTTTACTTACTAAGCCTTGAATCCTAGCATGTTTTTCTTTGAAATTTTAAAATAAACAGAAATTGAATTCAACAATACATTTTAAACGTTGTAAATTATAGGGTTAACAGCGTTTTTAAGGAAACGTTATTGAGAAATTGCCTTCATAACTATTGTTGAGAGGACATAAGATTCAACAATGTTTTTTTATAGCTAGTGTTGTAGAAGGCTCACTTCTCTACAACGTTTTGCAAAACGTTGTCATATGTCCATTGTCAAAGGGCATTTTTGTTATATTTTGAGTGTGTTAGTTACACCTCACATGTTATGGATCACCATATCAATACCCCAATGAGTATCCTCCGTGACACGTTTGATATCTCATATGAATGACTCTTTCGAATAATCTAACTACTAGTGTTAAGTCTTGTAAGGTTAGTAAGTCTAAGCTTGGAAGTGCGCAAGCTTAAAAGCGGTAATCCTGGACGTACACAAGCTTGCAAATGACACAAGCTTAGAAGCGTCAAGCCTGGATGTGCACAGTTTTGAAAATGACACAAGCTCTGAAGTGGAGAGACATGGAAATAACAAAAATTTAAAAGTGGTAAGCCTGGATGTGCACATGCTTGTGAATAAAACAAGATTGGAAGAATCTAGAATCAGGATTATGGAAAAGTTCTCAAGGACTTAGAATGGGATTGGCTCCATGCTCTCGAGGACTAAACAAGTTTGGCATGAGATTGAAAGGGGCGAGCATGAACGTCATGTCGACCCTGAGGTCGTGACCAACAAGGCTAGCTTGGTCAAGCAGAGGATGTTCCTCGAAGACATGACCAAGGCTAGTTTGGACGAGTAGAGCCGAACAGAGTATGGTCCTCGAGGACGTGACCAAGGCTAACTTGGCCGAGTAGAGTATAGTCCTCAAGGACGTAACTGATAGGCATATTTTCGTGTCTTATTTGATCTCATATTTATATTGTTAGTACTCAGTTTTTGTACTTTTTTTTCTTAGATATTTTTGTGAAGTTGGCTATTATGAAAAATTTGGATTAAAATTGATAAAGTCACCCCTATTTATAAAGGCACCCAGACTTTGGTCAAGGGCACCCGCCTCTTCCTTTTAAAATTGATTTTTAGTGTGAAAATATCGCTTTCAACTTTGAAAGAATTTTGAGCTAGGTTTGGAGGAGATTTTGGAAGTTTAAGGCAAGATGATATTCTTGCCTTGTAGAATGGAATCTGTACAAGTTTTGGAAACTCGAAACACCAAATCAGAAATATTACGCTCTCGAATAAATCAGGGTAAAAAAATATCTCACGTGAAACATGGGATATTTTTTCCTATTTCACTTGAGTTTGTTTCCTTTCATATTCAATATTTTTTAGGAAAAACAGTGCAACATCGAGTTTGAATATAGGAAGATCAAAAAAATCCTCAAGAAAAAAAGGAATAATTTCCAGATAATTTTTCAAAAATGAAAGATGTGTGAAGATTTTGGGAGGATATTTGGAGTGAGTTGGGTGTTGTAATAAATAGAAATCGAGGGAACTAGAGAGGGGAGATACCAGAGAGAAGAAAAAAATAGTTTGAGCGATTCTGCAAAATCCAGAGCGAGAAGGAAGAATAAGAAAAATTACACTCAAAAAAGTCGCAGAGAGAATCGTGGCCTCTTTTTTTCTTTGACTACACCAGAAGACGGTCGCAAATCAGACGTTAATCTTTTATATTTTATTTAGTGATAGAACATTTCAAAAAAACGTGATAGTTTCCTATTTACATCGAAAATACACTATGGTAAATTTCTACATTATTTTTCTTTCTATTTTTTTTCTTGTTATACACTTTGAACCATATATAATTTTATTGAAAGAGCCTTATATAATTTTATTGAGAGAATGTTAATTAAGATTAACTAATTCTTTAATGAAGAAAACTATCTACTACATGATTGATTTATGGGTAATAATCGTATTAGTAACAGTCCGGGAGAAAGGAAACGGTTGAGCTAAATTCTCATCGAAGGAATCTAGTTTACTACCCATATACGACGTATTCATAATCTCATATATTGTACTCCATAGGGTCCAGCTTAATTGGGAACCATCCAATAAATAAAATCAAATGGGCCAATCCTCAATAGAAATGGTCAAATAGAACTATCCATTCCAGTAGAAACATTAGAAAATCTGTGACTATTCACCACTCCTTAATCTTAGACCTCTAAGGTCAAACTTCAAGAATCAAAACCCTTTCTCTTTCGAATTTTCTTCCCTTTGCACGTCCTCTGTCCCTTTCTCATTTCCTCTCTCTAGATTAGAGATAGAGAGTAAGCTTAATTATTTGATTTCCCTTTCTCATTTCCTCTCTCTAGATTAGAGATAGAGAGTAAGCTTAATTATTTGATTTTCAATTTGGTAGTATTGCAACGACCAATCCCTGAGTGTAACTTCCCAACTCCCACTCAAGCTACCTGGTCCCACACCTGACCACAAGATTCTCTCGTAAGTTCATTCCCCTCATCTTCCACCAAATTCTTTTTTCTATTCCAAATTTCCAATTCATTCGCTCATCTCTCCCCCTCTTTATAAAAAATATAACTCTCTTAATTTTCCGTATCTAAATACCTTCAGCAGCTAATTCTCATGGAGGGCTCCAACAGGGAGAACATGCAAGCTGATGAACATCAAGATTCTTTTACCTCTCAAGATCATCCAGAAGAGAGTGGTTGGACTTTTTACCTAGATGATGATGAATTTTTTCCACGAACTAGCAGAGACAATAGAGTTCAGCCTTCCTCTTCTTCTTGTTATGATGATACACCTTCGATGATTTCTGATGCTGATTCTCTTGCGCCGTGGAATAAAAATAATAAGTTCATGGATAGTACTACTTTTAAGAAATTGGGATTACTCAATCCGAAGAAGAAGAAGAAGAAAATAAACAGTGGTATCGATGATCCTGATATGGAAGATACTGCTAGTTCTCCTGTTAATAGTCCTAAGGTTGTCACCTACTTAATTACTTCATATATTAATCTTCAATTATATTGTACACACAATGTTATTTACTTTGTATAGATTTTGTTTTGGTGAACAGGTAAGTAGTATGAAGCAGTATCATCGACAAATGAACTCACCAAGACGGAACCAAGATGATGATGATGATGATGATGATGATATTGATATTGAATACAGTACTTCTCAACAGGTGATTAGATTACCAATTGCGTTTTATTTTCCTTCATTTTATTTTATTTTTTGACTGAAAAAAGGTTTTTAACAAAATTCCTATTATGCTCGCTTTTTTTTCTTTGTTTTGTAGAGGAGGAAAGGAAATATGTCTGGTGATCATCAACATTTTTCAGAACTACAATTACAGGAAGAAAGAAACCTTAATCGAATGGACTTTGTTGAAATGAGATCATCACCAAATAATAATAATCAAAGCAATAGCAATCCTCGTCAGTTTACAGACCTCAAGGAAAAGGGTCTTTGCGTGGTTCCTCTCTCAATGTTAGTAAACTATCTTAAATGAAGTGTATATATATTCATCATCATGAATTTATGCATGTCTCTGCAAGGGTATATCTCTTTCATTCCCTTATTATTTTGTATGTAACAGTTTCGATATATCGTTTAAATGACCACCATGTTAATTATGTCAACTCGGTTATACTATAGCTTAATTTAATAACATTTCGGTTATATCCGAAACGGTCTTTGTAATTAAGTATCCAACGGTACAAATATGACTAATAAAATGTACTAGCTAGCCTGTGTTCATTATGTATGTATAAATGTAATGAATGGTTTGTACCTGAGTACATATTTAGGCTTAGATACATGTCCAGTATGATGGAATTGTGTCTTCAAGAGAATGTGATATTTGATAAACAGCTTAATTTTATATGCAACCACCTCGACTAAAAATATCCCCGTTGGTATGTTGCTCTAGATTATTTTGGTGTTGGTGTTAGTATTGGTGTTGGTGTTGTTAATTAAACGGTTGATAGTTTGCTTTTCTTTTTTTCCTCCACAAAGATAACTAAAGGACGACGGCCATGTTAATAGGGCCGACCAAAAAAGATATGATCAAACACAAAAACGTAACACTAATGATATATCAAATTATCTTCATTGATGTTGTCTGGAACACGATTTGAAACGACATGCCGAATATCATCCGAATTGAAAGAAGAACCCTTGTGAATAAAATTGGCATTCAACACGATTTGATTCTAATCAATTTTCTTATTTATTGATATATCTTACTAATTTATAACCAAGCATTTTATTTTGCCACATAAGTATCCTAAATCTTTTAATCTCAACCATGATTCGGTGGCATGATAGGTTGTGAAGCTAAATAAAAATTAAACAAGGTTTCTTTTCACTTGAAAGGTTGTCTAATCTCACTTGTTTTTGTTAAGATGTTTTTTTCTTCTTGTTTTGATGTCCTAACATTGTCCGTTGCACCCATCATGGTTCACGCGTGACTGTTAGACACGACTGCGGTGTTACAGGGAAAAAAAGTCACATAAGCACGTGTATACAATTCACTACCAACGTGTTACTTTCCTCTTTCATTTTACCTCCGACCTAAAAAATGGAGAAAAAAATCTCATCAGTGTTTAGTCTCTCCTTGTTTCTTTTTTTTTCAACATTGATTTATTGTTTAGCAACATCAGTTTCTGAAAGTCTAGGGTTAAAATCAATTGAAAGAACAACATCACAAGCAGAAAGACTAATCCGTCAACTTAATCTTTTACCTAAAGATGCTGAACCTCTTGAGGAATAGTCTCTAAATGTTGATGTTCCTAAGATTGTTGAGAAACATTTTCCTTTTCCAAATTTATTTGATACTAGCTAGTGGTGTTTCTGTTGAAGATCTTGGTCATCATGCTGGTTACTATAAATTTGAACATCTCATGCAACAAGGTACCATTTTCTAAGTCAGCAGACGAAGAGACTGATGAAATCTCTAAAGAGTCCGATACAGTTCCTTATAAACTAGATTTTATGTCCAAAGTACCGTTCCCACAACTGTTAGCACCAACAAAGAAAGAATCCAACTTTAACGATATATTTGAGGTTTTTAAGAAAGTCACTATCACCCTTTCATTATTAGATGCAGTTAGGAAGATTTTTACTTATGTCAAGTTCCTTAAGGATATGTGTACGTAAAAGCGAAAGCTTAGTGTACAAAAGAAAGCCTTTTTAGCTAGTCATGTGAGTTCAATTATCCAGAACAATACAATTCCTAAGTACAAAGACCCAGGGTCCCCAACCAGTTCTTGCACAATAGGTAACTACCGTGTTGAGAAAAGCGTTACTTGACTTAGGAGCCAGTGTAAACTTATTTCCGTACCATGTGTACCTCCTGCTAGGGCTTGGTGATTTGAAACCTACTCAGATAACACTGCAATTAGTTGATAGGTCTATGAAAATTCCTCGTGGTGTCATAGAGGATGTTCTTATTGAGATCGATAAGTTTATTTATCCAGTGGATTTTGTTGTTCTTGATACCCAACATGTCCCTGACCCAGAGAATCAGATACCTGTGATATTAGGTCGCCCATTTCTAGATACATCTAATACGATCATTAACTGTCGGAATGGTATTATGAGACTATAACTCATCCGATAGGGACACCTATGGGTTTAAAGGCTTATTACATATGCTAAATGTAGTCGCGATTCCTGCAAAAGTGAGTTAGGATTTATATTTTATTTTTAGATTAGATTTGCTCGAGGACTAGCAAATAATAAGTTTGGAGGTATTTGATAGACACATTTTTGTGTCTAATTTGTCCGTAATTATCAATTTTGTTAGTACTCGATTTTATACTTATTGTCTTGTTTGTAGGTATTTTTGAGAAATAAATATTTGTGGAAAAATTGGCTTAAAAAGTGATAAAGGCACACACCAAATTACTAAAGGCACCATACTATTGGTTAGGGGCATCCCCTTTTGATTTTGAAAATTGAAATTGGCGGGAAACCAATTCTTTTACGTGAGAGTTACTGAGGAGTTTCAAAAGCGATTTTTGGGGGATTTTAAAGAGTTTAAACCTTATCAACATGAAGCAACAATCATTAGAGGATAAAACACGTAAATTACAAGAGTTTAAAGCCGTGAAACAAGCTGGAAATCCATGTTTTTTCCGGAAAAGAATTTCCTTCCCTGACTCGGATTTATATGAATTTGAGTTTGTTTTGGATTGGTCTTTGGGTCCTGGTCGATTAAGGATGAGTTGTTAGGGTTTATGGAACCTATAAATAGCAAAAAGGAGGAAGAAAAACCAGCAGGGGATACTCCGAAAAAAAAAACAGGAGAAAAAGAAAGTTCTGCTGCTGAACGTGAAGAACACGGATACGGCGACGATTCCTTCAACCCATCAACAACGTTTATCTTCAGCTTTGCAACGTTTATCTTCAGCTGTAACGGTTTTTTCAACCCATCAATAACGTTTATTTTCGCTTTGCAACATTTATCTTCAAGCTCCATAGTAACAGTTAATCTGTAACACCTATAAAAGTTGCAGATTTCTTGTTTTATTATTTTTAGCTTCTTTTCTTCTTCTCAAGCACTTCTGAGCCATGTACCAATCATTTGAGAGTGTTTTGAGCATGATAATCTAAACCCAACCACTGGGACAAAGGAGGAAGCATATTTCATGAATGAATGGTAACTATTTTTGATTCTTAATGACTTCTGCATTGATTTTTAATTGATCTATAATTTTTCTTAATTAGTTGTGATTTTTTTTATGGTGTATGCTGGGACTTAAGAGATTTTGATGCGCCATGCTTGTGATTTACAATTAATGTTTTAGAAATCTACTTTTAGCAAAGAAACATGGTCAATAAAAGAGCTATAATTATTAAAGAATCATTGTAGAAATCATTTAGAAGTGATTTTGGTGGAATCCTGAGTTCCAGTTCTTCCCAATATTATTAAAATCTTTTACTTATTTTCTAGTTTAAATAAAAATTAGGTCTAAGATGAATCTTCACAAGTCTTAGCGAACGAACTATTTTTACCACTTTTCTAAAACGATCAGGTCTAACACCTCCCCTCGAACTGAGAAATAAAATAGAGCATCAGTTTGTCATGCAACTTTAAAAATAACATCTTAGGAAGTTCCTTTGTAAACAAATCTGCCACTTGATCCAAAGCAGGCACAAATTCAATGTGCAGGAACCTTGTTGCAACTAAACCTCTAATAATGTGATAGTCCATTTCAACATGTTTTGTTCTAGCATGATACACTGGATTGGCATCCAAACTCCTAGCACCCAAGTTATCACAAAAAAGAGTACAAGGAGTGAGTAAAGGAACCTGTAACTCATTGAGAAGATATGATAGAGACAACAACTAATGTTTTGTATTCAGCTTCAATGCTGGATCTAAATATTGTTGGTTGCTTCTTGGATGGCTAAAAAACTAAGTTATTGATAGAAACATTTATGTGTCTAATTTGTTCCTAATTTATCTATTGTTAGAACTCAATTATGTACTTATATTATGTTTTTGTTGTGTTTATAGGTATTTTTGAAAAATAAATAATCATGGAAAAATCGGCTCAGAAAGTTATAAAGGAACCTAAATTGTTAAATGCAACCATCAAATGGATAAAGACACCCACCCTCAAATTCAAATTAAAGTTTTGGCGGGAAAATTTGTTTTTCACCTGCGAAGTTTCTGGATCAAATTATTAAGAGATTTAGTCGGAGTTTTTCATGGATTTGGATTGATATCAAGTTGTTACGACTAAACTGGGTAAGTAATAGATTTGGAATTGAAAAAAAAGAAACTTCCATATATTTTCGATAAAACAGGGAAAGGTATGTTTTCCGAGTTACGCAAGGATCAAGAGAATATATGCTTCGAGAGATTTTCCTTGTAGTGTATAAATAAGAGTTATTGAGAAGATATTATTCTCGAGTTGAATAGAAACAAAATCAACGATATCTTCTCAAACATGGAATTGTGAGTTGTTCGAAGAGAAATAATATTTCTCGGTCTGATTTTCATTGAATGATGAAGATTTGAGAAGTGTTGGGTGAGTGTAGTATAAATAGAGAGGTTGGGTCGAAGCTAAAAAGGAGGAGGGGGGATGGCTCTGTCCAGAATCGAAGAAATTAAAAAATCAGAAAATCTGTTCTTGATCGTGATGAATAAGATGAAGAAATCGTGGATAAAAGGTTTAAGCTTCCTTGGCCAAAAAATTGAATATTCTGTTGCTAAAGCTTTTAATCTTTGCAAAGTTTATCTTCATTTTGCAACGTTTATCTTCAGTGAAACACTTTTTCCCCTGTAACAGTGAGTTCACAACGCCTAACAAACGTAGCGAAGTTCCTGTTTTTATTATTTTCACTCTTTTTCATCATTTGTAAACACTTTGAGCCATGAATCATTAATTTGAGAAAGTGATTAATATGAGGATCTAAACCCCTTTGATGAGGCGTCGGAGGAATCCATTGATCCAAGAGAAGTGGTATATTTCTATTTTAATTGATTTTTGCAATTTCTTTTATGAGTATTTGCTTTGAGTAAAAATTGATTTAAGGATTTTTATTAAGCAGTTGTGATTTGTTTTGATAGAGCATGCTTAGCCTGGGGTTTTTGATGTTTTATACTTTTGATTTACAATTGTTACTTTGAAAATCTATTTTTGCAACATATTAAAATCACTTTAAACGTAAAGAATTGCATGAATATTGATTAGATTGAATCACTTTAATTGGTTAATGGTGAAATCCATAACCTCAGTATTTGTGAATATTATTTTCATATTTTATGTATATTTCTAGTTTAAAATAAGTTTTTAAATCTAAAATCAATCTTCACAAGTTCGAGAGTTTGAAACTCATTCTTACCACCTTCTACAATCCACAATCCACATCAGTTTTTGGCGCCGCCGACGCAGACTTGTTTTTAGATTTTTTTTTTTTAGTTTTTTTTTAGGTTAGTTAGTTCAGTTAGATTTTTATTTGTTCTATTTTATGTTTTTGGGTATTTTTCTTTGTATTACAGGTTGTGGATCAAAAAGAAATTGGAGCCAAAGATTATATTGATTGATTAAAGACTTGGAGTCAAAGATAAATCGAAAAAGAACGGAAAAGAAGACAAGAATTTTTTATTTTACTTTTTTTTGTTATTTTTAAAAAAAAAATTAGGATTTGTATTTTTCTTTTTAGAAAATTGTATTAGGAAATTCTTATTATTTTTGTATATCGTAAAATTCTCGTAGCCAACTACAAGTGTAGATCAGTTAGAAAGTGCATAAACTGTGACATGTAGTTTACTGCAAAACTGATATCTGGCCTTGTGAGAGTCAGATATTGTAATCCACCAACCAAACTTCTATAAGAAGCTACATCTGATAGAAAAGTACTATCAAGAATAGAGGCTCTCTTTCCTTGTTCCACTGGAGTTCTGCAGGGTTTACAATCTGTCATGTCATGTCTTACTAGCATTTCCATAAAATACTTTTTTTGAGTAAGTTTCAACTTATAAGTCTAATACTGCCTCAATGCCCAGAAAATAGCTTAGCTGACCCCAAATATTTAATTCCAAACTCTATACTTAGTGCAATGATCAAAGAATTAAGCAAATATTCTGAATTTCCCCCCAAAATGATATCATCTACATATCACAAGAAGTGTCGTCTTTTTGTTGGCTTGAAGATACAAGAATATAAAGGTATCAACTTCTGACTTTGAAAACCAAATTTAACCAAGATGCCATTGAATCTCTCAAACTAAGCCCTTGGAGATTGTTTGAGACCATACGATGATTTCTTTAAATGACAAACATGATTGGGATGTTCATGGGATGCAAAACCAGGTGGTTGTTCCATATAAACATCTTCAGCTAGAAAACCATGTAGAAAAGCATTAGAGACATTTAACTGCTTCATTATCCAATTATTGTGCAAAGCCAAACTGAGTACACATCTAATAGTAGTAGCTTTTACCACTAGACTAAAGGTTTCCTCATAGTCTATTTCATCTACTTGATGAAATCCTTTTGCAACTAACCTTGCTTTATACCTTTCAACAATGCCATCAGTTTTTAACTTGGTTTTGTAGACCCTTTTATAGCCAAGTACATTCATGCCAGGAATGTATGGAACTGACTCCTAAATATTATTCTCATATAAGGCATTATATTCATTTTGCATTGCATTAACCCATTTAGGAATTTTTGCATCTTGTTTAAATGTCTTTGGCTCTTGAGTAAATTTTTTCAGTGCACTAAAAGCTACAGGTACAGGATGTTTAGTATGAGTGATACATGAAAAGTTACAAAATCTGTTCCTAGAGATTTCTTCTTACTAACCCCAGACTTGGACCTAGTATGTATAGTAGTAGAATAATCAGAAGAAAAAGTTAGAGTAGGTACCTCCCCTGCACCTGGCAAGCATAAAGAGTCTTCAGAAGTAATAGTAGGCTTAGTTTGCACACAATCTGAAATCGCCATAGTATTTAAAGTAGGAAGTGTAAAAGCAACAACATATGAAAATAAACACTGATTAAACACCACATGAACTATAATATACATTCTTGAAGTAGATGGGTCATAGCACCTATACCCCCTATAGTTTGAAGCATAACCAAGAATGATACAAGGTACAAATTTAGGACTAAGCTTGTCCTGTCTAGTGTGTGAAGTATTTGGAAAACTAAGGAATCCATAGACTTTGAGAAAAGAATAGTCAGGTTTCTTTGAGAAAAGAACTTCATAAGGATACTTGTACTGTAGTAGTTTTGTAGGCATCCTATTAATCAGATAAGTTGCAGTTGAGAAGGAGTCAAACCAAAACTTCTTTGATAATAAGGAATTAAATGCAATAGTATTTTCTACTCTTGTAATATGTCTAATTTTTCTTTCAGCAATTCTATTTTGTTGGTGCAGATTTGGACAAAAAATTCTTAAAGAGATTCAGAATTGTCTATAAAATCTCTAAGAGGCCCCTTAACTAATTCATATGCACCATCACATTGTAGTTCTTTAATTGGGGAATCCAACAAATTTTCCATTGGTTTTTTTGAAATGAGTAAAACAAACAAGACTATCAGTTCTCAATTTTATTGGATACATCCAAGTAAACTTACTGAAGTCATCTACAAACAAAATGAAGTATATAAATCCTAAATGGGACATCACAGGACTTTGACCCCATATGTCACAATGAACAAGAGATAAAGGCTTACAAGCCTGAGTTGAAGTAGAAAAGAAAGAAAGACATGCACTTTTACCCATTTGACAAGAAGTACAAACAGAATTAGAATCCTTTTTGAGGATAATTTTATTGTTAAAGTAGAAGCCAACTTTTGAAGAATCTTTGGAGCAGTGTGATCTAGTCTTTGATGCTATAAATTCGGTGAAGCCATCATGGAAGAAAAAGCAGTATGAAAAGCCACTTGTAGAAGCTTGGAAGATTGAATTGGATACAAATTATGTGTCATAGAGCCTCTTGCAAGAACTTGCTTATTGTTAAGAGACTTTATTTCATATCCCCATGGATAAAATTCAAGTGAACAAGAATTATCATAAGTAAATTTTGCAATTGATAATAAGTTGTATTTGATGTGAGGCACAAGAAGAACATTATTAAGCACAAAAGACTTGGAGCTAGTTATAGGAAGTAAAAGACTAGAGCCAGTAAGGGAAATAGGAATGCACTTACAATACCATTACTTGATCCTCCCTTGTGTATCCTTGTGACTCATGAAGAATATTTGGATCATTAGTAAGATGACTAGTAGCTCCCGAATCTGGTATCCATATAGGACCAGCAGGACCATAACTTCAAGTTCCATTATTAGAAGCATCAGTTTGTGTCATAGGAATAGAGGACTGACCAGAAGTAGTATTATCCATAATTTGTCCGGAATTAACTTCTAATCCTGCAAAAGCTTTCTCAAAAGCAGTTTGATTGTGGAGTTAGTATCATACCTGAACCTACACTTACTTGCAAAATGACCAAGTTTGTTTCAAATCTGACAAGGATTAGTGTAAGATGTAAATGTGGATTTCTGTAATGGGTTGAACTCACCTTTCTTGAAAGAATGAGTAGGATTAGAAGGAGATGTTTGAGTATAATGTGATAAAGGCTTCTTGAATGAAGTAGAATGTGAGTTTCATTTTCTAACATAAAAGGCTGAATTCACATGATTACCAACCATAGGTACAAAATCTGGTTCTTGGTCTTTAAGCCATTGTTCTTGTTGTAGTAGGCGAGATCTTAACTCACAAAAAACAAGTGGAGTTTCTCTATTTTGAGCAGTAATAACAAAAGTAGAAAACTCATGTCCAAGACCAGAAAGAGTGTACATTTCCAGATCTGAGTCAGGTATTGGTTCACCAATTTCTGCTAGTGAGTCAGAAATTGTTTTGATCTGATAAAGATAATCAAAAATTGGGGAATTACCTCTCCTTATTAAGTGAAGCTGACCTCTAAGTTGAGATTTTCGAGCAAATAATTGTTGTGTAAAGATACTTGAATGATGATTCCATTTAGTATGAGAAGTAAATTTACCAAGTAATTCAGTTGCTAAAGAGGGTAGAACTGTTGCATTTATGAAGGAGCCAACAAAATGATCCATAGCTCGCCATTCCAAGAAGAGAGGATTAAGAACTTGCATATTGTTGTGATACAAAAATTGAGGTTGTGGTTCTATAGATCCATCAACATAACCATACAAGTTGGTGCTAATAAAGATAAAAGAAATTTGATCTATCCAAACAAGAAAGTTTGAAGAATCTTACTTGACAGAAACAAAGCTAGAGATTCTGAAATGGTAACTGAAAATCTAAAATTCGATGGTGGATTTGAACCTAATGGTGAAGATGGTGGTGGTGGAACATGATTCTGTTGATGTGGTAAATGTTGTTGATTGTTGTTCTGAGTTGTTGATGGTGGATATGGAGAAAGTGGTGGAAAATTTGTTATGTTGTTAAGAGGATTGTTGTTTTGATTATTTTTTTTACAGCGGAATGCATTGAGTTGTTGGTGGTTCTCACCATTGTTGAATCAGTAAGTTGTAGAATTGCAGGTTATGACTTATAGATGATAAATTGTTGGATCAGAAGAAAGAAATTTCTCCTAATTGGTATACGATATCATATAAGATCTATGATCTATGTTGTAGAGAGTAAAATGAGTTGTTTATTAAGTTATAATTGAAAGTTACAGAATGAGATACATGACACTGCTATATATAGCAAGTAGTCATAACAGATAACTGTAACGGAAAAACAAGAAAAAGAATATCAAAGACAAATGAAAGGTGTAACTAACACTGTTAAGACAACTAAGATATAACTGGAATGCTAGTGTTGTACGAACACAGATAGACCCAGTGTAAGGGTCTAATAGTTTGAACACATAATTTGGTTGTTTGAGTGTATTGGGATGAAATTCGTAATCAATTTGATTAATTATCTTAAATTGAATCTTAATTTTATAAAATTAAAAAAAAAAAGAAAAAACTGATTTTAAATTCTTTGGACACTCTTATGTCTGACATGATGCATATTTCCCATCACATAAAATGCCTCCCTTTGGGTCGGCCAATAATTAGACTAAAACAGCTTACTTGAAATAAATAGGTTACGATATCCTGAAACAAAAATAGGAAGAGATAAAAACTCGGTCTACAACGCCCGGAACAAACCAAAAAGACCTTAGGAACTTAAACAAATTAGAAGCCTTTTTAACTAACAAAAAAATGTCCCCAACTGTTCCCGGTTGATAGTTTGCTCTCACGAGTTTTTGTGATATTGTCGACGACATATATCTAATAAGCAGAAGAGAAGTAATGATGATGATAAGATGACATCCAATTCCATCCAATTGAGTGTAGTTGAAGAAACTAATTAAGTTGGTTGGTGAACTAATCACACCGGTCTTTGTTGTTTGTAATACGATACTCCTAGTCTCCTACTAATTAACAAACAGATTACATCATTCACTATTGTAATTATGATTCTCTTCATAAATACCACAAGGTAAATAGAGAGTTTAAGAGCCTTTTAGGCTTTACAAGCTTTTCTGTTAAACATAGGTACAACTGCAAAATTCAAAAATGCATACTTTGATTATCCAATTTGCACCTTAAGTGTTTCTTTCAAAGTCATCTGGGACATTTTAAAATAAATAGAAGCGGTCATATAATTTGGTAACGAATTTTTCAGCCACACAATTTATGTCCCAGACAGGTGTTTAGTCAACAGTTCCTCGCACTCCGTTACCGAAACTACTTAAATCATAGCCAAGAGTTCAAAGTTTGGAATAATTTATTTTTGTTTATAAATATTATTCAATTAACCTTATATAAAGGATACATTTAATGTATATGTAGACTACTTAACTTCTGAATACATTCGATGGAAGTATGGAACTATTTCTAAAATGTACCAGCATATTTGGGAATATTTGCTTGCGCATGAGAATTCGGATCTGATGGATCATGTTCTTTTGCACCCATAACCACATACAGTACGTAATCAATTAAATTAAATTAAATTAAATTAATACAATGACTATCCCTTTAACTTCAATATATATATATATTCTCTGAGTTGAATATTAGAACAGGTAAATTCAGACTTGGTTTGGTTTGAAGCTAAAACCTATAAGGATCGAAGACCATCCATGTGCTGCTATTAGACTTTGTATTACTCTGTAGTATAATGCATTTGGTAGGAAATTAATCTAAACCATCGTCAAAAGAAAATAATTCCCAGACTTCCTAGTTGGCTCTTTCCTGAAATTCACATCCTTTAATAAATTTTTCTATATTTTTTTTTCTTGATATTTTCTTCAATTTCGTTAATGCTAATCAACCTCAAAGATACCACATGGTAGGTAGAATCAATGTGATCCTTAAATGAACCTGCAGCCCGAATGGTTGTATGGTTAGTGATGCTTGACATTTAAACGAAATAATTAATTAAGTTGGGTTGCATTGTTCATATTATTAGTCTAAAGCTGAGAAAAGGATCAAGGGATCAAGGGATCATAGGGGCACTAGGTTTTTGATAAAATCCTATGCTACAAAGTCTTTAACCTGCCCAAAGAAAAAGTCTTTGACCTTTACGTTGATCATTCAATGTTTAAATTTACTTTTAGATTTTATATGATTACAGATTAATTTTTTCACCAAATTTATAATGAAATCTAGCTAATGATATGTTCAGAAACAACATAGTATTTTTTTTCTCCTTCTTTTTCTTTCCAAATTGCAAGAATAATTTTAAAAGAAATGAATGGGCAACATTTCTTTAGACCAATTTTGTTTTTGTCGTTCCGTGTACCTGCCCCTCTATTGACTAGATCGGCCTTTCATTTCATTGATAAATCAATTAGAAAACAATTTTTTAAAATAATACGTAACTGTTAGTACTGCAATGTGAAATTGTTTTTCTCAAAGCTTTAATTGACTGTTAGCTTAAGTGTAAATTTGTGAACCCCTAAAAATCGGTGCATATTCCTAACTTTCTCCAGCAAGATATTTTCTTGATATAGTAAATCATGAGGAGATAAAATAAATCTTATTACAAATAAGATTTTCATTCTTTTTTTTTATTCGAGAATGAATATATGCTTCATAATTTGTTTTACGAGTTTTTCTTTTAATTTGAAGTCCCCAGACGTGGTTAAAGGTAAGAAGACATCATGTCTTAATTGTTCACGGATTCACCTAAGAAAATTCCCACCAATTTTTCTCTTTGAATTTACAAAGGAAAGTGGTGACGTATCCAAAGCTTGGGTGCCTTTAACAAAGTTCCTAGGTGCCTTTAATGCTTTGTAAGCCCAATTTTCCAATACTTTATTCTTCAAAAAGTACCTACAAACACATGAAATACCATTTTAAGTACAAAGGACTAACAACGTATTAAAAGAGCACAAATAAGACATATAAATGTGTCTATCAGATATCTAATCGATTCTACCTCACTAGAACAATCAAAATTAATTAGTTTAGATATAATAAATCTTATGGAATTAAAAAGTCTGAGAGGAATAACACTTTGTAATTTCTATCAATCTTATTCCCTAATCAGTAATTCTTGAATGGTTGTATATCAGAAAAGATAAACCTTATAATAGACAAGAACTATGACGATCAAGATAAGATTTCGGATATCAAGAAATATTAGGTAAAATATAGGTTGATCGGTCTTTATGAATCCCTTACTGAAGACTTTAAAATTCATAACCTAATACAGTTTCTCTAGGAAGCCTAGGCCTTTAAAGGATAAACTAGCTGCAACTAGGACACAACGTGCGAGGATTGAGATTTTAGGTTGCAAAGAGTCCTCTATTTATAATAATGAATTAAGATGGATTTTTTAAAGTTTAAAGCAATCTCAATTAGATATTTGTAATTCACACGGATTGGTTAAAGTGCAACTTGCTTGTACCTTTAGTTACAAAGATAAAATCAACGTAATGCAAAAATTTAAAGCAAAGCACACACTAGAAATTTTTTCAACGACAAAAATCGTAAAGCAGAAAACATCGAGACCTTGTCCAGTTTGAACACACATTGTACTAAGATATTACAAACACTATCAAGCTATAAGACTTCGGTTTGGAATGTAGTTAAGATAGAACAAAACCTCCGAGATACTCTACTGAAGTTGTTCCCACACGTCTCTTATTTATTCAAGAATCTACACAGTTGATTACCTTAGATGATGACCTTTACAACCCTAGGAGTTGTTCCATAGCCCGTCGTGAAGACTAATGCTACCCTTCCTCTAGCAGGATGCCATGTGATTTCCTTTCTGATTCAAGATCAAGGATGTAGAAATCGATTCTTTGAATTTATACGAATCTTCCCAAGACTATGGTGTATTCTCTTCAAAGCTTATAGAGATACCTAATCTTCTATCTACAAAATAATCGCAATCTAAAACTTAATCTAAGATGTATTCTTATGAAAAATGTCACAAATAAGATTTTAATAGATAAGAGTTATACTCAAATCGTGTTAGTAGTTTTCTATGAAATTTGGATTTGATTCATAATTCTTGAATTGGCTTATAACAGAAGAGAATGACCTTAAAATAGACAAAAATTATATACAACATTAATACAAATACAAGTTACGAAATTATGTTTCTTCAAGATAGGTAAACCTATGTATCACGTATCGAAAGTGAAGTCTTTCAAAGATCTTTAGTTCTCGAAGATCCTTAGATATTTAAGATAGACTTTGCAACAAGATACAAAAGTGTGTAGGGATTTATTTTTCAATGTTGATGCCTCAAATTTATAGTAATCAATCAAGAATGGGTTTCTTAGGATGTAAGCAATGAATTTCTTGCAACCTAAGTTAACTCCCAATTGTTAAATCAGAGTCGTTTTTTAAGATACAAAAAATCATTTCTTGGGTATAAGAACTTGACTTACAATGAGGTTCTTTCCATGGTTTGAAGTTGCAGACAATTATTAGCTCAAATAAGTTTTATGAAAATAATTACTAAAATAACATCAAACTTTCAAGAAAAAGTCAAGACTTTCCGACCAAAGGGATTATCTAATAAATAGTAACTCGCAGTGTGTGGAGAGTTCGCCTTGAATAATCAAATAAGAATGAATGAGCCCAAAAATACATAATTATGGGTTGGGTCATAAAGATTTTAGGTCCATAAACTCACAATTGAGTTTTGAACAATAAGAGAGAATTAAAGTATTAAAGCTTTATAGGTTCGAGAAGTCAAATGGAAATAAATTACAGGAGCATTCAAGCTTGTCAGGTTCGCGAACTCACCATATTAGGTTCGCGAACTCGGATGTGAGGGTCACGAGAAAATTGTTCTTGTATTAGGTTTGTGTATAGGTTTGTAATGTGGTATTGTTCTAATAAGAAAGCAATGCATAGATGTTGGGGATGCGAAGGAAGAAAATGATGCGAAAAGGAAGAGAACAATAACAAATCAAGTAGGAGTAAAAGGAGAATTCAATATAATTATTTTCTAAATAATATCAAATATCTCAAACACAACCCAAAATCCTGTTATCTCGAGTCATAAAATAACTCTAAATCTAAAATGTGAAATACTAACTAGCTAGGAAAGAATTTAAATAAGGAATAAGTAGTCGATTTCTAATACCAGGCTAAGGAAAGCCAAATTCTATACTGTTGTTTGTACCTAAAAATTACTCCTATGAAAAACAAGTGTGCGTACTGTTGAAGTACTTTCTTTAGGTTTGGAAATTAAAATCATATATGACAAGCCTAAACTACGAAAGTAGTCGTTCCGTCCTGCTTCGGTCACAAGGAGAGAAAATAGTTTGATTTTAAGGGAGGGAAACAGAGAAATTTGAGGAAATCAGTGGTGATAAATTGTGTGTAAAGGTGTTGAACTATGAAGAATAACAGAGCTTATGAGAATGATAAGCTTGTTTTGTTTTTCTGAATAAGCTAAGTAGCCTATTTATAGTAGTTAGGAATACACACTTCTTTCCTCGTAAGTAGTGGAAGTAGTGAGGAGATGGAGAGATGGAGATTGTGGAGATAATGGTGTAGTCATGCCCATTATGTTTGGGAAGTTTCTGGAAAAATCCTAAACCATTACTCCATCATCTTTTAAATGTTATAATCGTCACCACTACTTCGTAACTTTCCCATCATAGGGTGATGCCACACGCATGTTGCTATAACCACCATACCAGTACCCCATAAAGAATCCCTATGTAACATGTTTTGATTTCTCGTAGGAATTAGTGGAGTCGTGGACTCAAAGCACATGAGTAGCTTAGGAGTTTGTCGTAAGATAATATTATCAATAAGCTTATGCCAACATAGCATAGTCATTGTATATTTTTTTGAAATGTTTGCAACATGCAATTGTGCTAGCAGTGCGCATAAGTTCCATTGGCATGGCCGAAGTGTTGCCAGCACATTTGGTAGTTACACTGCCAGATGATGGCGCTGGCACGAGCAAGCGAGAATGGCGCTATCACAAGCAAGAGAAAATGGCGCTGGCTTGAGCATTGGCGAGAGGAGCTGCCATCATTGGAGAGGGATCATTGGAGAGGGACGCTAGCAGCATTACCGCTAGCGCTGGTGCAGGCACTAGTGCTAGAACAGGCGTTGTTGTTCGTGTTAGCGCTGGTGCCACTTTAGCACTTGCTAGTGTTGTGATCATAGTGATGGACTGCTTAAGGCTTCTCAATCGCATGAGATTTAGTGTTGGCATTATGCTTGTCCTTTGTGTAGTGCATACAGAACATATTTAAGAAACTCAGTCGTGGAAGTTTGCGATCTGAGGAAATGTTCGATATGACTATGCATTTAGATGGTATGCATCTAATTAGTGTCTTCATTCAGGGATGTCAGAGAAGCATACTCCGAATGTTCATGATTTTGTATAACCAGTGTGCTCTAATTAATGCATATGGTTTGCATGGAAGCACATGAAATAACGAGATTTTACCGAGCAAAGCCCTGCAATTTTGGAGGCGCATGCGTATATAGAAGAACTACAAGATTAATGTAGCCACGAGCTTGAATACGCATTCTCAATTCTCTTGCGGAATATTAGAAAGAAGTACATATCCATAATTCTGATGTGGGGTCAGAACGTTTATACATATACATTTATTTTATGCCTCTGTAGCTGAGCAGAGGCAATATTATAATTTTCTCCCTTGTAAAAAATCCACCATAAACATCAAGTCCCCTGCTTAGCACAGAACAATAATGTTTCGTTGTAAGCACTAGATGGTAATATGTTTTTACTAACATAAGCAAAATAAATCAACAAGCTTAGTTGTCGGATATTACCATAAATTTTGATTTGATAACGCTCTAATAATGCAGAACAATTGCTGAAGGAACAATGATTGATGTAATAATGCTTGTAGGATAGTAGAGCATCGTCCAGATAGCATAAATTAGTGAAGCGTGGCTGATTTTCCTGATGGAGATACCAAAATTAACCCGAGCACGAATCGTGGCTCCAAAGAGGAAACCCTTGTTTGACCCAGATTTGGAAACCAATTACTATAACAGGGAGTAAACGCTTATATATTTTTTTATGCTCTCTCCTTCACCATCACCGGCAAGAGCTCCCTCTCTCCTTCACCTTCACGTTCGATAAGCATGAATATGTTTTTTGCCAGAGCTGCGTCACCGGCTAATTAACGCCAGCGATATTCCGGTCGGCTCCAGAACCGACCAGGTAAAGTTTTTTTTAGGTGACTATTGCTTCACATAGTTCTCCCTTTTTTTTTAACGTGAGTTTTAACTCACTGCTTCAATTACCATTGTTTTCTCAATTGCATTAAGTAAGCATGCTTATTTGATAATGATCTTTTCTTGAAATCATCTTGTAGGTAAACCCTAATTCCACAATTGTTGTCTCTGATTGTAGAAATCCTTCATTGGCTTCACTACATCAGTTAAACTCAACCAGGTACGCTATGGTTTATAACAATCTTCCTTGACATTGGCTTTAATTTATATATATAAGTACGTATTTGTATATATGATACTATATATATAATTAAACCAAACCTTGTGCATGATTACCCAGTTGTTGACATAAATGTTATTTGAACCCATCGTAGATGTCTAGCGATCACGAAGATAATGTTGCTACTGCTTCTAGTTATGAAAGAAGCGAAATTTCTGATGTTGTTTCTCTAGATGATGTGCGCAGCATCTATGACAAATTATTTGAGGGTGTTATCGAAGAAGCTGCCGATCCTGATTATGTTGGCAGTTTTATCCCAAACATCAATAGCGCGCCTCAGCCTCAGAGTATTTATCCATAGGCTCTTGTCAGGTGCTGTTTGCAGAAAGGATAATACATGACTTTATTTGTTGATTTTAAGACGTCCCAAACACCTCTGTTTGAATGGAAATGATGGGATAAATTTATGTTGAAGATTACTCAGGTGAAGCTGTTTTTAGAAAATGCTAAGATATTCCATGTTGTGCGAGTGTCTGAGACTTTGAGAATTAATAAGGACAAGAAAGGTCTGCTTGCATTTATTTCTTGTTGGTGCGGTCCAACCCATTCATCAGCATGCCCTTGGGGTGACTTAACAATCACTTTGGAGGACTTGGGAATCTTGTTCCAACTGTCAGTTGTTGGAAGCATTCTTGTCGAATGGTCTGAGTAGAAGAAGAAATATGGCGCCATCCTTATTTGGGAAATAGAGGAGCTGCGGAAGTCTCGTCGTACCAAAAATTATTCGGCTTGGGTTGACTACTGGTGGAACGGTAGTAAAAGTGTTGACGTCCTTGGTGTTGACCATCCTTTATACATTGTTGTGTTCCTTGTACTTTGGCTCTCTAGGGACGTATTTGAAGATTCTTCTGGAGGTCAATTGAAGCCTCCACTTGTTTCAATTGCTATTGCGCTTGCTGGTGGAAAAACTCTTCCTCTTGGTAATTTGTTCCCAGGTTTTTTATAATCTCTTTTTGATACTTTAATTCGTGACATGAGGATTTCCAATGGTCATGCCAATGTAGAGTCTGTTATCCATGTTATGTTTATACAAGCTTGGCTATGGGAACATTTTCCTGAATATGCGCCAAAGGCCGACATTCTTATATGAGTGGAGGGATAAAGTATATTAGGATACTTCGTTGGAGTAAGAAGAGACCCTTTTCTGTTATTCTTATTAGTTTAATAAACAACGAGAAGAAATTAAATTTCATACCTTGGGGTTCAAAGCTTCAACATGTGATTCCACCGGAGACCTTTGCTGGGAGAACTGATGTTGTCTTACGCTCTGGCCCAAGCAGTGATAGTAATATTGCTACAGTCGGTGAGGCCACTTTTATGAATAGTTGTATCCCAGGTACATTCTCGTTGTTTGCTCTGATAGTTATATCACCCTTTAGTTATAATATCGATAGGGCGGCTCGACAGACGGGTTTCAATCAATTCACTCCTCAATTCTGCACCGTGGTGCCTTCTATATTCATGCTTCAGCGATCTGAGGGTGCCCATATCATTCCTGGTCGAAGCATTCCTTTTTTCCAGGCTGATAGAAAAGGACGTGTTACTGATAAATATGCTGATTTCTGAGACGCGCAACTGAATATCCTTAAGAACTTCATGTCGAGTAGTCCTTCTGATGTACGTGGTGATCCTTTTGAGGAGGAATTATCAGCTCGTCCAAACTTAAAGATTATCTCTGGAGCAAGGCTCAACTCGATCACCCACTTGACACAGGTATCTCAAATCGTCCTTTGTTTAATCACCGTCATTTATTCAGTAATTAACTGTTTAATTTTTTTTAATTTTTAATTTTTTAATTATTATTTTTTTTTTGCACTTGTGGCACCCAGAACACCCTGTACTTAATATTACGGCGGACGCTATTCCCCAATCCGGGGGAAAGAGACCGCAGGTGATTATGCCTAGATGTGGTGACTTTCCTTGGACGAAGGTAAGCGTCTTGCATTTTCTTTTTTTTTCTTTTTTGTATGAAGTACATCTTTTGTCTTGACAAGCATCTTTGTATAGTCTGGGGGCGTAACTTTTCGAGGTGATTCAAGTGTTCTTAGCGCCTTAGCACCCTATGTCGTAAGTAAAGCTTCTTTTGGAAATTTTTGAGTTATAGAATCTTATGTCTTGTTGAACTTGATGAATTCTGACTCTTATGAATAACCATCATTCTTAGATGACTAGCAATATGAATACTAGTCGTTTCAGAAAAGTGGTAAAAGTTGTTCGTTCGCTGGAACTTGTGAAGATTTGTTTTAGACTTAATTTATATACTAAAATAAAAAGAACACAATTAAAAGTTGATTCATGAATATAGAGAAAACTGACGCTAAGGATTCCACCATTAACCAATTTTTTAAGTGTATCAATTATCATGCAACTCAGACATTCAATTTGATTCTAAAATATTGCCAAAAAGTAGATTTACAAAATAATAGTTGTAAATCACAAGTATGGAACATCAAGATCCCTAGACTAAGAATGAACCATCAAAAGAAATCACAACCATTCAGTAAAAGTCATATAATCACTTTTAATTCAATGCAAAAATCATAAAAAGAATTTAAAAATTAATTAAATAGGAATTATACCACTTTATTATTGGAAAAATGGCTTCCTCCGTGGCCTCAGCAATGGGGTTTAGCTCCTCATGTTGTACACTCTCTCAAAATAATTATTCATAGCTCAAAGTGTTCAAAAGAAGAGAAAATGAGAAAACAAATTGATAATTTATTTGATACGGATATAGATATTACAAATTGGGCGTCTGCGGTGGTAAAATGTGGAAAGCCATTGACAAATCTATGACAGGTTCTGGGTGCATTGGAGAACAGAGAATAAGTAACGGAAACTGCGACAATTCTAGCGTGTGGTGTGTTCTTCTTCTTCTCCTTCTTCACGGGAATTTTCTCTTTCTCTCTGAAGTTTTCTGGCTCGATTCCCCCTCTCTTTCTCTTCGATCTCTTTGCTTTATATAGGCTCCACAAACCCTAACAACCAATTATAATCTATAAGGACCCAAGAAAACAATCCAAAACAAACTAAGATTCGTGTAAATCCAAATCAAAGACTAATTTCCTTTTTCCGGCTGAACTTGACTTTTCCAGCTCTTTTCTCGGCAACAAACACTTCTGAATGATGTGTTTAACATATGTTTTGACTTGTTTATCACTTTGAGATATCGAACAACTTCTGAAATCCCTTAAAACTCGATTTTACCCAACTCAGGATTTGTTTCTCGCGTAAGAAGAATTTCCCACCAAATTTGGATTTTGAAATCAAGAGAGTGGGTGCTCCTAATCCAAATGTTGGATGCCTTTATTAATTTTCTCCGGAGTGCCTTTATCAAATTTTTGGGCCAATTTTTCCACAAATGTTTATTTTCCAAAATTACCTACAAACACATAAAATACCATAATAAATACAAAATTGAGCACTAACAAAATAGATAATTGAGAAAATCTAATCTAGAAAACAAAAATCTAACTCACTTTCGTATGAATCACGACTACAGTTAGCACGTGAAGCTAGCCGTTAAACTCCTAGGTGGCCCTAGAAGACGAGTGTTGTCTCGTGAGGGTTTACAAGAGGTATACCCACAAAACTTTTACTTCAAATTTTAGCTACTTGTGAACGATGGAGGGTAGACATTAAACATGGTATTTGGTTGACTACTAAATTCTTCGGCTATGGGACTCATTACCTTATATGAGTCCAATTGTTGTACACGAGTTTTCACTCAAGCGTACTAAAATTCATATATAATAAAACAAAGCTTTAGATAGCCGTACAATGGACCACGATACTCGGAATCTTACAAACCACAATCACATGAATAGAATTAGAAGGTGGATATAAAGATGATGAAGTTTGCCCATGTTTACTAAGGTGAACGTTCTTTCCCATATCTGTCTGAAGGTCAGTGTCAGGATAAATCCTAATGGATTTTGAAATACGCTCCCACTGGTCTTAATCCTTATATTAATATCAACTCTGCTGGTATATACAAGGGCCCCAACGATCGATTTATTGAAAATAAAACAATTATTTACTTTTTTTTCTTTTTTTTTTCATTTTTTTTCGTAATGGTCTAAATAAATTATAATAATGGGGCTTGATCTCAAACATAATACTTCATTCTGGCGGCAATAACAATTCGATACTAGTGCCAAACCAAATCACTTAGAGAAACACAAAAACTACAATAAAAACAAAAGGTGATATGGTGACGACGATCATGTTATTTCTAACACCTGAGCTCTTTCCTTTAATGAATAAACCATTTAGCTGGGCACGCCAATTCCTATAGAAAAAGGGTTAAGTTTCCATCTACCTAGAATGGTTAGTGTCATCCTGAATTATTCACAAGTTTCTAAATTTTAGAGTTTCATTATTGCACTAAAATTTTCTCCCTTACCCCCAAACTTAAATCTAACATTGTCCTCAATGTTTCAAATCAAGAAACAGTACCAAAAGATAGGTAAATAGAGGAATAAAGAGGTAAGTCAGAAAGATAATACCCGGGTGAAGCGTAACAATCCTTCTACGGAGAATAAGACAGAAAATAAAAACCTAAAAGCGAATAACAAAAACCTACAAAAATCTACTAATGTATATAAACAACCTTAATGGTCAATCAAGGTAAACAGGGTCCTCCAGAGGGACCTCCTCAACATCACTTATAGGAAAAGGCTCTAAAAATGGTTTCAATCTCTGACCGTTAACTTTGAAAGGACTTCTACCATCTTGAGTCCCAATCCCAATAATACCATGAGGAAAAACAGATCAAACAACAAAAGGACCGGTCCACCGAGAGCGTAACTTCCCGGGAAATAAATACAAACGAGTATCATACACAAGTTTCATTTTGTTCTTATACTCCTTAGTACCATCATATGCATCTTTTCAAATATCTTCCAACTCATTGAGTTGGAGCTTCCTGTGAGCTTCTGCCTTGTCAAGTGAAAAATTTAACTGCTTTATAGCCTCATAAGCACTATGTTCTAACTTGACGGGAAGGTGACATGCCTTGTGAAAAACTAGATGATAAGGTGACATTCCAATAAGGGTCTTAAACGCAGTACGGTAAGCCCATAAGGCATCAGTAAGCCTCAATGACCAGTCTTTCCTATTAGGATTAACTTTTTTCTCTAAAATATGTTTAATCTCCTTGTTGGAAACCTCTACTTGACCATATTTCTTCATCAAAAGACTAAAAGGTCGGTTACAAAAGTGTGACCCTCCATCACTAATTATATCTCGCGGTGTACCAAAACGTGCAAATATGTTATCATTTAAAAATCGTACCACAACCTGGTCGTTCGTTTTGCACGAAACTGCCTCAACCCATTTTGAGACATAGTCTACAGCGACAATTATGTAAAAATAACCAAAAGAATTAGGAAAAAGACTCATATAATCAATGTCCCACACATCAAAGACCTCAATAACTAAAATAGGGTTCAAAGGCATCATATTTCTACTGGAAATGGTTCCTAACTTCTAGCAATGCTCACAAGCAACATAGTAACTGTGGGTGTCCTTAAACAACGAAGGCCAGTAGAATCCACACTGCAATATCTTAGCATCAGTCTTATTAGTACTAAAATGACCCCCACAAGTATGATCATGACAAAAGGAAATAATACTAGTATGGTCACTCTGAGGTATACATCTCCTAATAATCTGATCTGGACAATAGCTAAACAGATAAGGATCGTCCCAAAAGAAATGCTTTACCTTAAAAACCTAGAACGATCTTGTTTACCCCAATGTTGAGGCATTCGACCAATAACAAGATAATTCACTGTATTTGCAATTCAAGGTAATTGGTAAACAAAAAAAAGTTGTTCATCGGGAAAACTATCCCTCACAGGAGGGGAATCATCATGGGAATCAACAAGCCTAGACAAGTGATCTACTACCACATTTTCTGCACCCTTTTTGTCTCTAATTTCTAAAGAAAAATCTTGTAATAAAAGGATCCATATAATCAATCTAGGTTTAATATCCTTCTTAGACAGAAGATACTTCAAAGCAGCATGATCAGTAAACACTATAACTTTAGAACCTAAGAGAAAGGATCTAAACGTGTCCAAGGAAAGCACAATGGCTAACAATTCCTTCTCTGTGGTAGTAAGATCAGTTGGGCATCATTTTGGGTTTTGATAGCATAGTATATCACATGCAATAATTTGTTTTCACGCTGACCTAAAACAACATCAGTGGCATAATATGAAGCATCACACATGGGTAAATTCCAGTTAGGTGCTTGGACAATAGGAGACGTAGTGAGAAAAGTCTTAAGATTCTCTAAAGCCTCTAAACAAGAATCATCAAAGACAAACTTAATATCTTTTGCAAGCAGATTGCAAAGAGGTCTAGAAATCAAGCTAAAATCCTTAATGAATCGACGAAAAAAACCTGCATCCTCTAAGAATGACATGATATCTCTTACGGTTTTGGGAACCTGTAAATTCTTTATAATATCAACTTTGGATTTGTTTACCTTTATACCCTTAGAAAATACGATATGGCCTAAAATAATTCATGATCGAACCATGAAATGACATTTTTCCCAATTAAGTAATAAATTCTTTTCCTTACACCTAGTCAACACTAATGTCAAATGATGCAAGAATTCATTGAAAGATGACCCAAATACTGCAAAAATCATCCATAAAAACCTCTAAAAACCGTTCTACCATGTCAGAAAACATGATCATCATACAACGCTGAAAAGTAGCGGGTGCATTACATAACCCGAAAGGCATACGTCTATATGAAAAGGTACCAAAGGGACAGGTAAATGTGGTTTTCTCTTGGTCTTCTAAGGAAATAACAATATGATTATAGCCAGAGTAGCCATCTAACAAGCAATAATGACCATGTCCAGCTAATCTCTCTGGCATTTGTCGATGAAAGGAAGCGGAAAGTGGTCCTTCCTTGTGACCTTGTTCAATTTTCTATAGTTAATACAAACACGTCATCCCGTGGTGACTCGGGTTGGGATTAACTCATTGTTATCATTCTGGACTACAGTGATACCTGATGTGATTCTTGATCACTCTTTTCACCTCCTGATCTCTCCGCCATCCTTTCTGACCTCAATGAACCCTCGACACTCCTTTATATACCCATAACATCTCTCAAATATCCCCATTTAATTCTCACAGAATATTTTTTATACGCGAGAATAATTTGCTTCTTTGTGTCCTGATTTTCTTCCTGTTAAACTCTGTGAATTGTTGCATCTCTGGCTCTGTGTAATTAGATATCCCCAAAAACATTAAAAGATCGCAACCATTTATACGGATCTTAAACAGGATTATCTCCAAATATATTCTCATTTTTTCTTTTTATTCGATAAGGGATTTTGTTTTGAATTCTGGATTGATTCTGTTGTAAAACTCATATACGAATTAAGACAAGATAATCCTATCCTAAAATCTTGCAATAATCCCAATAAAATATCGTGGTTAAATCTTCACAGATTTACATTTATTGAAACCATTTTTCTCGCCAAATTGGTTTATTTGAACCGTGTAGAAGAGGGGGTGCTCATATCCACTCTTCGGGTACCTTTATCAATTATGGGTGCCTTTAGTAGTTTTTTCGAGCCAATTTTTCCAACAATGTTTATTTTCCAAAAATACCTATAATACATAAAAACACAATATTAGTACAAAATGAGTTCCAACACTATAAAAGCTGACAGCAAATTAGACACATAAATGTGTCTATCAATACCTGATTTCTTGGGAACAACCTGAGCGGGGTTGACCCACTTACTGTATAAAATAGGTAGATAAAACCCGCATTTAACAAATTAAGCACCTCAGTTCGAACCACTTCTTTCATGTTAGGGTTCAGTCGACGTTGCATCTCCTTAGAAGGTTTGGTGTCATCCTCTAAATAAATCTGATGCATACAAATAGTAAGACTTTAACCTTTAATGTATGCTATGGTCCACCTTAAATCTTCCTTATTTTCTTGAAGTACATTCACTATCTTACTTTCCTGATCCAGATCAGAGACTATAATCACAGGCAAAGTCTCAGATGGACATAAAAACACATACTTCAGAGTATCTGGTAATGGTTTGAGGTCAAATTTAGGAGGATTTTCTAAAAAAGGAATTAAGGTGGAACTAGAAACTGGTAGTGGTTCGAACTTAGTTTTCCATCTATTAGTATCTAACTCAAGCGTACAAAACAGATAATTCACTTGATCAATAGTGCTGTCATCATCAAAATCTAAGCCAAAATGGGATAGACAACTCTCTAAATGATCTTTGGATAAAATACTTGGCAATGACTCCTGAACTAAAGTTTCTATCATGTTCATCTTTTCAATGCACGTGTCATCTAGCTCAGGGGGTTGCTTACTAACATTGAGAATATTCAGCTCAATAGTCATATTACCAAAAGATAAATTCATAATACCATTCTGACAGTTAATGATCGCATTAGATGTAGCTAAAAATGAACGGCCTAATATCGCAGGTATCTAGTTATTTGGGTCAGGGACAGGTTGGGGGTCTAAGACAACAAAATCCACAGGATAAATAAACTTATCGACCTCAATAAGAACGTCCTCAACAATACCACGAGGAATTTTTACATACCTATCATCTAACTGAAGTGTTATCTGGGTAGGTTTTAACTCACCAAGCCCTATATGGAGGTACACATGGTACGGAAGTAAGTTCACACTGGCTCCTATGTCAAGTAACGGTTTCTCTACACAGTAGTTACCTATTGTGCAAGAAATGGTAGGGAAACCTGGGTCTTTGTACTTAGGAGAAGTGTTTTTCTGGATGATCGAACTTACATTACTAGCTAAGAAGGCTTTCTTTTGTACACAAAGCTTTCACTTTCGCGTACAAAGATCCTTAAGGAATTTGGCATAAGTAGGAATCTTCCTAATTGCTTCTAATAAGGGAATAATGATGTTTACTTGCTTAAAAATTTCTAATATCATTAAAATTGATTCTTTCTTTGTTGGTACTAGAAATTGTGGGAACGGGGCTTTGGGCACAAAATCGGACTTAGTAGGAACCGCATTCGACTCTTTAGAGACTTTATCAGTCTCTTTAGCTTCTGGCTCAGAAGGGTGAACTACAACATGTTCACTATCAGGCCTGTTTACCTTGTTGGCTACAACTTTACCATTCCTAAGGGTTCTAATACATTCACATAATTTGATGATTTCTCACCAGAAGAAACTTCATGAACTCCTCTAGGATTGGGTTGTGTCTGACTAGGAAACTTTCCTTTTTTCTTTCTCTTTCAAAGACTCATCTATTTGACTAACCTGGAATTGGAAATTGGAAATAGCCTAAGTGTTAGCCTGTATAATCTTACTATTACCTTGTAAAGTTTGATCAACCGACTGCTGAAATTTTATAGTGTTCTGAGCTAATATAGTGAGAGACTCTTCTAAACTCATGATTTTCTTATCGGAAGAGTTTTGAAACTGTACTGGTCCTGAAAGATTCTTAGTATAACCAAAACGTAGGGAAACCTGAGAATTACTAGACTGACCTTGATTCTAGCCCTTAGACTAAGAAAGGTTATGATGGTTTCTCCAACCAGGGTTATAGGTTTCTGAATATGGGTCAAACCTCTGACGATTATCAAATCTAGTGTTATTATAGAGAGTATGGGCTTGATCTTCCTATGTATGTCCCTCCCAAACTGACTTGGGCTCTATTCCACAACTAGATTGATTTAACTCTAAAGCTATCCTTTTTCCTATTACTGCAATTTTGGCATCTAATTCAAAAGTTCCATCTACACTATTGACATTACCGTGGTTCAGTAAAAAAATTCTCTGGGGTTCTCTACTACATTCCCATTGCTGGGTTTTTTCAGCGATTTCATTCAAAAATGTCATCACTTTATCAACAGTTTTACTATCAAACCCACTTGTACACAACGACTCGACCATGGTCGTCGTTGGATAATTTATCCCTTCATAGAGAATCTGGACTAGTCTAGCCTTTTCTAAACCATGATGAGGATATTGTATCAATAAATCATTGAACCTCTCCAAATACCTATACAAAGATTCTCCCACTTGTTGCACGAATGTGGAAATCTCTTGCCTAATAGATGATGTTTTGTGCCTAGGGAAAAATTTCGAGAGAAAGGCAGATGTAAGTTGTTTATATGTTTCAATGGACTCAGATGAAAAACTATATAACCATGATTTTTCCTTGTCTCTCAGGGAAAAAGGGAACAACCTAAGTTTCAAAGCTTCATCAATAAGGTTGTGAATTCTTAGGGTACTACATATTTCCTCAAATTCCCTAATGTGAAAGTAGGGGTTTTCATTTTCTTTTCCTAAGAAGATCGGGAGATCTGTATGGTCCCAGGTTTCAACTCATAGTTCGCTTCGGTTACAGCTAACCTGAAACATGATGGACGAGAAGTCCTATTCGGATTCAACAAAGCTTTTAAAGTTGTCATTTCTGGCACTACCAAATGACTGTCGGTGACTTCTTCAGACAAAGTCAAACTTTCAAAATTAAAATTTCCAAAAACAGGGTTCTCTAGACGAGACCCTCGTTTTCAGAAACATAACTACTAGGTTTTGTCACTAATCAAACTACCTAGAGTGTCTCTTTTCCAAGCTCGCTCAGTGATGGTCTCGAGCGGTCTTTGCATACACTAGAAAAAATAGAAATAAATCATATTCTAAACAAACACAAGCAAGGTTGACTCAACCAAATCAATCTTATTGAAACTAGCAAACAAAAAGCATGATGGCCCCACTTACATTGTTTCTAGACAACTTTTATTCTTTCAAAAGAAAACTAGTTTCAATTTTATCAAATCTCTTAGAACGATCCGAATTAGATTAAGTCGAATAGAAACAGGATAAGCTCTAATGAGCTTTTATAACCCTGCCTCTTTGGCAACGTTTCCTTGGGTTACAAGGCGGTTCGAATCTACTTAAAATAATCTTCCTGAACTTTGAGTTAGGGTAACAGAGTAAACAATATAGTCCTTTTGAATGACTTTTTTATAAGCTCGTTACCGTATAGGTCTCTTTCTAGTCAAAATTTTAAGCTTAGGTTCGCGGCTGGTAATATTTTTCCTAAGGCGCGCAAGAAGGATACGGTGATGAAATTCGAACCCTTAAGTTGTATGGCTAGTTCTTTCCCTTTACTAGAATTTAAAGTCTGTATTCAGTCCTCAGCATATATGCATACGAAGGACTCCGTAGGGTTTTAAAAAAATAAAGTTCAAAGTCCCAAGAGAAAGTCCAAAAATAAAAGAAAAAATTACAATAAATAAAAGATTTCCTAATACAATTTTCTGAAAACAAAAATAAATAAAAACCTAACAATTAAATAAATTAAAATTAACTAAAAAAAATTGTCTTCTTTTTCTGTTCTTTTCAATTTATCTTTGACTCCAAGTCTTTAATCAATCAATATAATCTTTGGTTCCAAAAAAAAATTTTATCCAAAACTTGTAATACAAAGAAAAATACCCAAAAACGTAAAATAAAATAAATAAAAATAAAATAAAAATCTTATTGAACTAACTAACCTAAAAAACTAAACTTAAAACGAATCTAAAAACAAGTCCCCGGCAGCGGGGCAAAAAAATTAATCGTTTCAGAAAAGTGGTAAAAATTGTTCGTTCACTGGGATTTGTGAAGATTTGTTTTAGACTTAATTTAGATGCTAAAATAAAAATAACTCAATTAAAAGTTGATTCAAGAATATAGAGAAAACTGAGGCTAAGTATTCCATCGTTAACCAAGTTTTAAGTGATTCAATTAATATCGATTATCATACAACTCACACATTCAAACTGATTCTAAAATATTGTCAAAAAGTAGATTTTCAAAATAATAGTTATAAATCACAAGCATGGAACATCAAGAGCCCTAGAATAAGCATGTACCATCAAAAGAAATCACAACTATTTAGTAAAAATCATATAATCAATTTTTAATTCAATGCAAAAATCATACAAAGAATTACAAAATTAATTAATAGGAATTAAACCACTTTATTATTGGAAAAATGGCTTCCTCCGTTGCCTCAGCAATGGGGTTTAGCTCCTCATGTTGTACACTCTCTCAAAATAATTATTCATAGCTCAAAGTGTTCAAAAGAAGAAAAAATAAGAAAAAAATTGACAGTTTATTTGATACGGATATAGATGTTACAAATTGTGTGTCTGCGGTGGTAAAATGTGGAAAGCCATTGACAAATCTATGACAGGTTCTGGGTGCAGTGGAGAACAGAGAATAAGTAACGGAAACTGCGGTAGTTCTAGTGTGTGGTATGTTCTTCTCCTCCTCCTTCTTCACGGGAATTTTCTCTTTCTCTCTGAAGTTTTCCGGCTCGATTCCCCCTCTCTTTGTCTTCGATCTCTTTGCTTTATATAGGCTCCACAAACCCTAACAACCAATTCTAATCTATAAGGACCCAAGAAAACAATCCAAAACAAACTAAGATTCCTTTAAATCCAAATCAAAGACTAATTTCCTTTTTCCGGCTGAACTCGACTTTCCCAGCTCTTTTCTCGGCAACAAACACTTTTGAATGGTGTGTTTAACATATGTTTTGACTTTTTATCACTTGGAGATATCGAAAAACTTCTGAAATCCCTTAAAACTCGATTTTACCCAACTCAGGATATGTTTCTCGCGTGAGAAGAATTTCCCACCAATTTCGGTTTTGAAATCAAGAGAGTGTGAGCCAATTTTTCCACAAATGTTTATTTTCCAAAATTACCTACAAACACATAAAGTACCATAATAAGTACAAAATTGAGTTCTAACAAAATAGATAATTGAGAACAATTTAGACACAAAATTGTGTCTATCAAATACCCCCAAACTTATTATTTTTGCTTCAATTCCTTATACTTGAGATATTTTAACTCATTATCTCTATAATGTCTCTGTTTTTATGGGGAGAATGAACCAAAACAAAGAGATGAACTTGTAGATGACGGATTGGAAATTTCCATGAACCGTGATGTTGGTGATATGCCTTTTATAACTTAAAATCAGGAGAAAGCTCTTTCTGATGCGATTGTTGAAGAAAGCACTCTGAGTGGTGTCATTTTACAGAATGCTGATGTGATGAATATTGCTTTAATTGAGTACCCGAACGCTAGAGTTAACTTTGACTTCAAGTTTGATAGGACTCGGACCCACGTGTGTATTGGGGGTTTCACTGTCCCTTCCGCCTATGCTGAGTTGTATACCAAAGTGTGGAAGAAGTTTAGCCATTTCTTCGTAGGTAACCCAGAAAACTATCGTACTCTAGAGAAGAATGTGTCTGTGCTGTTGTCTACTGTACATGTGATGGTTTCTTATCCCCGTAGAGAAATCTCTGAGATAGTGCTTCAAGACTGGAAGGATGCTATGGAGGAGGCTGAAAGAGATAAGTTTAATGTTACATGGCTTTACCGTCACTTAGAAGCTATTAAGAAGCGTTTGCAGAAGGGTGGCGTGACTTCTAAATTGGAGACGGTCACCAAGGCTATACGTGAAGTTGAGAGGCTTTCTCAGAAGTTGAAGTTTGCAACTGAGACTCTTGGGCAGATGGAGAAGGCATACTCTGAAGGCACTGAACCAGTTTTCAAGGAATTTTTCTAGATTTTCTAAGTTTTATTTGTTTCTGAGACACATGACTCTTTGTGGTTTTATTTTGGGATTTTTAGTAGGTAGAGATTTTTTGAATAATCTGCAAGGGGATTTTTTTAAAAAAAATAAATAATACTTTCCTTATTAATAAATTAAAATCCTAAGTATGAATGCAAGATATTGCGAACATTTTGGAGGAATTATAAATATTGCGTAAAATATGAAATGCTTAATCATTGAGAGATTTAAGCCACTTTTCATGTAAGACCACCCCTTATAGCTTGTTAGTATTGACAATCTTGTAGTAATCGCCGATTAAGGTCTCAATGATGAGATACGACTCTTCTTCAGGAGAGGCATTGGTTTTCTCAACCGTATCTCCGACATGAAAGGAATTAGGTTCATGCATCTTAGTTTCATGACATGTCCTCTGTATAACCGGGTTAATAATTTTATTATCTTCAGTAGAGACAATCCCTACCCATTTAATAAAATTTTAAAAAGGATCAGTTTCCCATTATATCGTCGTGTCAGAGTAGGGTTGATATCCGGGTCAAGTCCCCAAGCCTTGATGGGACATGGGGTCAATGGTTATCAAGAATTTTGTTGAATATGACTTACTCGTGCGCAAATCCCACAGACGTATGGTGTTGCGTCCTCTCCTGGCAACTGCTTCACATCCAGATCCATGGTGCGATAGAACTCGACTGATAGGTAGTCCTCGGAATTCACTGGCTTGTTTGAGATCCTTAGAGGTGTTGGTGCCAACAAAGGAGATACACTTGATCCCATCTTGTTGCTACGGACTCGTGGGTGTCCCAGAACCATATCGTAATTTGGATCTTCTTTGATAATGTGAAACTTCGCGTGTGTATGGGCATCACCCATTTTCACCTTAAGAGTGATGTAACCATAATCGCTCCTGGACTTCCCTTCAGAATCCTTGATTATGGTCGGTGAATACGTAGCTTCGCGTTTGTTACGTCAATTAGCGTTTGCTCAAACTCAGTATTCTTGAGGCAGGCAGTAGTGAGAAGTCCCCAACCAGGCTTCTCGTTATGCTAATGGTTGTGTCTTCTAAATCCGGCTCAGGGTACACAATAGCTTTCTCGGCAAAGAGTAAGCGCTTACCCGACACGACACGATTAAGGGCAGTGAAAGTATCTTTGCGTTGTGATTTTTATAAGTAAAGAAGCTCATATATGGCCTCCATCATGGATTGGAAAATTCTATTGACAGATTCTCTAGAGAGAGTGGAGATCCTATCAGGGAGAGGATCTTTGTGAACACCTTCAGTCCCCAGGCGTAGTTCCCCTGAGTCGATATTTTCTCTAAAGATACGCTTCAAGCCATTGCATTCACTGGTGGGATGGTTGAAAAATATGTGGAAGTGACAATATTTTGGATCTGACATCTCCTCAACGGTTGGTGGGAGTCGCATAGGCGGTAACTTGACAGCTTCATCTTGTATCCATACTTCCAACAGTTCGAGAACCTCCTCCATCGGGAAGCGAAAATCTGGGATTTTGGATCTATCTTAGGCTATTGCGGTTGACGCAGAGCCTTGGTTGATTCTCGTCCTTGAATTGGTGTCGGTCTCGTTGCTGAGGTCGATGCGAGGCGCTTAGTCTGCAACGCCAATTGAGGTGATGCTTTTCTCTTGGACCCTTCCTTAGTGAAAACGCTTATAGAATGTTGGGTAGAGTATTGCCTGTTCACCATACGTCTACTCCCACGAGTGTCTCCATGGATTTCTTCTTTAGCGGGCCTTGTTCTTTCCAACAAGGATGGGGAAATTGTTTTCGATCTTTTATCGGCCTCGTGTAGTTCAGAGAAGGTTTGAAACCATAAATTTTTAATAACGCACGATAAACTGGAATCATACCATTAATGCAAAACTCCACTAATTGTTGCTCAGTTACATTTTGCTCGTGGAAATCGAGAGCTTGTGTCCTGAAACTCTTTACATAGTCGTTGGGGTGCTCATTATTCCTCTGGAACATCCTTCCCAAGTACGAGAGAGTGACTTCCTCAAAGACAAAGAATACTTTTTATATAAATCATTGACCATATTAGACCAACTAGAGATGATGTTGGCAGCGAGGTTACTGTACCAGGTGTAAGCCCTAATCGTAAGAGATTTGGAGAGTTCTTTGAGCCGCAACACTTGATTATATTCATGCTCTCCTAAGGATTCCAAGAATCGGGAAAAATGTTCTGAGCGTTCCCAATGCCATCGTATAGTGAGAAAAGAGGAAACGAATATCTATTTGGCTGTGGGATCCTCTGGATCTCAGCTGGATAAGGGGGTTGGTGATGATGGACTGAAGACGAGTCTTCCTTTCCATAGTTTCAGATGAGCCTTTCCAGGTATTCAAGAGTGGAAAAGTTTTGTTGATGTTGGTTTTGTTCTGGTATGCGGTCGGTGACAACATGTACTTCATCATCTTCTTGGGTGTTAGCTCTTGATGTGCTGGCGCCACCGACAATTGTGTTCCTAGTTTGCTCCATTTGACGATAAAGTTGCTCCGGCGATAATCGTTCTGTTAGGGTCTTAAGGTAAGTGAGAACCTCCTTCTATGTAGTGTCCATGGCTTTTAAGTTTCATCCAATATTTCTTGCCTTTTCACCAAATCAGCTGCGGTTGGTGTTGTTTGCTTATCCTTTCTGACGTCCTTGGTGGTATGGAGAGGAGTGTTGGTATTTTCAATGGAGATGTTCTGAGGCGTAGTCTCTGGAGTTCCACTACTGGTGTTGTGGTCGGTTGTCAACCAAGCAAAATTAATTCAAGTTCTTACTTCACTAATATAGATTAGAGTATAGTAATAAAAACAAGTTCGTTCCCACAGAGAGGCAGGTGATTGTTAATTACTTTCGATTATTTATGTAAACAGGGGGGTTTCAGTTGTGATTATAACTAAATTATACTAAAACAAATAGATTAAAACGAATATCAGAGATAAAAAACACTGGTTAGAGAGTTCATCTTCCATCTTCCAATATTTTATCAACTAAATCATACTCAACATTCATGCACTCTCAATATCAATAACCCTAAAGCATCCTATCGCATGCTTACTCTGGAAAAACTCTTATTATCATCAAAGGCGCAAGAGCCACTCTTTGAATCATTTTCAACGAATAACTTGGCGCAAGAGCCACTCAAGTTTAACCCAACGAAAGCAATGGTCTTTGTGAGTTGAGGTTATTCTAAGAAATCCGGCGCAAGAGCCACACGGATTTAACCTAGGTCACGCTTATACACATAATGGCATGGTAACATCCCGTTATTAACAACTATGTTATGCTACTTGTAACAAGGATCTTTCGACAATTCCGGATCTCAAACCCTAGTTTAGCTATAACTGTCAATGCATGCTCATCTAATTCGCGACTTACACAAACAAGCAATCCATCATACAAGGCATTATAAACGGTAGAACATAAGCGATATTGAAGAGATTATGAACATATGAAAATAAATACTTCAATTAATAAACATGTTTTCCAACTTAGGACTACATATCTAACCAATAATAAAGGTTTAGTTCATCATGGATTTCTCAAAATCCATGGAAAATAATAAAATAATAAAGGAAACAAGTAAAGCAAACCCTAGAAATCGTGATCTTCAATCCCAACTCCAAGCCTTAGCTCTTGTTCTCCTTGTGTTTTTCAAGTCTCCAAAAGTATCCAAGATCTCTATCTAGGGTTATGGAAGTCTTCTTATGTAGTCTTCATCATATCTAGTTGTTAGAATCCTAATGGGACCATGATACCTTAATTTGGAAGTCAAAAACGTTTCTTAGAAGTGGCCCCCGTCGAGTCATAATCGGTAATCAAGACACCCTCCTTATCTACCAATTGTAAGAGCTCAAAATATTACTTTCATGTGTCCAAAACTTACCATAATCAGTAGATAACTATCCATAATTGGTAGATAACTTTGCCATAATCGGTAGGCTCGATTTTCGTGTTAACTACCGATTTTTGGAGCTCAAAAACGAAGTTTTCCTGTACCCGAAACTGCCTATAATTGGTAGGTGATTTTCCCTTGTTATCTCCCGATTGTGATGCTGAGTGTTTCATTATTTTCTTTCGGTTGTTTTGCTCATAACTTCCTCATACGGACTTCCAATGACCTCATTATTTTTGTGTTGGCTTCGTCTTCTCGTTCTCTTCAAAATGGTATTAAGAACTCCTGGATTTGAGTGAGTTGAATTGGTATTTGTCCCTTCTCCATTGGCATAACTTAACTTCCTTGTTCATTTCGTGCCGTAATGAACTACTTTCTTCTTCTTTGGTTGAATACACTTAAAGCTCCTAAGAAACTCATAAACAAACAAAATAAAAGTATAATGATATGAAAACTAGCAAGAAATCAATGAATTGGAGTATCCAAATAATGCAAATAATGCACCTATCGAATTCCCCCACACTTTCCTTTTGCTAGTCCTCGAGCAAACTACAAATCTAAACTAACCTAAACTACAACAACTCCATTTCGTTGAGGATACAGTTACAGTTAGCATGTGTAACAAGCCTTTAAACCTCTAGGTGTCCCTAGTGGACGAGTTATAGTCTCGTGAGGGTTTACAAGAGGTATACCCACAAAACCTAAGTTCTAACTTTCAAATATTCCAGAGCACATGCATCCAAAGAGCTACGAAGACATAAAGTTTCTACACACTAACAATAAGAAGTTAGAAGTATAAAGAATATTATTCGCATGCTTAACCCTTGAATTAGAAGAAAACCACCATGTGAAAGAATCCAGGTTCGAGAGCGACCGAATGTTTCTGCCTCACCAATAGGGTTTTATGAATTTGACACTCAAAAGACGCACTTTATGGTTCTCACATGTGTGCAGGCATGAATCAAGATAGAAATCCTGCACACGTTGAATGGTGGGAAGGAAAGGTAACCTTCCGAATCATATGAAGATGTTATCCCATAGAACGTGGGACAAAAAAGAACCCTTTTTTGTTTTTCTATTGACCTCTAATAAAGAAAATCAACCATTATGCGAGGATGAGATTGCTTACTTCCCTTCTCACCCGATCGGCAATCAGCACCACTCTCACAGCATCCAATAGAAACGTCTTCGGTCTTCAACTGTTGACGATGAACTCTTGAACTTCGTAGAACCTTGACAATTTGTAACTCTTTTCCTCAATTTCTTGTTGTTTGAAAATTCTTTATAGATTTGCTCTTCCCCATGGCCTTATTGATTTAATACAAAAAACAAATATACACTAAAGCCATGATAAGTATTTTTTTATTTTTTTTATTTTTTTATGAGAATACTTCAAAATATAAACTGAAAAATAAATAAAATGTTGAAACTACTACGGTCGTGGGATAAAGAATTTACCACTTGATTCTTCACAACTTGTATTGCCTTGATATCATGAACTTCAATAGCTCACATCTTTTGATTTCTTTCGCTTTTGTATATAAGTCTTCAACATGTATATATAATTCTGTTAATTGTATTGTTGCTTTACTTGAATATGAAATTTGCTCTTTCTTGAACGGTTGCTTGTAAACCTTGATTGTCTTCAACTTTCCTTCAAATTTTTTATGTTCCGCTTGTTGATGATGATATGTTTCTATGGACCTGTTGTTGTCGAGAGAATGGTGCCAACTGCAAATAAGACTACAAGATAGAGTTAGCAATTCTGATGGCACCTTCATGATTGATAGAAATAGCACTCAAGAGATCAAACAGTAGTGCTGAAATTGGTGCGAGGTTAGGTAGCTCATCATTCTACCCGGAATTTGCGCAGATGAAACACTCTAAACGGATAATTGAAGGTTTGATGCCTCACTCATGGGTATTGAATGATCAACAACTCTAATACTGTATTCTCTACCGGCGGTTTAAAGTCTCTTTTTTTCAACTCTAGCCTCTCAACAACTAAGCACTCCAAATATAGTTCTCTAATACTTCTAAGTTCAGTTGTTTCGGTTAGAACTCTGTATGTAAACGTATCTAGAAGTATACTAAGTGACTCTAAAATCTCTAAAAGTTGAAGGTTTTCATGCAAATATGCACAAAAGTTTTAAAATTCTACCTACAAAAGCAAATACTAAAAACTATATATGCTTAATTACTCCCCCACACTTAAACTTTACATTGTCCTCAATGTAAATTGATTCCTCCAATGTAAAATTAAGATGGGAAATCCTAACATGATATGAAAAAATCAATATATAAAGATAGAAATACAAAACCAATGGGTTGTCTCCCATTTAGCGCTTGGTTTAACGTCGTCAGCCCGAATTGGCATTCCTTGCTACTCCTCCAGAGGGAGCGCATCTACTAAATTGATCTCAACCCTCTTAGGTTCAAACGGCTCATAATAGGGCTTCAAACGATGCCTATTCACTTTAAGTTCCTTCCCTGTTAACAAGCTACGAATCTCCACTGCACCACGAGTAAAAACGTTACTTACAACAAAGGGTCCTATCCAACGAGACTTCAATTTTCCAGGAAATAAATGAAGGCGAGAATTAAACAAGAGAACTTTATGTCCAACCATAAACTGTTTTCTAGAAATCCTACTATCATGAAAAGCCTTAGTTTTCTCCTTGTAGATTCGTGAACTTTTATATGCATCATTACGAATCTCTTCCAGTTCACTCGAATGAAGCTTCCTTTGTTTACCAGCCCCAACCATCTCCATGTTGCACTGTTGAATATCCCAAAAAGACTTATGCTTGATTTCAACAGGAAGATGACAAGATTTACTGTACACAAGTCTATATGGGGACATCCCAATAGGAGTCTTGTATGATGTTCGATATGCCCATAATGCATCATTGAGAGGTAAACTCCAATCCTTCCTTGATGGATTCACTTTTTTCTCTAGGATGGACTTCACCTCTCGATTAGAAACTTCTGCTTGCCCTTTTTTTGTGGATGATATGTTGTAGCAATCTTGTGAGATATGTTATACTTTTTTAACAAACTCTGGAAGAACTTGTTTCAAAAGTGTGATCCCCCATCGCTGATTATGGCTCTTGGAGTTCCAAACCTTGTAAAAATATGTTCTTTAACAAAATTTGTAACCACTTTAGAATCATTAGTAGAGGTGTCTTTAGCTTCCACCCATTTCGAGACATAATCAACAGCGAGTAAGATGTAAATTTTACCAAAAGAATTAACAAAAGGACTCATAAAATCAATGCCCCATACATCAAAAAATTTAACGAAAAGAATAAACTTCTGTGGCATTTGATTTCGAGCACCTAGATTGCCTTTTCTTTGACATCTATCACAAGTTGTGAAAAATACATACGCATCTGTAAATAAAGTGGGCCAATAGAACCCACTTTCAAGTACCTTCAAAGCAGTTATCTTTTCCCCAAAGTGTCCTCCACAAGTGTATGAATGACAGAAAGACAAGATAGAGTTGTATTTAGATTCGGGTACGCACCTTCGCATAATTTGGTCTGAACAATATTTCCACAGGTATGGATCATCCCATATATATTGATTTGCTATCTTTTTAAGTTTGTCTCTCTCAGAACGAGACAAATTTCTTGGGATTTGTTTAGACACTAAATAATTCATAATATGCGCATACCATGGTTCTGAAACTGCAATTAAGAAGAGTTGATCATCTGGAAAGCTCTCACATAACGGGATAGCTTCTTCGTCTACCGTAAGACGACTCAAGTGATCGGTAACGGTATTCCCAATTCCTTTCTTGTCTTTAATTTCGAGATCAAACTCTTGTAGGAGTAGTATCCATCGAATGACCCTTGGTTTCGCCTCCTTCTTTGTAAGTAAGTACCTAACTGCTGCATGATCAGAAAACACAACAACTTTCGTACCAAGTAAATAAGAACAAAAAATTTCTCCAATGCAAAAATGATTTCTAACAACTCATTTTCCGTGGCCGTGTAGTTTTGTTGGGCCTCATTTAACGTTCTGGAAGCATAATAAATGGCATGAGGTATTTTCCCAGTACGTTGGCCTAAAACTGCACCGATCGCATGGTCACTGGCATCACAGATTAGCTCAAATGGTTTGCTCCAATCCGGTGGTTTAATGATAGGGGATGTTATCAAAAGTTCTTCCAAACGATTGAATGCCGCCAAACACTTCTCATCAAAGTTAAAAACCCCGTCCTTTTGTAATAAATGGCATAATGGTGATGCAACCTTGGAAAAATCTTTGATAAACCGGCGATAAAATCCTGCATGACCAAGAAAAGCACGAATTTCCCTCACAGTAGTGGGAGTGGTAAGAGCACGAATAAGATCGATCTTAGATTTATCAACTTCCAAGCCTTTAGAAGATATAATATGGCCTAAAACAATGCCATGAGTTACCATAAAATGGCACTTCTCCCAATTTAATACAAAATTAGTTTCAACACATCATTTAAGAATCAATTTAAGGTTTCCAAGCACAAGTCAAATGAATCACCATACACACTGAAATCATCCATAAAAACTTCGATAATGTTTTCAACGTAATCTGAAAAAACACTTACCATACACCTTTGGAAGGTAGCGGGTGCGTTACACAAACCAAAAGTGTCACGGACCGGAAAATACCTCCCCCAACGTTGTGCTGGGCAGGCAAGAACTCCCCGATGCGTGAATTTAAAGAGAGTCTCCGGACCTTATAGCTTAACTTCTCGCTGGAAAGTGCAAGTAAATTTTTTCTTTCCAAAGCATGCCTTGTCATCATTATACTTGAAACGTAGTTCCCACATCATTCAAGCTATGTTTATACCGTTCCATGTATATTTTCCCTTTCAAACATGTTTTGGAAGCATGGTACTCATAGCGTAGTCTCCATATCGTTCCAACTCACCCTTGACCTACAAAGGGTGCAAGGCCATTAAAGCCCGTGGTGAATGCCTTTAACTAGCCTACCATTCCAACTTAACCTCATTATACCAAGGGTTGAAGGCTATACAAGCTAAGGGGGATGCCTTTGGAAAGCATCACATAATTTCGATCATTGTCCAGGCCTAACTCATGCCTTGGACCAACACCTAGGTTATTTCAAGCCTAAGCTTTCGCTTCATCAATTCTGCTTCGACCATGCGCTGGAGTCTGCACTTATCTTGTTCTTGCCAAGGGTGCAACATCCAGGCACATGCCATTCATGCCGCGACGGTTCCAAGGAAGTATGAACAATCCATCAAATGGGATTGCAACTACCCCATCAAGTGTGGCAACAATCATCTCTTGCTTAGCATTGCCGAGCCAGATGATATGAGTTACCATAATATCGCAATCATCTCCCAAATTAGATGATATGAGAGATAAGGTGCTGCACCTCAATGCATTGTATTGCGGCTTCCTACGTACCCAACCCGTACCTTGATGGGATCAAGCATGACCGTAGTTCATCAAAGGGTGAATTCGAAAGGGACAAGCAACTTAAGCTTATTAAGGCAAAGCCAACTTCGATTCCAACTTCATCGCAAGGCCAAAGGCCAAGAAAAGCCTAGTCCGTGTAGGCCAAAGGGCTTTCTCAAGGTATGCACTAGCTTGTGCATAACTATCGTTCTTTATTTTGCAAATATGCATTCTCAAGTACGTAGCAGGATCAAAAGATGTTTTCGCATAATTCAAGCTTCATCGGCTAAGCCACCAGCATATTGATGCTTATGCATCAAGTCTGCTCCAACGTATAGGCTACTTCACATATCTACATTTGTATTACCCATCATGCACATTCAAGCTCCATCGGTTAAGCTACAAGCATATTGATGCTTATGCATCAAGTATGCTCCAACGTATTGGCCACTTCGTATATCTATATGTGCATTACCATTCATGCACATTTCAACAAAGCTCCCTCCTTATATATGTTTTATTCGCATTTCTACAAACAAATATTAGAAAGGTAGGGGTCATCCATCGACTGCAAGGCCGCAAATGAAGATTTCTTACCAAAGCCAAGCGAAGCATTCTCGGGTAAGCTACAGTTAAACACGTTGATGAGCATCAAGTATGCTCCATCGTATAGGCTACATCGTATTTATATGTGCATTACCGCTCATGCACATTCAAGCAAACCTCCCTCCATATATATGTTTTATTTGCATTTCCACAAATAAATATTTGAAAGGTAAGGGCCATCCATCGACTGCAAGGCCAAAAATGAAGATTTTTTGCCAAAGCCGAGCATTCTTGGCTCGGTGATGCATTCTAGATAATGCATCACGGCATAATAGTGCCTTAGCACTATGATGCATTTAGAAATATCGACATCGGCTCGCGGATGCATTAGGTCATGCATCACGGCATAATAGTGCCTTAGCACTATGATGCTCTCACTTATGCAACTTCGGCTTGGTGATGCATTGGGTCATGCATCACGGCATAATAGTGCCTTAGCACTATGATGCTCCAACTTATGCAACTTTGGCTCGGTATAATAGTGCCCTTGCACTATCATGCCTCCTCGAATACGCATCACGCGTAATAGGGCCTTAACACTATAATTCAAGGTCAAGGCATCCACACCCAATGCATATATGGGTAAGCTTTATAAGCTTAGGATAAAGCTTCAAACCAGGCCATGACGCATCCATGAGTAAGCGCCATGCAAAAATTGCGGGTGTTACATTCTTACCACCTTCAAAGAATTTCGTCCCCGAAATTTAACTCAAAAACTATTGTGGAAAAGCTTTATCGAAAAGGGTTTCCTATGCATATGTCACATTCCATGATGCATAGAAATCTTGCAAGGGTCCAATGTTTGTTAATGAGGACAAATTAGAACCTTATGAAATATGCGTCTCATTCCACATATCCCATAATCCTAATAGGGACTACGATTGCCATAAATGCCGATTGAGACCTTTCGAACATACGTCCCATTCCGCATGCTCGAGGGTCAACAAAGGTTTTATAACTCTACCGAGAGAAAATTGGATCCCTAAACATGCGTCCCATACCACATGCTCAAGAATGCAAAAGGATTTACTCAACACGAGATCTTAACTGGACGTCCCATACCATACACTTAAGAGTCCCTAAAATTCACAGTGGTTGGAAAAAGTCATTGTGAATTTATAAATAGTTTCTAGCGTAGTACTGTGAGGACCAAATTCTAACGCCAGTGCAGTCAGATGCAAGCCATTATCCCGGACGATCTTCCACTCGTAAGTGGATGCTAGCCAACCTGACAACGCACATCGTTCCAGCGACGGGCGGGGATGATCAGTCCCGTGCCAAGGGTAGTCGGATACCATCCACCATTCCAAACGGGTTTCCTGGAAAAATCACAGCACACTCGAACGTGTCCGGATCTTAGCGGAGTAATTAGTGAGTTACAATTTCTTTTGTATAGACACTTGGCCTTATTTATCCATTCTATTTTCGCACAACAATTGGCCTACTCTTCCAACTTTTCCATTTCCTTTGAAGGAAAATTTTGTAGTCATAATACAAGATGCTCACTGACGAGTCCAAAACTCACAGTCCCTAGTGTTTTTTTCTCAGAACTTTCTCTGATACCATTTGTCACGGACCGGAAAATTCCGCCCCCAGCGTGCTGCGCTGGGCAGGCCAGAACTCCCCGATGCGTGAATTTAAATAGATTCTCCGGACCTTATAGCTTAACTTCTCGCTGGAAAGTGCAGGTAAATTTTTTCTTTCCAAGCATGCCTTGTCATCATTATACTTGAAACGTAGTTCCCACATCGTTTAAGCTACGTTTATACCGTTCCATGTATATTTTCCCTTTCAAACATGTTTTACAAGCATGGTACTCATACCGTAGTCTCCATATCGTTCCAACTCACCCTTGACTTACAAAGGGTGCAAGGTCATTAAAGCCCATGGTGAATGCCTTTAACTAGCCTACCATTCCAACTTACCCTCATTATACCAAGGGTTGAAGGCTATACAAGCTAAGGAGGATGCCTTTGGAAAGCAGCACATAATTTCGATCATTGTCCAGGCCTAACTCATGCCTTGGACCAACACCTAGGCTATTTCAAGCCTAAGCTTTCGTTTCATCAATTCTGCTTTGACCATGCGCTGGAGCCTTCACTTATCTTGTTCTTGCCAAGGGTGCAACATCCAGGCACATGTCATTCATGCCGCGACGGTTCCAAGGAAGTATGAACAATCCATCAAATGGGTTTGCAACTACCCCATCAAGTGTGGCAACAATCATCTCTTGATTTAGCATTCCGAGCCAGATGATATGAGTTACCATAATGTCGCAATCATCTACCAAATCAGATGATATGAGCGACAAGGTGCTGCACCTCAATGCATTGCATTGCGGATGCCTACGTACCCAACCCGTACCTTGATGGGATCAAGCATGACCGTAGTTCATCAAAGGGTCAATTCGAAAGGGACAAGCAACTTAAGCCTATTAAGGCAAAGCCAACTTCGATTCCAACTTCATTGCAAGGCCAAAGGCCAAGCAAAGCCTAGTCTATGTAGGCCAAAGGCTTTCGCAAGGTATGCACTAGCTTGTGCATAACTATCGTTCTTTATTTTGCAAATATACATTCTCAAGTACGTAGCACGATCGAAAGATGCTTTCGCATAATTCAAGCTTTATCGGCTAAGCTACCAGCATATTGATGCTTATGCATCAAGTATGCTCCAACGTATAGGATACTTCGCATATCTACATGAGCATTACCCCTCATGCACATTCAAGCTTCATCGGTTAAGCTACAAGCATATTGATGCTTATGCATCAAGTATGCTCCAACGTATTGGACACTTCGTATATCTATATGTGCATTACCGCTCATGCACATTTCTACAAAGTTCTCTCCCTATATATGTTTTATTCACATTTCTACAAACAAATATTAGAAAGGTACGGGTCATCCATCGACTGCAAGGCCGCAAATGAAGATTTTTTTCCAAAGCCAAGCGAAGCATTCTCGGGTAAGCTACAGTTAAGCACGCTGATGAGCATCAAGTATGCTCCATCATATAGGCTACATCGCATTTATATGTGCATTACCGCTCATGCACATTCAAGCAAAGCTCCCTCTCTATATATGTTTTATTTGCATTTCCACAAATAAATATTTGAAAGGTAAGGGGCATCCATCGACTGCAAGGCCGAAAATAAAGTTTTCTTGCCAAAAGCCGAGCATTCTTGGCTTGGTGATACATTCTCGATAATGCATCACGGCATAATAGTGCCTTAGCACTATGATACATTTATCGAATAGCGACATTGGCTCACTGATGCAATGGGTCATGCATCACGGCATAATAGTGCCTTAGCACTATGATGCTCTCACTTACGCAACTCCGGCTCGGTGATGCATTGGGTCATGCATCACGGTATAATAGTGACTTACCACTATGATGCTCCAACTTATGCAACTTCGGTCGGTATAATAGTGCATTTGCACTATCATGCCTCCTCGAATACGCATCACGCGTAATAGGGCCTTAACAGTACAATTTAGGATAAAGCTTCAACCCAGGCCATAACGCGTCCATGATTAAGCGCCATGCGAAAATTACGGGTGTTACAAAAAAGCATCATCCTGTATGTAAAGTTTCAAAAGGACAAGTAAAAGTGGTCTTCTCTTGATCCTCAGGTGCTATAGCAATTTGATTGTAACCTGAATAACCATCAAGAAAACAGTAATACGAGTGTCCTGAAAATCTTTCCAACACCTGATCCATAAAAGGTAAAGGAAAGTGATCTTTTCTAGTGGTTCATTAAGCTTTCGGTAATCAATACAAACTCTCCAACCAGTTTGCACTCGAGTTGGGACAAGTTCATTGTTTTTATTCTGCACCACTGTAACGTCTGACTTCTTTGGTACAACTTGTACCGGGCTCACCCGCTTGCTATCAGAAATGGGATAGAAAACTCCCACATCTAATAACTTAAGTATCTCTTTCTTTACTACTTCCATCATTGGAGGATTCAAACGACGTTGAGCTTTCCTTGTAGGATTTGTTCCCTCCTCAAGTAGTATTTTATGCATACACGTAGAAGGGCTTATTCCCCCTTATATCAGCAATTGTCCATCCTATGGCCGATTTATACTCCTTCAACACCCAAAGAAGTCTTTGTTCCTGCAATTCAGTTAGTTTTATAGACTATTACCGGCAACTCCTCATTATCACCCATACATGTATTTTAGGTGATCAGGAAGAAGCTTAAGTTCTAGTTTAGGAGCCTGCAAGAAAGATGACAACAATTTTTCATTAGTGCATGGTAAAGAGATAAATGAAATATCATGAGTTGGTGGGCATTGTTGTAACGAACTAAGTTCACAAATAGCTTCCTCAAATTCATCCCCTAATTTAAGCTTAATTTTTGAATCCGTAAGATCTTTAAAACCCACACTCCTCGTGATAATAGTCTCCAATGGATCATTACTCCCCAAATTAAATATTTGTTGAGCTAAAGAGTCAATAACATCAATAGAGAAACAAGAATGGACATCACTAGGATATCGCATCGCCTCATAAATGTTGAAACTTATTATTTCTCCATCAAATTTCATTGTCAATGTCCCACTATAGACATCAATTTTTGTTCTCGCTGTTCGCATGAATGGACGTCTTAGTAGCAACGGTATAGACGAATCAGTTGATCCATCTGTCATCTCCAGTATCCAGAAATTTGCTGGAAAGACTAGCTGATTAACCCGCACAACCACATCTTCAACAATACCTCTAGAGTATACATTAGAATGGTCATCTAGTTGTAGAACAATTCCAGTTTCTTTCAAAGTTCTTAAATTAAGAGATTCATATATAGATGCAGGCATAATATTTAATAATGCTCCTAAATCAAGCATAGCCTTATTAAACGTCGTGTTACCAATAACAATAGGAATATCAAAACTACCGGGATCTTTACATTTGAGTGGAAGTTTTTTTTGCAAGATAGACGAAGCATTCTCCCCCACTCTCATTACCTCATTACCGGTTAATCTTTGTTTATTGGTGCCACAAGTCCTTCAGAATTCTCGCATATTTGGGGACTTGTTTAATCGCATCTATGAGTGGAATATTCACATGAATATTCTTAAAAATATCTAAGATATCCTTATCTTGTTCCGCCTTTTTTGAGTTAGCAAACCTGCGAGGAAAAGGTAAAGGAGGAACATAAGTAGAAACAGGAGGTTTAGAGCAATGTAGTCGATACCGGTTATACCGGCCGGTATACCACCGGTTTTACCGGTTTCGGAGTGAAACTGGTACGAAAAACATAATACCGGAGGTACGGTATTCGAACGATAATATCGGCCGATACGTTGCAATATCGGTAATACCGGTTTACCCGATATTTGATTTCCAATCGTTAGATTCGATACTGATATTGATCCAACGATCCAAATTTACTGCAGAAAACTTAAGAGAGATCGATTAACCATCTCTTCATTTCTCTATCTCTACATTCAGGTTTGTGCTATGAATCCTCTGATTTTTCTTCAACTCAACAATCTCTCTGGTTTTTATCATTCTTACTTCAATTCTCTCTTCAATTATCTCTTCAGTCTCTCTGGTATTAAAGGGTCGTTAGAGATTTTCCATCCCAAATTCCCAATCTCAGTTAACCTGTTAATTAGGGTTCCATCTTTTTCTTCTTCCAACTCTATTTATTCTCTTCCCACGAATTTAAAAGGTATTTATTCTCAAAATTTCAGCGCTAATTTAAAAGGTATTATTCTCTATTTATTCTCTTTAATAATTCATAATTTAGGGTTCCCTTTTTCTCTTTTAAAACCCAATATATGATTCTGTTAAAAACCCAATTACAGTATGTCATTACATGTTTACCTGTTTGAATTCAGTTGGATATGTCATTACGAATTTTTATACATGAAATTAACTGATTCTTTGGTAATACCTGGATGGATAGTGTTAAGACAACAGTGACCAGTTCAAGTTAATATTTAAAGGAAACAAATAGTTTAGTTTTTAAGAATCCAAATTTAGATAATGCCAACTGTTTATCAAAAAGAATAATAGATAGTTGTACAGGATGCTGACTTTTTTGAAGGTTGTTGTGATAATGAAACTTATTTGATTGGTTAGTTTGTTTTGCCTGGTCATTGTGTTTCTATCTAATATGAGATAATTGTATTTCCTTTTAGTGTCCATATTTTTCTCCATGTGTACCCAATATGAGATCAATAAGTCACATCTGATGATTCACTGCTGATTCCAGAGTAAGCTACAGATTATATCAAGTAAGAGGTATATATCAACTAAAGATGTGAAAAACACAAGTTCCTTTGTCTTTGACAGCATGATAATCAGTCATCTTTGAGGCTTATATGTTACTAGAAACATGTCTTTGTCAAATATGGGAACTGAAGTTAGTGTGTCATATTCAAAACTTTCAATCTTAAGTTTCCATTGTTTTTTTATTAGACTCGTTAACACTGACAAGGAACAGCATAGCATGTAGGTTTCTGGTTTCCCTTAATGACATGCCTTCTTGTTGAGGGAATTGTGAATCTCTTTTTGGCAAAATAGCAAGTACCTGGCTTGTACTGCCGTGACTAATGACCTGCCCTTTTATAATATGTACCTGCCCTGACTAATTACTATGCATGTATGCCTTGACAATCTTGTTCTTTGTACAGTTGTTTCAGTTTGTTTTATATTAACTTGATTTGTTTCAATTTTGTTACTTTAGGTTGTGAATCAGGATATTATGGATTCTTCTAATGCATCCAGTTCATGCACTACACCCTCTACATGTGGCTCATTGTTGCCTTCATCTTCTACACAAAACAAAGATACACCAACTAAAGCTACACCGTTCAAAGATATAACATGGCAATGGGGTGAACGCAGAGATCCATAGCATCCAACCTGGATTACTTGTTTATTATGTTTGAAAGAAATCCGTGGCGGTGGAATCACTAGGATATCTTACAAAAGTCAGGGAATGTTAAACCATGTGGTAGTGCAACAATTGATATTATAAATAAAATTAATCAAGAGGATTCTGTAAAGAGGACCAGAATAACTCATAGGGCTAAAGTTGATTTATTGTATCAGCATACAAACTCAGATGAAGGATCTGTTATTGATACTGATGTTGAGGAGCAAGAAAAAGAGGGCAGTCACGGCAGTGGTAGTGTACAAACAAAGAAGAGACAACGAATAGGCCAAAGTAATATTAGAGGTCCAATGGATTCATTCATGAAGACAGATCACGAGAGAACTCAGCAGGCCACTCTTGAAAGGAACAGTTTAGCGAAAAAGAAGTTACTAAAAACTGCATGAAAAATCATTTCAGCTTGGATGACAGAGAATTCAATATCTTTTAATACTGTTCGTTGCCCAAAATACGATTATGTTTGTGTTATATAACTTTGTATTTACTAACTACTTTGTATGTATTTATGAAGATGATTGGTGGATTACATACAGAGGAATCGATGTCCCATGCCTACAAAAATTTGCAATCAGGGTATTGAGTCTGACTTGTTCTTCTTCCCCATGTGAGCGAAACTGGAGCACATTTGAGAATGTAAGTATTCTCATCTTTTATGTCATATTACTTGTAACCTATCTATTTTATCATCTGCTTACTGAACCATAAGCTATAACAGTTCTATTCTGTCATCTGTTTTCGTATTTCAGTTGCACTCAAAGAAACAAAATCGCGTAAAACAACAGAAATTGAATGATAGTGTCTTTGTCCAATATACAAGAAATTGCAGCGTCGATTCAAAGAAATCCAACAATATAACGATGATGGGAAAGCTCGTGATCCTATTTTTCTGGATGAACATGATGAAAATGATGAATGGTTGGATCCACAAAATTTGGATGAATTGGCTATGGAAGGTGATAATGTAACTTTGGATGATTTGCAGGAGAATGTTGGTGAAGTAAGTGGGCCAGTTTGTAGTTCTCGAAGTAAGTCTAATTATCCAACTGACACTGACCTTGATGGATATGATACTGATCAATTGATGTTGGACACTAATAGAGGACTACTTGGTGATGACTGGGATGGAGTTAATACAAATGATGATATCTATAATGAATCTAATGATCTTGATTAGAATTGTAATATCATTGTTTAATTAGCATTTTAGACGGTGATGTTGTTCTTGTTTCTCTTGTGTTTCCAGTTTGAACTTTGTATGGATCTATATATTTTGGATGAGTACTTGTTTTTATTTCTAAACTTTGTGAAAAAAAGTTTGATATAAGGTGTTAAAATTTATTTATAGTTATAAAATGTGAACTAGTATTTTTTTCATAAAATTATAGGTATAAAATATATGGACCGATATTTCGCCGATATTTGAAACCGAAATACCCCCGGTATACCGGCGTACCAGTGTACCGCCCTCGACCGGTACGAACCGAAATCCGGTATGGACTACATTGGTTTAGAGTTTTCTTTAGGTACCTCATCGATTTGGGAAGAGTCAGTAATCTCTTTCTCCAAAACTGGCCCCTTAGGGTCTTTGTTTTTCTGAGCTTCCTCTGGTTGCACAGTTTGTGTACCACTTCTCAATGTCACGGCGTTGATATTTTCTCTTGGATTGATAGGTTGAGAAGGGTGTTTCCCACTATTCTATGTCTCCATATGATTCAGTTTACCGGCCATCGTGTTCATCTGAGTTTGTAGCTCTTTTATTGCATTATCAGTTTTCTGCTGATTTTTCTGCATCAACGTCGTCATATTCTTCATCATGGAGAGCATCTCCGATGATTCTGAATTCTGAGCTTGTTGTGGAGGTTTTACTTGCTGTTGGAACCCATTTGGACGATTGAAAACCGTCCCTGAAGCTATAGCTTTCTTGTTCGCATAACTGAAATTTGGATGATGTCTCCATCCTAGACTATAAGTGTTGGAATAAGGATCATACCGTTGTCTCTGCTGATTTTGGAATACTGCATTCATCTATTCGGTTTCTTCTTCATAAGAGGGGATGATCATTGTTGCCATTTGTTGCATCATCTTCTCCATATTACCAATTTTATGCTCTAAATGCGAAGAAGAAGTAACCTCGTTAACCCTCTTGAGGAGTGGTTCTGACCCACGACTTGAGAATTGTTGAGAGTTTGTTGCCATGTTCTCAATTAACTCTCTAGCTTGAGCTACTGTTTTGTTCGCTAATGCACCACCACCTACAGCGTCGAGAATATTTCTTTCACTTGCTTGAAGACCCTCATATAAGTACTGGATGATCAATAAATCACTGAATTGATGATGTGGGCATCTATCCACCAATCTTTTCTAACGTTCTCAACATTCATACAATGTCTTTCCTGCCATCTGCTTAATTCCACAAATCTCTTTACGAATCTGAGTCACCTTTGATGCAGGAAAGTATCTCTCTAAAAAGAGTTTTTTCAGACCGTTCCAAGTTGTGACACTACCAGAAGGTAAATAGTATAACCATTCCTTAGCAGTATCCATCAGGGGGAATGGAAAAGCTCGTAACATGACTCCATCAACATCAGTCTCTGCTGGTAGCATGGCCATGACTATGTTATGGAAATCCATCAAGTGTTTATTTGGATCTTCATTAGTCATTCCATGAAACTTCGGAAGTTCTCAAATCAACCCTGACTTGATATCAAATGTAGATGTCGTCTGAATACACCACTGTTGCGTATCTAACTTGTGAGAAGCTAAGTCTTTGAGTGTACAATTTGTATCACACATTGTTTTTTGTTCTTCATCTACGTCTGAATCTGCGAACTCACTTGACGATGTACTTGGAGGAAGTGGAGTGTTCACTGCTCGAACGAAATCTTTTAGTAAAGTGCCTGATCGAATTCATATACCAATGGGACTTGGTATACCCTCTCCAAACATTCACGAAAGAAATAGTACCTGAAAAACAATTCTTAAAACTAAATTAAAAACTAGAAATAAGAAATCAAAAATAAAATAAAAATCCGTTATGCCTCCCCGACAGCGGCGCCAAAATTTGGTTGGTTGTCAGCCAAGCAAAATTAATTCAAGTTCTCACTTCACTAATATAGATTAGAGTATAGTAATAAGATCAAGTTCGTTCCCACACAAAGGCAGGTGATTGTTAATTACTTTCGATTACTTATGTAACCATGGGGGTTTCAGTTGTGATTATAACTAAATTATACTAAAAAAAATAGATTAAAGCGAATATCAGAGATAAAGAACACTGGTTAGAGAGTTCATCTTCCATCTTCCAACTTGTTATCAACTAAATCATACTCAACATTCATGCACTCTCAATATCAATAACCATAAAGCATCCTATCGTAGGCTTACTCCGGCAAAACTCCTATTATCATCAAAGGCGCAAGAGCCACTCTTTGAATCCTTTTCAACGAATAACTTGGCGCAAGAGCCACTCAAGTTTAACCCAACGAAAGCAATGGTTTTTGTGAGTTGAGGTTATTCTAAGCAATCCGGCGCAAGAGCCACACGGATTTAACCTAGGTCACGCTTATACACATAATGGCATGGTAACATCCTGTTATTAACAACTATGTTATGCTACTTGTAACAAGGATCTTTCGACAATTCCAGATCTCAAACCCTAGTTTAGCTATAAATGTCAATGCATGCTCATCTAATTCGCGACTTACACAAACAAGCAATCCATCATACAAGGCATTATAAACGGTAGAACATAAGCGATATTGAAGAGATTATGAACATATGAAAATAAATACTTCAATTAATAAATATGTTTTCCAACTTAGGACTACATATCTAACCAATAATAAAGGTTTAGTTCATCATCGATTTCTCAAAATCCATGGAAAATAATAAAATAATAAAGGAAACAAGTAAAGCAAACCCTAGAAATCGTGATCTTCAATCCCAACTCCAAGCCTTAGCTCTTGTTCTCCTTGTGTTTTTCAAGTCTCAAAAAGTATCCAAGATCTCTATCTAGGGTTATGGAAGTCTTCTTATGTAGTCTTCATCATATCTAGGTGTTAGAATCCTAATGGGACCATGATACCTTAATTTGGAAGTCAAAAACGTGTCTTAGAAGTGGCCCCCGTCGAGTCATAATCGGTAATCAAGACACCCTCCTTATCTACCAATTGTAAGAGCTCAAAATATGACTTTCCTGTATCCAAAACTTACCATAATCGGTAGATAACTTTGCCATAATCGGTAGGGTCGATTTCTGTGTTAACTACCGATTTTTGGAGCTCAAAAACGAAGTTTTCCTAGTACCCGAAACTGCCTATAATCGGTAGGTAATTTTCCCTTGTTATCTCCCGATTGTGATGTTGTGTTTCATTATTTTCTTTCGGTTGTTTTGCTCATAACTTCCTTATATGGACTTCCAATGACCTCATTCTTTTTGTGTTGGCTTCGTCTTCTCGTTTTCTTCAAAATGGTATTAGGAACTCCTGGATTCGAGTGAGTTAAAATTGGTATTTGTCCCTTCTCCATTGGCATAACTTAACTTCCTTGTTCATTTCGTGTCGTAATGAACTCCTTTCTTCTTCTTTGGTTGAATACACTTAAAGCTCCTAAGAAACTCATAAAGAAACAAAATCAAAGCATAATGATATGAAAACTAACAAGAAATCAATGAATTAGAGTATCCAAATAATGCACCTATCATTTTGACGTCGGGGTTAAAATTGATTGTTGAACCTGAATTGGGATTGGTTACCGAACCTCACCTAAGATCCACCATTTTTTTAGACGATTGAAGAATTGAATTTTAGATTGTTGAAGTATTTGATGCGTGACCGAGGGATTGATCCCCACCGTGGTCGCCAATTGTTTGTCCCTAAAAGTTACTCCCAGGCAAAACAAATGTACTGTTGAAGTACTTACTTTAGGTTTGGAAACCAAAATCGTACATGACAAGCCTAAACCACGTAAGTAGCCGTTCCATCCTGCTTCCGTCACAAGGAGAGAAAATTGGTTGATCTTAGGGGAGGGAAGTAGAGAAAGTTGAGGAAATTAGTGGTGATAAATTGTGTGTAGAGGTGTTTGATATGGTCTTCTGCATGTCAAAATTATTATTCACTTTCTCACTACTTTGATTTAATATGAAGCAAGGGTAAGAAATGATCGTTCCCACGAGGAGGTCTTGGTTGTTATTTGACTTCGAAATCTATGTAAATGGGGGATTTTTCAGATTCACTAAAAGTAAATTAAATTAACTAAGAAAGCTAATAAATTGTATAAAAGAATCAAAGAGTTGAGAAATTGGTCAAGGTTTCGTTTTTATTTACAAAACATGTTCTTGTATTAACAATTAGAATGATATTTAATCTCATTTTATCAAAAGCCCTAGACTACCTTGATTGCAAGAATATCCCGTAAATTTCCTCAAGTCATTAACAAACACATTAAAAGATGCGAATATGAATTCTATCAAGAGAACAACCAACCGTGTAAAAGTTTAATTCCCGAGAAGAATTAAGATTCATGAAATTAGGCTAATCTATGCAATTGAACGTAGAAATCGCACTAACTCAATTTAACAAAGGTCATTATTCACATGTGATTACTAGGATGTATCACTACAAGCAATAACCACAATTATACCACCTGTATTCAAGGAGTATCACTTTTGCGTATAATAAATCCTTAATTAGTTTTAGATATGAGTGTGATTTCAAAATTAATATAATATCCCATAAATTTCCTTAAGTCATCCACAAACACATTAAAAGATGCAAATATAAATTCTACCAAGAGAACAACCTAACGTATAAAAGCGCTAATAAAGTTTAATTCCCGAGAAGAATTAAGATTCATGAAATTAGGCTAATCAATACAATAGCACATGGAAAACGTACTAATTCAATTTAACAAAGGTCATTATTCACATGTGATTACTAGGATGTATCACTATAAACAATAACCACAATTATGCTACTTGTATTCAAAGAGTATCACTTTTGCGTATAATAAACCCTTAATTAGCTTTAGATATGAGTGTGTTCAAAATTAATATATTATTCGTAGAATCATGTTTTAGAAATCCAACTATTCCATAACCAACAATAAAATTAACTACCCATAATTATTGGAGTTCACAAAATTCAATTGAAGAAATAAATTGCAAAACCTAGATATCGAGAAATCTTTCCGCGCATACCTATAAAAAGAAGTAAAAGAGGTGAGAAGAGAACTAGGTGAAAACCTAGATATCTCCCTCTCTTGTTGAAGTTGCTCTTATATAGCTTTCTCCCTTATAGAATCCCTTTCCTAAAACAAGTCCACTTCTCCAAAAATACATCACGCCCTAACAAATTCTAACCAAAATCAGAAGAGCCCAAACTAACAAAGCCCAAAATCGGATTATTTGGCCTTATCCTGTCAGTTTCAAACTCAATTCTCTCATCAACTCACGGCTACTCTGTTTGGCATTTCAGCAAACACTTTGTGGGCATTTCTGGCTGTTGATTCAGACATACATTGTTGGTGATTCTAACGCCCCAGTCTTCATCCCTGATATTAATACAATCCTACACAAACCCATTCATACACACAAAAACATCAATTCAGTTCACGACAAATAGCTTTCTTCTCCTCTCATCCAAAGTTTACGAAAGACCCAACTTTCGTTCCAACTTCAAGTCTTCTCTGCCACAATACCCATTACTGCCTCAATCTCCTCGAACCACTCTCCTTCTATTTCTTATCAACATCATTTCTTCTCAACCCTTTCTTAATTCTCTCACTGTAAACTCGTCAATCAATAACCACCAGCAAACCCAACACCACCTTCTTCAATGATTTGTTGGAAGAAATTACTGCAACCATCAGCCTTTATTCAATCCCATCTTCTTTACAGTTCTTGCAACACACAGATTCGACATCTATATTATTGTTTCATAAATACATCTCAATCTCTGCCCAACTGTTGCCTTCTTGCTACCAACAATAACCCTGAATTTCAAATTACCAAACCTTAACAATTCATAACCCAAGCTTCAAACTACAGATTCATGTTTATCTAGAATACAGACTTTCTTCTTCCATTTCTTCACCAACCCATTGTTATTGGCTTCTCTTCCTTCCCATAGTCGTGCAAACTCAATGTCTCCATCTTGTTTTCTATGTTTTAAAAATCCACAAGCAACACATTCAATTCTCTCGCCTAAATCCAGCAGAACTTCTCATATTCTCAATCTGTGTTTTTCTCAGCTTGGTCATGTCTTAATCGAACATCACCTTGAACCATAGCTCGCTGACAGTAAGGGTTGAAAGACTTCTTGTGATCTGTTACACAAATATAAACAACCTAAATTTAGGTTTAATAAGAGGCAAGATGGCCCTGATCAAATGACTGCTACCTTTAGCCTTAGCTACCCTAAGTAGTGTGACTCCCTTTAGAACATCTTAATAGAACATTAGGCCTCCCCTTAGTAATTTTTAGTTTTGATGCACTAAAGACTTGTGTGCTTGCTAGCTTTGCACCCATCAATGCTCAATGACTCTGAACACTTCCATAAGCCTTTATTTCTCTTCTTTTACTTCATGTGACTCCAAAGAACCTACAAAAACATAAAACGAGCACAATATACCCAAAATACAAGAGAAATAATTAAGAAAAACATACGAAATTGATATTTTAATAATGTATTTTAGGCACTTATCAAATTCCCTCACACTTGCCTTTTGTCAGTCCTCGAGCAAACTAAACTAAACTAATTTAAACTAAAATATACAACTCATTTTCTTTGAGGATAAGTTTACACATAACATGTGTAACAAGCTTTTAAACCCCTGTGTGTCCTTAGTGGGGGAGTTATAGTATCATGAGGGTTTACAAGAGATTTACCCACAAAACCTACTCCAACATTCAAATATTCCAAAACGCATGTATCCAAAGAGCTAAGAGGACATAAAGTTTATGCATACTAGTAATAAGAAGTTAGATGGTCAAAAAACATTATTCTCATGCTTAACTCTTGAGTTAGGAGAAAACCAACCATGTGAAAGAATCCAACCTCGAGAGCGATCGAATAAGCATTCTGCCTCACCAATAGGATTTTATGAAATTAACACTCATAAGACGCACTTTATGGTTCTCATATGCGCAGTCAGGAATAAAGATAGGAACCCTGCACACGTTGAATGATGGGAAGGAAAAACTTTTCGAATTATATTTAAATATCCCATAGAAATGTGGGAAGAACCGAAACTTTTTTCTGATGATCTCTATGAAAGGAAATCAACCACTATGCGAGGATGGAAATGCTCATTCACCTTCTCATTTATCTACAATATGCACCACTCTCACAGTGTCACATAGAAATGTTTTCGTCTTCGTGTTCAATTGTAGATGTTGAACTCTTGAACTTCATAGAACTTCAACAATTTGTAACTCTTTTCTTCTCAAATTCTTGTTGCTTAAAACTTCTTTATAGATTTATTTTTTACCACAACCTTATTGAATGAATACAAAAAGAAATATACATTAAAGCAATAAAAAATATATTTTTCTATTCTTTTATAATATAACTTTTTTGGCGTTATTTTTCTTAAAAGCTAGAAATATGAAATACAAACTAAAAGAATAATAATGAAGCAAATAGATTCGTGAGGAAAGAACTTTACCACTTGATTCTTCACAACTTGTATTGTCTTGGTATCATAAACTTCACAAAAATTCAGTTCTTTTTATTTTTCGCTCTTGTACATTAGTCTTCAACTTGTATACAAATTATGCTCCTCGTATTGTTACTTCACTTTGAATCTAAAATTTGCTTAATATTGTAGTGTTGCTTGTAAACCTTGAACGTCTTCAACTTTCTTCAAATTTATAATGTTCTGCTTGCTGATGATAATGGTGTTTTTATGGACTTGTTGTTGTCGAGAGAGAGAATGGTGCCAACTGCAAATCAAACTACAAGGTAAGGTTTTTTCACAATTCTGATGTCACCCTCATGATTGATAGAATTAGCACCCAAGAGATCAGAAAGTAGTGCTGAAATTGGTGCGAGGTTGGTTAGCTCATCATTCTACCCGGAATTTCCGCAGATGAAACACTCTAAACGGACAATTTAGACAAGTGCAAAGAATTGAAGGTCTGGTACCTCACTCATATATGGGTATTGAATGATCAACTTCTCTAGTACTGTATTCGCCACCGGCGTTTTAAGTCTCTTTTTTTCAACTCTAGCCTCTCAACTACTAAGAAACCCGAATATAGTTCTCTAATACTTTTAAATTCATCTATTTTTATTAGAACTCCGTATGTAAACATAGATAGAAGTATACTAAGTAAATTTATTCTAAAAGTTAGAGGTTTCATGCAAATAATTACAAAAAAGTTAAAAACGTTCTACCTAAAAGTGAATACTTAAGAATTTTATATGCTTAACCACTCCCTCACACTTAAACTTTACATTGTCCTTAATGTAAATTGACTCCTCCAATGTAAAATCAAGGTGGGAAATCCCATAATGATGTGAAAATTCAGAAAAAAAACAAGAAAAGTAAAAGAAATACTAAACCAATGGGTTACCTCCCATGCAACGCTTGGCTTAAAGTTGTCAGCCCGATTTTTTAGTCGCCCGTAGACCAACAATCTAAAAATTTGGGGATCCAACCATAGAAAAATCAGCAATTCTAACAATACCTTTACAAGAATATTAGTATAAGAAAATATAATTGAAGTTATCGCTCGATAGAAGTTCCCCCTGCACATAGTCTTTTCTACATTTGGAAGTGTATAGAGAATATAGAATTTAGGAACTTCTACAGTTTCTTCTTCTATAACATGCATAGTATGAGAACACGGTATCTCCAATAGAGGATGTTGTAAGCAAAGTTATTCAACAATACTTCCGACGAACATACATTCAAGCCAATGAGTGGTAAATGAGAAGAATCATAAGCAAGTGATTAGTCAAACCTTGCAAAATCTCTTGTATCACGAGATCCTCTTCATCCTTAAAGAATTCAAGTGAATTACTCACCTCATGTGTATCATGGTCCTCTATCGAACTCTTCAACCAATCTTCATCTGTTTCCGCCTCAAAGAAAATTTTAGCGTCAACATTATCATTAAAATTTATCGACAAGTTCAATTGGGTCTTCCACAATATCATTCAATTCGGTTTCATTCTCAACATACTCCTCTTCGTTTTCAGACTCATCGTAATCAGAATCTTCATCGGTTTCACAACCTTTATCTTAACGTCGTTTGAGATCCATATGAATGGTTCTACTAATTTCTTCGAGAAGTTCTTCCGTGGCTCCATCATCTTCCAACTTATATAGTTTCTGAGCAAGTTTTCTGACATTCACACGCTTCCCGCTATTAATTACAATAGAATCTCTCTCACACCACTCTTCCCTTTGAATGGGTGAATGATCATAACTAAAATCAATATTCGGGTAAGGGAGACTATTGTAAAATTCAGTTTGTGCAACGTTCTCTCTATCAATTGTTGTATCAAGTTTATCCAGTTTATGTTGCAAGTCTTATAATCCATTCATAACATGCATACAACTCGAATATAACCAACTTCAAGTATAATTGTCCCACCTTGGTGGTTGACTTACATACCGACTACAAGGTTGTTGATATGTATAAAAATCACCATAAAGTTGTAATACCCCAATTCGGCAGGTAGGGTTCGCCGAATGGAATATAGGTAATGGTTTGTCCTTTCCTAACACCGAGGCCTTTTCAGCACAACTGGCTCAAAGTTGGTAAAAAGCTCTGCAGTCAAGCGTGCTCGGGCGGGAGTAATCCAGGGATGGGTGACCTCCCGGGAAGCTGTTGTTAGATGACCGCAGCGGTGCCGTAGAAAACCACACACTGCCGCAGTGGCTAAGTGGGGAATATATCGGTGGAAGATCGGGTCATTACAAAGTGGTATCAGAGCCGACGACAGGTCACTGCTAAGGGTGAGAGAGTACGTTGGACGTGGTGTTCCAGGTATTGGTCTCATAGGTGGTAGGGAACGTCGGAGATCTGGGATTGAATATATTGCGGAGCCGAGGACGGCTCCAATTTAAGGTGATGGTATTGTAATACCCAATTCGGCAGGTAGGGTTCGCCGAATGGAATATAAGTAATGGTTTGTCCTTTCCTAACACCGAGGCCTTTTCAGCACAACTGGCTCAGAGTTGGCAAAAAGCTCTGTAGTTAAGCGTGCTCAGGTGGGAGTAATCCAGGGATGGGTGACCTCCTGGGAAGCTGCTGCTGGATGACCGCAGCGGTGCCCGTAGAAAACCCCACACTGCCGGATAACTGCAGTGGCTAAGTGGAGACAGTATCGGTGGAAGGTCGGGTCATTACAAAAGTTCTCTAGGATTTTGATCATAGCCAATGAATTGGTTTTGATTATATCTTAAAGGTGGCAGGAAATTGTCATAGTATTGTTGAGTTTAAAAACCGTATTGATTGTTGCAATATGCTCATTCCATGAGAAATAAAATTCTCAAAACTAGGTTAAAAAAGGAAATAAAAAAAATCAGAAATAAAAATAAAAATATAATTAAAAACAAAAATAAGAAATCAAAAAAAAATAAAAATCCGTTGCATCCCCCGGCAGCGGTGCCAAAATTTGATGTGGTCGTCTGCACGTAAAAATTATTATTCACTTTCTCACTACATATGATTTATTATGAAATAAGGATAAGAAAGGATCGTTCTCACGAAAAGGTCTTGGTTGTTATTCGACTTCGAAATCCTATGTAAAAGGAGGAATTTTTCAGATTCAATAACAATAAATTAAACTAACTAAGAAAGTTAATAAATTGTAGAAAAGAATCAAAGAGTTGAGAATATTGGTCAAGCTTTCGTTTTCATTCACAAAACATTCTCTTGTACTAAAAATTAGAATTGATATTTAATCTCGTTTTATCAAAAGCCCTAGAATACCTTGATCGCAAGAATATCCCGTAAATTTCCTCAAGTCATCAACAAACATATTAAAAGATGTGAATATGAATTCTACCAAGAGAACAACCTAACGTGTAAAAGGACTAATCATGTTTAATTCCCAGGGATCATTAAGATTCATGAAACTAATCTAATCAATACAATTGAACTTGAAAGCACACTAATTCAATTTAACAAAGGTCATTATTCACATGTGATTACTAAGATGTATCACTACAAGCGATAACCACAATTATGGCACTTGTATTCAAGGAGTATCACTTTTGCGTATAATTAACTTTAGATATGAGTATGAGTTCAATCAATTTACAACTTAACTAAACAAACAATCAATCAATTAGATATTTGTAGTGAATCATGAACGATATTATTAAGACAAAACTAACTTATTATTCATAGAATCATGTTTTAGAAATCCAACTATTCCCTAACCAACAATAAAATTAACTACTCATAATTATTGGAGTTCACAAAATTGAATTGAAGAAATAAATTGTAAACCCTAGATATCTAGAAATCTTCCGCAAACCTATAAAAAAAAGTAGAATAGGTGAGAAGAAAACTAGGTGAAAACCTAAATACCCCCTCCTCTCTCTTGTTGAAGTTGCTCTTATATAACTTTCTCCCTTACAAAATTCCTATGAATAGAATCCATTTCCTAAAACAAGTCCACTACTCCAACAAAAAGTCAAGCCCTAACAAATTCTAACCAAAATCAGAAGAGCCCAAACTCATAAAGCCCCAAATCGGATTATTAGGCCTTTGTTTGTCAGTTTCAATCTCATTTCTCTCGTCAACTCACGGCTACTCTCTTTGGTATTTCAGCAAACACTTTGTGGGTATTTCCGGCTGTTGACTCAGACATACACTGTTGGTGATTCTAATGCCCCAGACTCCATCCCTGTAATTAATACAATCCTACACAAACCCATTCATACATACAAAAAAATCAATTCAGTTCACGAAAAACAACTTTCTTCTCCTCTCATCCAAAGTTTATGAAAGACCCAACTTTCGTTCCAACTTCAAATCTTCTCTGCCACAATACCCATTACTGCCTCAATCTCCTCGAACCACTCTCCTTCTATTTCTTCTCAACAACGTTTCTTCTCAACCCTTTCTTAATTTTCTCACTGTAAACTCTTCAATCAATAACCACCAGCGGAACCCAATACCACCTTCTTCAATGATTTGTTGGCAGAAATTACCGCAACCATCAGCCTTCAATCAAGCCCGTCTTCTTTACAGTTCTTACAACATATATAATCGACATCTAATATTATTGCCTTCTTAACTGTTCTTTACAGATCCATCTCAATCTCTTCCTAACTGTTGCCTTCTTGCTAGCAACAATAACCCAGAATTTCAAATTACCAAACATTAACAATTTGTAACCCAAGCTTGAAACTACAGATTCGTATTTATCTTGAATACAGACTTTCTTCTTTTGTTTCTTTACCAACCCATTGTTCTTGGATTCTCTTCCTTCCCATAGTCGAGCAAACTCAATGTCTCCATCTTCTTTTCTCTGTTTTAAAAATCCACCAGCAACACATTCAATTCTCTCGCCTAAATCCAGCAGAACTTCTCATCTTTTCAATCCGTGTTTATCTCGACTTGGTCTTGTCCTAATCGAACATCGCTTTGAACCATGGGTCGCCGGCAGTAAGGTTCGAGAGACTTCTTGTTCTCTGTTACACAAATACGCGCAACCTAAATTTAGGTTTAATAAGAGGCGTGATGGACCTGATCAAATGACTACTGCCTTTAGGCTTAGCTACCCCAAGCAGTGTCTTAATAGAACAGTAGGCCTTTCCCTAGTAATTTTTAGTTTTAATGCGCTAAAGACTTGTGTACTTGCCAGCTTTGCACCTATTATTGCCCAATGATTCCGAACAACGCTATAAGTCTTTATTTCTCTTCTTTTACTTGACGAGACTCCAAGGGATCTACAAAACATAAAACGAACGTAATATACACAAAATACAAGAAAAATATTTTAAAAAGACATACAAAATCGATATTCTAATAATGTATTTTAGGTACTTATCAGTGTTGAACTATGAAGAATAACAGAGCTTGTGAGAATGATAAGCTTGTTCTGTTTTTCTGAATAGGCTAAGTAGCATATTTATAGTAGTTAGGAACACACACTTCTTTCTCGTAAGCAGTGGAGGTAGTGAGAAGATAGAGAGATGGAGCTTTCGGAGATAATGGTGTAGTCACGCCCATTATGTTTGGGAAGTTTCTTGAAACTCCTACACCATTACTCTATCATCTCTTAAATGTTATAACCGTCACCACTACTTTGTAACTTTCCCATCATGGGGTGTTGCCACACCACATGTTGCTATAAACCACCATACCAATACCCCATGAAGAATCCCCCATGTAACATGTTTTGATTTCTCGTAGGAATTAGTGGAGTCGTGGACTCAAAGAACATGAGTAATTTAGATTTTTTCGTAAGAAAATACTATCAATAAGTTTATGCCAACATAGCATGGTCATTGTATATTTTTTTGGAATGTTTGCAACATGCAAGTTGTGTTAGCAGTGCACATAAGTGCCATTGGCATGACCGAAGTGTTGCCATCATATTTAGTAGCAATACTGGCAGGTGACGGCGTTGGCACGAGTAAGCGAGGATGGTGTGGTACGAGCAAACGAAAATGGCGCTGGCGTGAGCATTGGCGAGGGCCACTAGCGTGAGCATTGGCAAAAGGGATGCTGGCAGCATTAGCGCTAGCGCAGGCGTTGGTGCCACGTTGGCACTTGCTAGTGCTGTAACCATAGACATGGCCTGGTTAAGGTTTCTCAATCGCATGAGATTTAGTGTTGGCATTATGCTTGACCTTTGTGTAGTGCATAATAAGATATTCAAGGAATTCAGTCGTGGAAGTTTGCGACCTGAGGCAATGTTCGATATGACTATGCATTTAGATGGTATGCATCTAATTAGTGTCTTCATTCATGGATGGCATAAAAGCATACTCTGAATGTTCATAATTTTGTATAACCAGTGTGCTCTGATTAATGCAGATGGTTTTCATGGATGCACATGAAATAACGAGGGTTAGCCGAGTAAAGCCTGAAATATTGGAGGCGCATGCGTATATAGAAGAGCTACAAGATTAATGTAGCCATGAGCTTGAATATGCATTCTCAATTCTCTTGCGGAATATAAGACAGAAGTACATATCCATAACTCTGATGTCGGGTCAGAACGTTTATACATATACATTTATTTTATGTCTCTGCGGCTGAGCATAAGAAATATTACAATTTTCTCCCTTGTCAAAAATCCAACATCAACAATTGTTAATGATTAGTGTTCTACATCAACCACCCTTCTTAGGAAAAACTCGACCTCGAGTTGTCAGCACATAATATGACTTCATTATCTCCATCAAAAGAGTATATTTCCTGCACATTGAAAATATTTGAGATGTTCCAATCAGGAGGAAGATCGATACATACGCATTGTTACTGATTTTCTTCAAAATTTTAAAAGAACCATATTTCTTCATCTTAATTTTGTTGTATAAGTACCAATAGGAAAACGTTTTTTCCTAAGATGGATCACGACCAATTCCTGAAATGTCGTAAAATGTCTATGCTTATCAACAACTTCTATATATTTTGCATTAGACTCTTCAAGCTATTTCTTTACTTCATGATGAAATTTCGAAGATTATTCTATTATAATATCGTCATGTCAATTAGAATTCGGACCTTTTGGAAGTACCACCAGATCCAGAACATGTTAAGGTACCTTTGAATAGACAATTTCGACATGTGTCTTTCCCGTAGATCGATTTAATGAAGTGTTGAAAGAAAACTCCATATGTGGAAGAAGAATGTCCCATTGTTTACTGTTATCAGAACATTTAAATCGAATTAGATTGCCTAAAGAGCGATTAACGACCTCTGTCTAACCATCTATTTGAGGATGAGAAGTAGTACTGAACTGTAAAGCCTTGCCCAAACGTATCCATAAGGTATTCCAAAAATAACTTAAAAAATTAGTGTCATGATTAGAAGTAATCGATTTTGGTATCCCTTGATGACGAACTACTTATTTGAAAAATAAAAAAGCAATACTAGAAGCATCAGTAGATCTTTTGCAAGCAATAAAGTGTAATGATCAACAACCACCATCACAGAATCATTACCTCTAGCAGTACAAGGTAATCCCAATATAAAATCCATACTAACATAACCTCATGGAGCTTCTGGTATCGGTAAAGGAGTGTAGAGACTTGTATTATGTATATTACCTTTGGAGCATTGCGAAACCATATATTAATTTTTGAACAAATTTATGAACATCACGCTTCAAATAAGGCCAATAATACCGTTCTTCCCAAAGAAAATAGTCTTGTCATAACCAAAATATCCTCCCATACCATCACCATGTAATTCACGAATGAGATGAAGCCTTAACGAGACGATTCCCTTTAAAAAGAAAACCATCTTGAATAAGAAAATCATCTGTTCCATGGATATTAGAACTGCACTTTTCCCATAACACCTTAAAATCTTCTTCATCATCATGCACATCCTTGAGATAATCAAATGCCAAACTTACATTGTGAAGAGTCACAATAATATGAGCAAGTCTGCTTAAAGTATTGACAACAATGTTCAATTTCCTACTTTTGTGTCGGATAGAAAAAGTGTATTTATTAATTGTGGATACCAAGGATCGTGCATACGATTTACCTTAGTTGATGTCTTTAAGAACTTCAAGGCGTGATTGTCTGTGTTAATGATAAACTCACGATGAACAAGGTATGGATGCCACTGTTTTAGAGTTTAAACGGGAGAAGATAATTCTAACTCATACATAGACCATTTTTTTCTTGCATAAGAATTTTTCTCACTATGATAAGCAACTAGATGACTTTCTTGCGACAAAACTGCATCAATACCGATCACCGGAGCATTACAATCCACTTTGAATGGTTTTTCAAAATTGGGCATGGAAAGAATTGGAGCACCACATAATTTTTCTTTAAGAGTATTAAAACTCTTGTCAGCATCTTCCATCCACATAAATTTGCATGTTTCAAACAATTTGTTAGACCAACAACAATATAACTAAAATTGCAAACAAAACGCCTATAAAAAGGATGCCAAACCATGAAAACTTTGAACATCACGAATACAAGTAGGCGTAAACCATTCCGCAATTCCTTTTATCTTGGATTTATCCAATGCAACACCCTTATCAGATCCAATATAACCCAAGAAAACAACTTTATTTGAAATAAAAGTGAACTTATTTACATTCACCTACAACACCTTGTCTGCTAACACTTGAAAAACTTCAGAAAGATGTAGTTATTGATCTTCTTCGCTTTGACTGTATATTAATATATCATCAAAATACACAATAACAAAACGACCAAGAAAGGGTTGTAAAACTTGGTTTATTAGCCGCATAAATGTACTCAGATCACTAAACAAGCCAAATGGAATTGCAATCCATTCATATAACCCTTCACGTGTTTTAAAAGTTGTTTTATGTTCGTCTCATTCGGGAATGCAAATATGATGATAACCACTACGAAGATCAAGTTTCGTAAACACCTTAGACCCGGAAAGCATATCAATCATGTCATCAAGCTGAGGAATCATAAATCGATATAAAATGGTGATTTTATTTAAAACCCTACAATATATATACATCCGCCATCCTCCATCTTTTTTTTTCCGACTAAAAATGCTGGACTAGTGCAAAAAGTTTTACTAGGTCGAATCAAACCCTTGTTCAAAAAATCATCAACTTGACCCTGTAGAATCCCATGTTCTTGTGGATCAAACGGTAGTGTGTTTGATTTGGAAGAGAAGCTCCCAGAATTAAATCTATATTATATTACAAATCATGCAAATGAGGTAAAAAAGTAGGTAATTCATCCGAAACAAAACACCATATTTAATTAAACGAGGTCGTACCTTTTTAGGAATCTCTGACAACGGCTTCTTATCTTCATGAGAAAGCAGAGTGTGATTTTTATGCAATGAACGAGCAATTGTTGCCACCAAAGCACTTGTTTTTCTGTCACTATTAGTTTCCACAGTAGTTGAAGACTTGGAAGGATGTAAGATTTTTCGTTTACCATATTTGTAGAATGTATAAGTGCTCTCATAACAATTGTGAACCACACGAACATCGTATTGCCAAGGTCTACCAAGAAGAATATGAATACCATTTATATCAATCACATCACAAACTATCGTGTACTCAAAATTCGAAAAAGATAACTTCACAAGACATTGATGAGTTATCTTTTGAGAGGATGAGATATTTATCCAACCAACCGAATAAAAATGATGGTGTGGTGTTATAAGTAGGCCTAACTTCTCCACAACAACGAAAGCGATGTAATTATCTACAATACCATTGTCTAAAATCACATCACACGCTTTTCCTCCAATCTCATATTTAAATTAAAAAATCTGTGCCTTTGAGACACACCTGGCTCGGTAAGTAAATAATGGATGCATTATACCCACAAAATAATCACCATATTCCTCATACACATTATCTGAGTCATCATGTTAACTAATAACATCCTCTTGTTCTTCTTCTTCAATAAAGGAATTACCCACAAAACCATTAAACTTCCGACAATCACTACATGAATGGCCAATCTGTTGTCATTTGTTGCACTTTTCTCATCTAAAATTAGTATATTGGTTTTATTGTTTAGGTTGAGGTTGAAAAGTTTATTGTTCTTACCGGAGAATTGATTTGAATTTGACTGTCGATTGGCAGAAAAAAAAGATTGTGGTTATATGGGTTTAGGTCTTGTGGAGTTAGAAGATGGGGGAAGTTTGTTGTGCAGGTGACTGAGAATAGGTAAATTTGGTGATTTGGGGTTGTTGTGGGGAATGAGAATATTGCAAATCCTCTTTGTAAGTGGGTGGGGGAAAATGAGTAGAATTACATGTTTAGTAAGGACTAAAAGAAGAAGTGTAATTGGGGTTTAAAGTTACCTTTAGAAATAGTAGGTTGGCGCGTTTTTTGTACTCTTGAAGAACAAAGAATACGACGTTCCACCTTGATATCTTGATGAATAGCCTCCACCATAGTGTATACTGAATGAGTCATCCCATGTTGAATTGATCTATTCAACCCTTCGGTAAACCTTGCCACTAATTGTTATTCTGTTTCATGGAGTTGATTACGAGCAACCAAATTATAGAACTCTGACGCATAATCCTCAATTGATTTGGCTTCTTGTTGACAGCTTTGTAACTTAACAAACAATTGTTGTTTGTAATCTCTTGGAAGAAACTTTTCCCGTATTAATTTTTTCATTCGTTCCCAAGTTCGTATTGGAGGTTTCTCATATTTCAGACGATCTTCACAAAGTTTCTCCCACCAAGTAGCAACCCACCCTTGACTTCCATAAATTTGAAGAAAGCTTCAACTTCGTACAACCAATCTAGTAAATCTTCAATTTTGAAACTACCATTAAATTTTGGAATATAACCTTTAGTTTATATTCTGGTAATACTTTATAAGGATTTATCCTGATTTGAGACGTCGATCTTCAGTCCACCTTTTTCTTGTTCCTCTTTAAGAGAGTCGTCATCATCACTATCAAGATAAAGATTGATATTCTCTTATTTGGATAACTGAGAAAACTTTCATGTTTATTTTTCCTCCTTAACTCTTGTAATGTTGCTTCTGGTATATTAATATTATGAACAAAAACGTGTTTATCACGTAATTTAGAATTGGTTTTTGTATTAGATGAACCTTCCTTACCATCATTGGTATCTTGAGAATTCTCAGATTCAATTTATAGATGTTACAAAATCGAATTAATACCAAGTTGTAAAGAATTAATCTTCTTGTCGAACATCTCCGTTAATTATTTCGATAACTTTTCAAGTTCAGAATCAATAAAAATCACAATAATTTCTTCTCCCATGATTTTTTTTTCTTTGATTAACTGAAAGAAGAAAAATTGTAGAAGTGATGAAGAAAAATCGATTTCTATATGGACGATCTAAAAGTTCTGGCTCTTAATACCACTTAATGTAATATTGTTATAAGAAGAAAGGAGTACAAAGATTGTTGGAGATGTGAAGGAAGAAAAGGATGTGAAAAGGAAGAGAACAAGAGGAAATCAAGAAGGAGTAAAAAGAGAATTAAATGTAATTTTTTGTGAATAATATCGGATGTCTCAAACAACCCAAAAGCCTGTTTAAATAGGAATAAACCTGGAGTCCTAAAATAACTCTAAAATCTTAAAAGAGAAAGACTAAACTGTCTAGGAAAGAACTTAACTAAGGAATAACTATTCGACTTCTAATACCAGGCTAAGGAAAGCCAAATTCTATATTGTTAACAATTCGTGTTCTACATCAGTTTGTTAACCCAATGATAAAAAAAGGTCTCAGAATTCTACAATAGGTTCGCGAACTCACTTATTTATGTCCGCTAACTCAAGTGACTTATTAACTTTTTTTTTGAGTTCTAGAAGCAATAGATACACAAACTCAAATTTTGAGTTAGTGAACTCAAGTGAGTGAAAATCATTAGTAGCAAACTACCAAACAAAGAAAAACTTACAAAATCAAGAGTGAGTTTGCAAGTCTTAAGATTTTTGAAAAACACTTATGCTCTCTCTCAAGCTTAGTTTTGAGGTAACTACAAGTAATCTTGGGAAATAAAACATCAATAGACTTAACAAAACTAAACAATGATAAGTTCTTCTTTGAATATGATCTCTTACTAATGTCCCTGACTTTGCTACGATACATGAATAAATAGTTGGAAAAAAAATCTTGAAAGGAAAGACCGATCTTCGTTACTTATCTCGATGAAGTTCTTGAAATTGATGTCTTTGTGTAATCTTCAATTCTTCAATCTTCGTGAGTAACCTGGAAAACCTTAAGACTCTACTACCTGGTCTCTTTCAAACCGAAACGGACTTAGTAAGCTAAATCAAAAAATAGTTTTGGCAACTAATATGACAACATACTTGACATTCCAAGGTATGTAGGTTCAACTGAGCATTCGCTCTAACCGAAAATCCAAAGTAGAGTGAATTTATAATAAATGGACGAACTGGCGGTAGCCGCACATACAATTAGCTAAGTAAGGGTAGTATATAATTCTTCTTTTTAGAGATTATTATTAAATAGGAAAGAGAAAAAGATAACTGGAAGAAAACGGATAAAGATGAGGGATATAACATTCTAGGTTTTCAATATCGATTTCACCCTAGATTAACTCTTACGTATCCATTAGAGCCATGGTTTGTAAGATGACATATCAGCCGTATCGTACCTGTACATATTAACACTGACCCAAGATCCTTAGTTTTTGTATCCCTGATTATCAGTTCCATATCTGATGATACATGTTCGTATTAGTTCTATATTGATGGAATCCTATACTAATTGATGTGAGATAGAGAACAAATGTGAACGTTATAGCTTGCATAAAATTATATACACATTCGAAAAATAAAAATAAAAATAAGAATGTTATTGTTTCCAACATCCACGTTGGGTTATTTTATTAAGATATTTTACATCTTTGTTGATCTTTACGCCTTTAATAGTGTAAGCCAACAAATGCGTTCATTGTCATTCAGTGGCCTTTTTCAGAATGGAGGATTAATGAATTTTATCAACTGTCTTAATATCCAATATACGAGTGATAGATAAGAAGGATCCGTTAATGAAACACATCATATACAAATGGATATCACCTAGAAGAGCAAAGTCAACTGTCTAATACAATAATTTATTAGATTTGTAATAATTTATGGTATTTTGAAAAAGAAATTAATTCGAACTTTAATATGTTTTTACATTATTGTTATAACCAGTGAAGACAATGACATATGCTCAGTCATATTTAATGTAATAAAATTTATTAGATTTGTAATGTTTTTTTGGGTTCAATATTTCAATAAACTTTATTTAACAAATCGATTATACATGAACTATGTTTAAATATCTAATATATGCAAATCTATATAATGGAAGACAATAATATCTTAATCAGACATAAACCTAAAAATATACAGATTAGATCAATATTACTGATATCGCAATTTCATATCTATATTAGTGAGGAACGATCATACAATACCGAACCTGATAAAGCAACCATAATTAGAGGGATTTTTGAGTAATAAGCCTTCAAAGTTTCATGATCCCTAAGGGCAACTCCAAAGATGCGAGTATACCAAATACCAAATACTAAAAAAATTTGGTCTTTTTTCTTTTTTTCCATAATGGTTTCTTGAATAAATATGATCGCACGTCCAACTAAAATGACGTCTGTTGTAAAACGCTGCTGTAGAAGAACGTGAGATGACACGGACGTTCCTCTAACGAGACGTATCTTGCTGGGCGCACATTTAGGTGCGCGTTTCATATTTTCGAACCAGACGCAACTATACATGAGCGTTTGCATAATTGTACGCTTCCGTGGGTGGACGTATGTTTAACGTCCACACTAATAAGCGTCTATTGTACCAGCGTTGTATTGGGTGAACGTCTACAAATTGTGCGTTGTACTGCATGGACGTTTAGTGATAAACGCTCTTCCTTGTAAACGTCTTAATGCAGAAGCCCTTCTAGAATAGCGTCCACCCACAGAAGTGTTTCACGGACGCCCACCAGAAAGAGCGTCTAATGGACGTCCACCAGGCTTATCGTCTCAATCAGACGTCCTTGGTAGTGAGCGCTTATGATTAAAACGTTATTCTAGAGGAGCGTCCGTGATGGGTAGTGAGCGTCCGTGTTGGGTTAGGGTTGTATATTCATTTTCATGAATTCCTTTTTATTCATTACACAAACAAAAGCAAAAGAATAAAAAAGAGACCAAGACATACACATGCACCACTCACAATCTCAATCTACTACTACATTGACTTGCCTAAATTTGAAGTGGGTGGAGAAGGGAATCAAAAGCAGCAGCGACACTTTATTTGAAGTCAGGGAACCCCCACCACTGCATGCACTAAAACGAATTTAGGTGAGCGTCCAGCGAATTTTAGTTGCTTTTTACATTTCTAAAACGCTCATGTAGGGGGACGTTTTGTTGCAACGCAACGTCCAATTGGGATGTCCATCTGGAACAACGTTTGTAAACTGGGCGTCCATCTGGAGCACCGTTGTTATACACTGCGTCGTCTTGGTGAGCGCCGGGACTGGGCGTTTTCCTAAATGGACGTTGGATTTACAACGTTTTCCTAAGTGGACGTCTGGTTGAGACGCTCCTCTAGCTTGCGTTTGGCAGACCAGCGTTCTCCTAGGCAAGCGTTACTTCATACGCTTCTGTGCCCAAGCGTCTCATCAAACGCTTCTCTAACCAAACGTCCGTGTTTCGAAACGTTTTCTTAACGAAGCGTTTTGAGTTAACGTCCTTTTAGGAGAGCGTGCGAGTATATATGATTTTGTGAGAAAAACTCCTCTGGTACTGTAGCTATAGTCGCCTCAAAACCAAATACAGTCGCCCGTTGCAGTTGAAATTGGGCAAGAGAAGAGTAAATTTAATCTTTACTCTTTGATCCCCTCGCCCACTGCAGTTGCTCTAAGAGTATAACGTATAGAAAACGGGGTTTAGTGCAAGACCCGTAAAGGGTAGTGTTAAACATGGGGGTTTAGTACAAGACCCGTAAAGGGTAGTGTTAAACATGGTAGTAATATGTGTGGATATGATGGTACATATCGTAACAAAAAAACGATTTGATATTAAGGTGGTGTTTGTTTTTTTTCATTATATAGTGATTATCACTTTAAAGTGAAAACCACTTTAAAGTACTTGCACTTTCAAATGTTATTTTGAAGTGTTGTGTGTTTGTTTTCTAGGCACTTTAAAGTGCTTTTTTGAAGTGATGTGTGTTCGTTTTTTCACTTTAAAGTGTTTTTAATGTTACAACTGTCTATTTTACCCTTAGATATGTTTCTTCAATTTTAATCTCAAAATCCATTCTGGGGCGACTTATTATAATTTGGGCTATATACACAATCATTTTATTTATTTTTTTAACAAAAATTTTAATTATTTTTTAACAAAAATTTTAATCATTTTTTTTAAATTATTAAAAAGCTATCAGAAAAAATAAAAAAAAATTGAAAAAAAACTATTTTTATAAAACAAATATTAATTAATTATAATTAACTAATTAATCAAAATTAACACTAATTAAGCAAGGGGTAGATTAGCCATTATATAAAATAAATGGATAAGAGATTTATTAAATGGTGAAAGTTTAGATTTTTAGGTTTGTGAAAGATTGGGGATAAAGTTTAGAATAGTAATAGTTGTTAAAGGATAAAATGGGTAGTAAGTGATAAATATTTGAAGTGATAAAATTGAAGTAACTTTTTCCTACTTCATATTTTGCACCTCAAATCACCACCACTTCAAGTGATCATCACTATATAGTCAAAAAGCAAACATCCCATTTTTTATGAATCCCACCATTTTAAAACATTTGAAGTGAAAATCACTTTAAAATACAAAAAGCAAACACCCTCTAACTCCCACAATTAACGAAAAAAAACGATTCGAGATTCGTGACAAAACCACACACTTATAACTCTAGAATCTATATTCATTTCGTTCCTAATACCCATAGGAACCAGAATAAAAGAGAAATTTCATCTCTATCTATCTGCTAAGATTGATCTTGCCCTGATCACATTTCTAAGGCTTAACTTAAGCAGAACATTTTGATTGTTCCTGTTTGGGTCTTTCAAAATGTTGTCCAGTAGTAAGATCAAATCTGTTGATTTCTACAGGTTAGATCCCTCCACTGTCTTCTTAATTCATATCTGCTTTGATTTTATCTTTTATCACTTTGAATTTGGATGGTATTGTATTTTTGTCTGGTTGTGAGTTTTGGATCTGGTAGTGTCATGTTTTTTCAGTTATTTTTGAATATGTTTGACATTAATAACTGTTACATTTAATTTTGATCACGAAACATGAAAATTTCTTTAGTATTCTAAGTCCTCAGTTAGTGTTCAACATAACAGAACTAAGTTGTGAAACCATATATTGTGTCGGTCGTTTGCGTAGGATGTAATAATTGGTACTCTGATTCTAGTTTCTCTAGTAAGTCGCCCTCGTTATTCCAAAATGCTGGCTAATTAGGTCGGGTAGGGTTCTAATTGGCATTGTTCTAGAAATTAAGAGTAGGATTTGATTGATTAGTTGCTCTCGGATAACACTTTTAGTAGCTGAATTCAATGTTAAGAACCTTACCAAGGTTAATTCTACCAGACAATACATATGAAGGACTACAATAATTGGTCAATCTAAGATGTCTCCAGCTGTTTTAGTTGATTTGATTGTCTGAATGAATCAATGAATTTCCTTTATGCATCCGTCTTAATTCTCCAGTAAGATACTGCACACCTTACTTCTTGGAGAGCCAAAGCTCTAATAACTGTGTGCATGACATCTGGTTTTAACTACCTAAATATACACCAAGCTGTATGAGAAGGCATAGAGGTTCAATAAGAGCTTCATGGGTTAAGGGTTTTAGTATGATGTGAGGATAATCAACATTGCCAGGAGATCATCCTAACAAAGTATTAGTTCATCTGCATGAGGCCACTACCAGTACAGATTTTGCTTACACAATATGTTATTTGTTAAGTATTATGCTTTTACTTTTTATATGGTACTGTGTTTTTATTTTTTATCTGGACTGTAGTAATGGTATCTGATATTTATTTTTTCCGGTCACAGGAAAATTCCCAGAGATTTAACCGAGGCGTCGTTATCTGGTGCAGGCTTATCTATCATAGCTGCCCTGTCCATGATGTTGTTATTTGGAATGGTAGGTTGCGCTTCTTTATGTCTAGAGTCTAGACATGTAGGTTTTATCATAATCAAGTGTTATTCGTTTCTGTGTATATATTTTCTTGATTTTGGTATCCAGCCCCTTTTTCGTTAGTTACATTTATGGAATTACGTTTATTTTCTTTTCTTTTCTTTTATAGTTGGTGACTGGTGGTTCTCATGACCCGTATATTTGCTGAATAAGTGTTCCATGATTTTTCATTTCCCAGGAACTGAGTGATTATATGACTGTGAATACGTCTACCTCTGTTGTTGTTGATAACAGTTCGGATGGGGAATTTTTGCGAATTGAATTAAATATGAGGTATGTAGGACTCATTTCAGCTTTTGATTCTTTTCTAGTATTCGGGCCAGGGTCTTTACATGTTCTTTTCACTTTTGAGCTAAAGTTAATATTTTCTTTTGTTACTGGCTGATATCCTGTACCAGTTGGATTTGCTTACCAGCAAACTTGCATACCATGAGATTGTATGTCTGACATAATGACACTTGATTCACACTCATAAATATTTTTTATGTTTATGCTCGGCATATCCCACAACAATTATTTATTCTTATTTTCTTGCTGTTTCGGTTCTCTGACTTTTAGTTTGTCAATTTCTTCTTGTAGTTTCCCAGCACTCTCATGTGAATTTGCCTCAGTTGACGTGAGTGACGTGTTAGGCACAGTAAGTCTCCTACCTCAGCTTTTTTCGTTATTTCTTTATTTGTTTATTTGGTAAGGCTTTTCAGTAAGTCTCCTACCTCTGCAAGTAAGTCTAGTAATTGTAATTCTGGTCAACAGGTCTCTAAAACATTTGTCTGTTTTGTATTTTTCTTGTTTGTGAGCTCCTTATTTATTCAATTGATAGAGATAATATAAGGTTTAGAAACCAAAGCTCTAGTTATTTCCGTCAATTCTTTGACTATCTCCAATTGCATGTTTCGTATGCTTTCTACCACATTTGCTACTCTTAATGCATTATGTTTTGGAAAAGAAACCTGAGTCTAAGTGATTTATTTGCAGAACAGATTGAATATAACAAAAACAATCAGAAAGTTCTCAATAGATCCCAACTTAAATCCTACTGGTTCCGAGTTTCATCCAGGACCGATCCCAACTGTTACTAAGCATGGAGATGAAGCTGATGGAGAATATGGTGAATGCTCTGTTGCACTAACCTCCGCAAATTTTGACAGATATACACATCAGTAAGTTGGTGACAACTGGTTCTACACATTTTCAGATTTATTTCTGTTTGCGGTAGTTCTATCCGTCGTTAAAATATTTATTTCTTGTTTACAGATATCCGATTTTGGTTGTCAACTTTTATGCTCCCTGGTGCTATTGGAGTAATCGCTTGGTAAGGTTTTCTTCTCATGGTACTACTTCAATAACCTTTGTTCACATCGGTCCTAAATTTGTTTGATGATGCAATACAGCCTTGCTGATAGTCACTTTGTGCTTCCATTGATTAGGATTGTTCTGATGATTTTCCTTATCTTTTTCTTATATGTGACTGATAATTTACTCTTTAGTTAACTTAGTTCCTTTTGGAAGCTCTTATTAAATCTTTACTTGTTAGAAAATACTCTGTTAATTGACTCATTACTTCATCGAGTGGAAAATCTTATTAGATCTTTACTGGTTACATGCTAGAACCATGTCTGTTATTCTCCTCCCTCATTTTTAGTTCTTCATTTCAGAAACCCTCCTGGGAGAAGACAGCTAAAATAATAAAAGAGAGGTTCGTAGCTTCTATATTGTAAATATTTATCATCTCCATTACAAGAAATTCATTACCCTTGCTCTATTTTGGTGGATTTCTCTTTTAGCATTTTGTGTGTGTTTTAAATGTTTTCAGATATGATCCAGACTTGGACGGACGTATTCTCTTGGCGAGTGTTGATTGCACTGAAGAAAGTGGTTTATGCCGAAGGTATTCTCCAAGTCGATTGTTTCTTATCTGACTGCCTGGTTTTTAATTGAATTACTCTTAACATAATTTTTTTGATGGCTATATAGAAATCATATCCAGGGGTATCCATCTGTTCGAATTTTTCGTAAAGGAAGCGATATAAGGTAAATTGCGGTACGACATTGAGATCTTGTGTTATGTGGAAATTTAGCTCGGTTCAAAGGCCATGACATCATTATCTTACTTTGAAAACACATCTGTTTGTATCAACCACAAACATTAACAGAGAGCAAGTCATCTCCTAATCAGAATTCTCACATACAAGAATGCTTTTTCTTTTTGTTATGGCTATTAGCTAGAATTAAATCATGATGTTGTAGGCTTTGTTAATAATCTTTGAGTTATGAGATTAACATGCTCTTGATGCACTTCTGTAATGAGATAGAGATGAGCATGGACACCACGATCACGAATCTTACTATGGAGAGCGAGATACCGAGAGTCTAGTCCAGGTATGCCTACATGATATTGATCATTGTTATCCGCAGAAAAGATTAAGTTATGGCTAAGAATAATCTCTTTAATCCAACTAAAAAGAAAACCCCTAGGTGGTAGTGCTTGATTTGGATTCTTCCGTTGCAGGCGATGGAAACTTTGGTCGCTCCTATTAATTTGGAGTCACGTAAGCTTGCGTTAGAGGACAAATCTGAGAACGCAACAGGCACTATGAAAAGGCCTGCCCCTTCAGCCGGTGGTTGTAGAGTAGAGGGTTTTATACGGGTTAAGAAGGTAAGGCTTTGATACTAATATAAGTTGATAATGAATAGAATAAACACTTTTTCTGTCTGAGTTGTTTCATAATCTGGCAGCAGTTGTATCCTAGTTGAAATATGTAGTGTAGTGATTGTGTTGCTAATTTACAGGTACCAGGTAATCTTGTCATATCAGCCCGTTCAGGATCTCACTCCTTTGATGCTTCTCAAATGAACATGTCACATGTCATCTACAATCTTTCATTTGGTAAGAAGATCACTCCAAGATTGATGTCTGAGTTTAAGCGGTTGTCACCATATCTTGGTCGAAACATTGACCGATTAAATGGTCGGCAATACATTACTCACCATGGTGATGGAGATGCAAATGTTACTGTAAGTTAGTACAACTATCCTTTTCCTTATTTGGTGTTATCTGTCCTCTTTAAGGAAAAAAAGAAGAAACTGTTGTTGACGTGTAAGAACGTGGATAAACTTGTAGCATTAAAATTGACTCACTATTGACAATGCCACTTTCCATTGAAAGGTTCCTAAAGCCTCCAGATTCTAAGCTAGAGAAAATACTCTATAGAAGTTATTTTAACGCTTTCTCTGACATGAATTCACAGATTGAGCATTACCTTCAAGTAGTAAAGACAGAAGTTATATCCAGAAGAACTTCCTGGGAACACAAATTAGTTGAGGAATATGAGTACACTGCCCACAGTAGTCTAGCACAGAATAGACACATCCCTGTTGCAAAATTCCACTTCGAGCTGTCTCCTATGCAGGTTTGTTGATCATCTAGTCTGTGCAAGGCCATTAAATTGCATTTTGTCTTCTCACCCAATTTCACATATTCTTTTCCTATTATATCAGGTCTTGATAACAGAAAACCCAAAGTCATTTTCGCACTTCATAACAAACGTCTGTGCTATTATTGGGGGTGTTTTCACGGTTAGACATATTTTCTCTCTTGTTTCTGCATTTATCTGTTTATGAATTCTGTGAGTTTTGATTACTTTTCCTTGGATTTTCAGGTTGCCGGGATATTGGACTCTATGTTGCATACCACGATGAGATTGGTGAAGAAAGTTGAGTTAGGCAAGAATTTTTGATAGAATATGATAACTTCTACCGCTACAATAAAAACCTTAATTTGTTTTTTCTACCGGACCTTATGTTAAGACTGGAGATTTTTCTTAGGAAATGCAGTATTTATTCCATTTCCTGTTAGGAGATGAACCACTAAAGCAGAACAAATGTTAACTTGATATATGCTCGGTTGGTAGTATAGTGAATGGTTTAGAAGTCTTCAAGTTCAAACGCAGGAATCATTTGACAAAGAAGCAACAGCATCAGGCTTAGACCCTCAGAGTTTTCAGTGCTCAAGTAGGGTGAACAAATATCAACCATGTGACAGGAGGGTGGCCACTAAGTCCTTCCGGGTTATGTGATGCGATTTTGGAGACCTCCATCAAACCTATGTTTACATATTGGCGTGCCTAACGTGTTCTTCATATCTGACTCTTGATTATCTTGCCATGTTCTTGGCTTTGTGTATGGTAGAAAATACTTAATACGACTTTTGCAGTTTTACTTTCATCCCAGCAATGTAATAGTTAATGGTTTAGGCAAGAAGTTAAGTTCTTACATTATTTGGTGACTAATAAAACAATGTCGAACCAGTGAACAAGTAACCGGGGTAATATTTTTGCAGACAATTTTTACGATACAAAGTTCTTAGTGAATAGCATGAGCATTTATATTAGGATACAACATCTTGTAAGTAGAACACATATAGCTCGTCTCAAATTTTGCAAACAAATGCATCCAATTAAGTCAATCCGAAGGCTCAATAAATGAATAAAAAGAAGCATTAAGCAAAAGGAGGAATGATGTGTGCAAATGCATGAACCTGGTGACTTACAGGTCTAGGAGAACCGAGGAACCAACAAAAGTTCCAATGGAAAATATGAAGCTGGCAAAGTTAACTGGAGATGGAGATGAAGATGACTGAGGAGATTCTAGTCCTGGAGGAGCTGAAGTAGGGCTGATAACGATCGAGTTTGTTGGTGGCGAAGAAGGAGACTCCATTCCATCAGGAGCTGGAACGATTTCAATTTCGCCTGTAGGAGGAGGGGAAGTATTACTATCCGAAGGTGCAGGAGAAGGAGAATCTGAGGTTGTTTGGTTTGAGTTTGAAGAATGGTCACCGCTTCTATCTGCCATGACTACAACAATCAATTTTTCATTCTTGAGGCAGTTCTCTCGAATCCCACTAATGAAGTGAAAAGGTCCGGACTGGTTGAATGCAAACACAGAGTTTCCATCACTGTAAGTTACAATGGGTGTCGCTGTATTGCAATTTGTGTAGTCGATATTGTTTACATGCATCACCAAGTCATTATCTGGCTGGTAAACAAATACTACAACAAAAAACAGAGAGTAATGGAATCAGAATATGAATTCATATTTAATATGAAGGCATTTTCGTTTGAGCTATAAAATCAATTCATGCATTATTAAACCAAGAGAACACTGAAACCCACCAATCCGAGTTTTGTTAACTTACATAAAGAATCACCAACTTGAAACCGATTCATCTCTGCCCATTGGTTGTAAGTAAGTGCATTGGAATTATCACTTGGCAAACTCCATCCCTTTTCTCCTCCAACCTTGAATTCCATTGCATCCACAGCTGATTTTTGAATCATTATCAGCAAAATAACAATAAATACTGTTAAACCATGCATTATGTTCTTAGTAACATTATTTATTTGAAGCTCTAATGATCTTGAAAAGGGTCTGGACATTGCAAACAGGGCAGAAGAGAGAGATAGAGATAGAGGAATAAGCAGTCGGGTTTAATGAAAGTGATGATGAGCTATAGCTTTTGTAGGCATTCTTATCGTCAGCTTTTAGAATGAAGCAACTTATCAAGCTTTTGCGTCTTTCTGTTATTCTTCTTTTCTTAACTTGTTGTCCAAAGCATAAAAGAAACAGATTAGTTGTTCTGAATCGTAATTCTTCTGTTTGTCTCTCCTTTTTAACTTTGATAATTCTATTATACTTTCCTTCATCATATTTAGAATATCTTTTCTTTTTTGTCTTAGGTTATAACCCCATTTTCATTTTCTTTTGACGAAAAAAAAAATCCCTTAAAATTGGAGTATTGAGTAATACGTTTCGAGTATAATTGTAGTTGAAGCTATCTATATCTAATTAGTTATGATAAATCTCCAAGAAGAGAAAACTTTTGTTTCAGGTTTGGAATAATTAGTACATGTTCTTTCACAGTAATATAAGAACAGTAATGATCAGTACATTTTGTTAATGGATTTTTTTTTTAAACAAATTTGCTTCAAACCGACGGAACAAACGGGAAAGCATATTTCTTTATTTGTAAGTAAAACACAAATGAATCTTCTCATGTAGTAGTAATCATAACTTGATTTTGGAGTAACAATTTGAATCAATTCTCTGTTGTAGAAAAAAGATAGATATGTTGCAATTGGTTTCAGCAACTGCTTTTATTTTGAATATCTTTAACAAGCTAGCTTTTCCATGCAAGGTCGTTGATGACGAGAAGTTAAATAATCCAGCACCAACATCATCCCAAAAACTAGGAACAAATACCATCTTGTCGGCGGTAACATTAGTATTTGTACTGATATTGTGTTTCGAACGTGCAGGAATATTATCTGCATCAATTGCTGCTTCAGCTATTTCGGTTCCACGGTAATAGACATAAGCTGTACCATTGTTATACTTAAAACTACCATGATTGCAATTATTAATCGTAACTATAAGAGCTAATGTGGCGTTTAGTTCAAAGGCAGGAAATCCAACCTCTATGTGAGTGAGGTGGACCGGATGAGCAAAAACTTCTGGTTGTTTAGGCTTCAAAACAGTAAAGAAAACGATTATAAGAACAACCAAAACAATTATCACCAAAAGTAAACCAAGACCACAGCATTTTTTGAAACCTTTCTTCATGATGATCCTTGTACTTTGCACTGATGAAACTATAGTACTTAAGGTGTTAGTCGGCTGACTACACTCTTTAATTATCTTCTTTGACTGTAATAGATATTATAAGAACTTTTCGTATGGTATTAAACAGAATATATAATATTGAAGGTATGATGATTGACATAGGATTTGTTCTTCTTAAATGAAGTGTTTCGACTTTGAGGGAGAAGAAATCAATGTGTTTCAGTTAGTTTGTTCGGCATTCTTGGCATTTGGATTGCCGTGTCATTAATTGTCATAATTTGAGCATAAAAGTCAGTTTCTGGACGGCAATCATTCTGAATTTGGGCTGACTTCCCAAGAGAGAGCTTTCAATATGTAAAACCAATTTATGAACCTAGCAGGTAGGCTACAAGGCCAAAAACAGCCCTTGGTGGAGATTTTTCTTCACAAGCCGTTGCAAACATATACCATTCTGAAACTTAGTTATGGCCATCCTCTACGTACCCACAAAGCCTTGAAGAGACGAGATTATCAGCAATTTCTTAAGGTAAACAAAACTATCCATTAAAATAAAGTTTAGATTTGTTAGGTGGTACGAAGTATGAACTCGTATCCAAATTATAAAAATGTATGAGCAAAAGCTAGTATCCCTACAAAGTCACGAGGTGTAATCTAAGTTTGCAAATAAAACTGAACCCAAATGAAGAAACATGGCCGAAAGTCGTAGTCATCAACGTAATAATTAATATCCTGAAATGACCATCATCATCAGCGTAAATGATCCGCCATCAGCACAAAAGTGATAATAGTGAGGAAAATTATGGGAAGAAGATTAATATGAGATTTGTGAGCAGCTCCAGTAGGGAAAACTTTAGGTAGTGAACATTCTTCACCGTTGAAATACACCTTTGATGGGAATCCATCTCCTTTCACTATGTTTATTCCCGGTGTGTGCTTCTTTCGAAATGAGATCACTGATTGTTGCTTACCAGGTACTCGTGGATCAGTTTGTGGGTTTGTCCCATTTACCTCTCCCATTAAGTAAGCCAATCCTTCTAACCCTTGGAAGAAGATGGTGTTTTTAACTTGCGGAAGCTTCGTTGCGTTAAACGAGTAAATATTCTCATAACCAGGATACGCTACTTTCATTTCGATTGCAGCGAACCAATCTTCAAAGTTGATATCTTCCCAATTGAATAGAGTGACTCTAGCTGTCCATCCTTTCCTATAATCAGAGTTTATGTGCCAATTCATGCTAACACCGCAGTTATCGCCACAAGGTAACACTTTAGGTAAAGTGCGGTGCTTCATCTTTGCCCAAGCTTTTGCTTTTTCTTCTCTATTAATGAAAGGAACAAGAAGAGCCTCCGGAGGAAGAAGTAATGGAGAAGCATTCTGATTGCAAGTATCTGTGTCTTTACAACCACAAGTACAAGTATTGCAAGGAATGACAGAGTCATTATAGAAGGCCGAGAAAGAAACACAACACCGTGAAGCTTTTTCCTTTGGCCGGGTAATGTTGCAGACAACCTGCCAACTGGCTACCGCTGTAGAATACGCAGCAAGTCCAGTCGTATCTGGAAATTCTGTTGGCATTACCCTTATTGGAGGTGCACATTTATAGTCTGGATTAAGAACGCCATTGATTTTCCATTTTTGAGGAGGGGAAAAAGCAGTGCGGTTCATGTTAGGTGGTGTCTTAAAAACTTGTAATTGGAATATTGCTCTTGCTTTGCTTGGATCCATGGTGGTTGGTACGAGAGTGCCATTTTTGCAACAGTAAGGTAATTTTCCAACTTTTTCGTCGTCTTTTCTATCTGGAGGGAGGTCGGCTATAACAGGTTTCTTTTCGCAGTTCATAACAGGAGTGAAATCCATATCTTTGTAGTATTTTCCAGCAGGACCGTAAATACATTCCGAGTAGTCTCTTTTATGGGTATAGGCTCCTCTCATTGAATATATGAATTCACCATTCATCCATTCCCAGGTTAAGTTCCAATGATCAAGTCTTCCAAGTGGGTGATTGTTATCCATTGTAACTTGAGCAAGATAATTCCCTTCAAAGGCTTGAAGAACATCATAAACTATGGTAAGATCGCCGTTCTGACGAGGCATGTACTTAGTTTTCGTGATGTTGGCTTTAAATTTCGGATCCGTAACACAACATACATACATTGAGCTTCCTGTGAAAGCAAAACCCAAGAACAAGCTTAATTAGCTACCTTCACCAAGTCCATACAGACCAGGATGAAGTATAAACATAACAAATCAAGTTGCTCTAGCTCTTTCTCGGATGGTTATTTGTATGGGAACAAGATTTGATATTCTGTGTCTGCCATTTAAGTATCAAATCTAATTATCTGTAGAGATGAAGCATATATGTTTTTGTTTGTTTGTTTTTTTTTCCTTGTGCGTGTAAATGTTTTTCTCATATATATCGAGCACTGGTAATTACATAAGCATCAAAGAATGCAGATTAAGTTTTAATTTGAGATTAATTATCTTTTTATTATCCTAAAAAGGAACTAAACGTATAAGAAGTTTTCTTGAATCAAATGAATGTGCAAAATTATACTGACCTTTGCGGGTTGCTGCAGGACACTTAAATCCATCGTTAACTAAACGAATTGTTTTAGGCATTGGAATAGCTGGAGGTTTTAGTCCAAACTGTGTTCCTTCGAGCTGAATCTCAGCCTGAATTTGGGTTAAATCTCCTGCCGTTTCAATCGATGTTTTTAAGTCTGCCTGAGGGTAACCAGATAAGTACGTTCCATTCCCAACAAAAGCTGGCAAATCATCACCATCCATTATCACTGCGCCACCCGCTGAAACTAAAATCTCTTTATGTTGAAACCCTATGTACATTTTCCATGCCTTGAGATCTTTCTCTCCAGCATTCAATACTGTCGCAATAGACTTAAAGGCCCAAGCTTGTGCCGTCGCATTCTTGAGATGAGGAAATTCTTTCTCTCTTGAAATGAGAACATATGATAGAAAGATTCCATTGCAATTGTTTTCTTCGGGCGGTGGAGCTGCTGCTTTTTTCTTATCAGCATCAAAATCATAATCCTGCCCTTCGGTTAAGGTAAATTGATATGTAACTGACAGAAGCAGGACAATAAACAAGGCTTGCCACCCCATTAATTTTATGGCTCTCATTGCTATATTTTTTTTAAGATTGACTTAGAGTTTCAGACATTGAAGGTTCTTTTTCTTTCTTTCTTTCTTTTTTCTCTTGGAGGGTTTTGAAGTTTTAATGGAGATGATGATGAAGATGGCTGGAGATAAAGGATTTTGCGAAGGAGAGCTAAGAGAGGTAGGGTGTTGATGACACTGTAAACTGGTTTTCTTTCTCCAACTAATGAACACCCGTGGCTGTGGCCGCGTAACAAAACACGGCAACACAGTGGGTGATTGGGAAATGGAGAAGAACAATGCAGAATTCCATTTGAGATTGTTTGAAGAAATTGTTAAATTTAGAGAAGACTTGGTCAGATTCATTCTCCTCCTCTAAGTTACCAACAAATTTGGAGGGCCAACATTTGATGGTCTTTTAAGTGGATTTTTCTTTTTTTTGTAATTCAGTTAATTATAAACAATGTTGCCCTTAACTAATTTCCTGTTCAACAATTGTCTTTTCAAAATTTAACAATTGACACCACAGATCTGGTATGTATATCGCAATTCATTATAAATTTTGATTGTATCCTGTTATCATCATGCCCTTCCCTGCTTCACAAAAAAAAATAAAAAATCATGCCTTCCCATACCATTGTTTCCACTGTCCGTCTGTCCTTATTTCTGCTTCCCCGACTTGTCGAAGAGTCGTTCTAAGAGCAAGCACACAGGATAGCATGACTATACCAGAAACCTTAATTGTAGCTTAGTCCTGTCTAAGAAAAAACCATTATGGGCCATAGCTATGTTTGGTCGGGATGACCAAATAGTAATTTACGGATACCGTCATCTGTAGCACATTCTATTACAAATGCTTTGCTATATATATTAACTAGAATGTAGAAGAATTGGACATCATAGTGGTTGCATTTTTCTATATCTAGAGACATAGCTAAATTTTGAGCCCAATAATGCTTCCTCTAAACCTTTAAAGCATCGATACTGGTACGTAAAAACTGACACCAAGATCGATCAATTCTCATAAAATGAAATACGGGGATACAGTGTGATACGTATATTGATCAAAAATGTTTTATATAATAATATCTAATCTAATAAAAAAGAACATAGGATATATAAAAAATCTCATGAATATTAGTATTTGGTATATCAAAAAAATGGATAAAAAACTAACTAAATGTTCATCGCTCATTTATCAATGTTATCTTTATCAAAGAACATTGCTTCAAGTGAAAAATTTACGATTTCGAATTCTCTCATAGCATCAAGTGAATCAAATCATTTTCACAAATATCCCACATTCTACCTTTGTATAGTTTTTACTTTTTGGATTTTTTTATTATTTTAATTGTTCTTTATAATGAACATGTCATTAGTTCTAGTTATTATTTTGTTAATTATATTTCTATATTGGACGGTGAACAATTATATAGTAATTTTATTACGTGGATAAATATCCTCGCTAAATTAGGGTATATCCATATTAATGGGGATACATATTTTAAATCCATCTAGGAGATCAAGATATGCGGTGTCCTAGCCTCCTCAATGCATTCGAAAGATTAAGTTGCATCTATTACTGTGGATACGAAATACCTAACTTAGACATTTAGTCTATCGTGGTCATATGATCAAATACGGTAGCCTCCGCTTAAGGGTTCCGATTGTAACTAGATATTTGTATATAATGGGCTCCCACGAGCGTAGCACCAAGGAGTACTTATAACCGACTTTGTCGACCAGCTTTGTAACAACATATCACCTGAAGGATTTGTCTTCAGGATACCTATAAATAGTACTTAACTTTTAAGTTAAGGGTCCCTGTCCTTTGAATCTTCCATGAAAACACCTCTTCTACGGTTGGTGTCGGTTTATTTGTGTTTTAGTTTAGTAGTGAATTTATCTCTACTTGGATGTGGTTGATAGCATTTAAGCAACTACATTTTGACGCCGACTAAGAGATCCTTCGACTCAACCTTATGCAATAGGAAAAAAGTTTTTTGATTCCTACTTTGGTCGAGACGCAAAAAAGAGGCAATCGTTAAAAGAACAATACAATGGAAAGTCACTTAGGGAATTCTCAAACCCTAGTAACCAAATTCGAGTTTAGAGCTTAGGGTAAAGTCATGCCAACATGCAAAACACAACTTAAAAGCTAGGTATCCAGAACCATCAAACCAACCCACCTGAACCAGCAAAACGTAACAAACTTTAATGTCACAATTGAAGTGTATATTGTTGCCATGCATCTGCATAGAAATGGAAAAAGAAAGGATAAGATGGGAACAACTAGAAAAATATAGATTCTGGTAGACGTGCATGAACCTATAAGTCATCGGCAGTCAGCTGCAAAGCGAGTAGTAGGACTAAAGCTAGATATCATTCTTACTAGAGTGGACAAACTAGACGAGCTCGTTAAAATTTCGAAAGCCTTTATCAATGAGTAAAACAGTACTACACAGGTCTTGAAAGAAGCTATCTTAGGTGCACCAATACCGATTAACCAAAATAATATTCCGCAATATACGCACAATATCCAGATAAAGCAGCCAGACCAACTAATCTACATATTCACCTGGATGGAGCCACTAGATCCTGAAGATGCACCATCAACGGAGAAAGAAGTACCAAGTCTGATTCAGCAAAAACATTTGATGACCAACCTTATGGCTTAAGAGATTCAATCCCCGAGCTGCCAACAGATGAGGACCCAACATTATGGAGAAAAATTCATACAAAAGTAGCTACGCATCGTGTCATCTGGAGTAGATTGAAGAAGGATCACCATTCCAACAAGTTTAAAAGAAATGCAATCCTTCCGAGAGTATGTGTCACTACCGAATTAGCAGAGAAAATGATAATCTTGGAAGAGTACCTCCCATAAATGGGTTACAATCGGATAAAGCAACATTAAATTCGCTAACGATATCATATATTACCTCCGTTTCAACATATGTGTTATAGGTTAAAATGAAAAAATGATAATAACATTTTTGCTGAAACGGATGTAGTGAACAAAACAAGTAAATCGCGGGATACATGAAGCTCAACATTCTGTTAGATTACCTATTTCAAGAGATCAGTAATTGATGAGTCATTTCATACCCCACAGCTGAGGAATACCCAAAAGTCCGCAAAACTTGGACGTTCCATTTTTCTCATTCCACCAGGAACGGAGCCACAAAACGGAAGATTGTCTCCATTGGATAAACCTCGTACAACAATGGATCAACATCGGAGAACTGCAATAAAGCATAAAGATGATAGATCAATAACGGATGATCGGATCCTTATTCAGAGAGGAAGAGAAGAGAAACATGACGGCGGAGCCACGACGTAATACTAAGGATATCAGAAGCACCGGAACATGAAATCGTAACGATGAGGAAACCCAATCATCAGGATATGTCAAAAAATCACTCCCAATCAGTTTTGCAGGAAACCATTTCAAGCTCATGGTCGACAAACTGGTCATTACTTTAGACATCAGAGGATGATAAGTGTGCTGAATATTGGTAGATACCAGAAGCGCCACGAATATTATCTTTTGTGATACTTTTCGTAGGATGAAGATACCATTAAAATATCTTATAGAAGTGGAAGACGTCGTATCAAGGCTGTTACATATCGGATTTCGGTTCATATCGGTCGAGAGCGATATATTAGTACGCCGGTATATCGGGAAAATTTCAGATGAAATTTCGGCGAAATATCGGTTCATTTATTTTGTACCTATAATTTTATAAAAAAAATACTAGTTCATATTTTATAAGTATAAATATATTACTAATATATTATAAATGAAACAAATGGGTGTTGGAAAAAAATACTTGGAATTCTTTTACTTATGTACAGATCTAGACATCAAAATTGGCAAGGCATTTTAGATAACATGAGTACTAAATTACAAGGATGGCAGAGTAAGTTAATCAACCAGGCAGTAAGAACCAATTATGTTCATACTATTTTATGGGATAAGATAAAATTGGTGGCAGAAAGCCAAATGAAATCAGTAATCCAACTTCCAAAATGAAAATCAAAGAAAATATTGCACAAACATTATAAGCTTAACCCAGAAGAACCCCTAAATATTTGATGAAAATGCATTAGAGAGATTCCCAAGACATGTCAACATTTTACTATCCTAAAATAGGATAGGATTTCTGATGTCCCTGTCTGTTTTATCATCACTTGTAAATTTCAGCACGTGGAAAAACCTCCACAAGCAAAAGAGTTACAAACACAGACCCTCCGTTGCCGATTAGAACTTGTTTATCTAGGCAAGCAGTGAAGTAGATATAACTTTAAGCAGAGCTTCAAAGTATAAAATCAAAATTAACCAAAAGTGAACGCTAAAACTAAAGAAAATAAAAATAGACAAAACATGGGCCTAGACAACATTTGTAAACTCTCATTTTTTAGTTTTTAAGTTCATTGACAAACACATGTGACACTTGAAGCACATAGTCTGAAATTCTTTTAATTCACTGTCAAGTATAGGTTTGACATCATTCAAACATAGAAAACGCAGTTTAGGGTCCAACTTCAACGCATACAATAAGCAACTAATTAGTAACAATGTCCTCATGAAAGTGGCTAACATTCTTAAATAACTTGCGACTCTACAGACACACTTAAGAATATCAGACGGTCTTACAGAATACACAATAAAGAAACAAAAACAATTGACATGATAACACTGTTTGTTATAGAAATACAGTCTCACACAAACATAGTTCATATCCAACAACTTAACTACACTAGCAAGCTTCAAACCGAACTAAGCACAATCCTCATTCCCGATTGTTCAGATAACCCAGGTATAACAATCAACAACTATAGTAACAGATTACCCTACATTTATGAAAAATATTTTAGACCAACAGACCCTCTATTCCGATTAGAACTTGTTGATCTAGGACAGGCTCATCAGGATGAAGTAGGTTTCATTTAATATCAGGAATGCTAAGTCTAAACATAAAAAATAGACATAACATGTGCAACTATAAAATCTCAAGCTTTTAAAATTCATTGCCAAGGATAGGTTAAATATTATTCAAACACAATGCAGTTCACTGTGCAACTGCAACTCATAGTAGAGGCAGCAGCTAGTTACCAACAATAGCCTCATACAAATGGTTCTAGAAACTACAGATAGACTTGAAATCAGACAGTATTGCAGAATGCACAAAGAAGAAACTAAAACAGTCGGACACTTTTGGTAAAAGTCGGTCGAAATCGACTGCATTGCGTTGTATACACCTTAAATAGTCAAAGAATCCATCCAACCAGATTAGTATTTCTAGATGTGCAAGCTGGACGAAACACTGTTGTAGTCAACTTCAGAATTTCCTTAAGCCCACGTGAAGCTCCCTTGGGCGAGCGGATTTTGTTTTGTTATTGAAACAAGCTCCCAGAGTGTGAGCGACATTTTATTTTATAGAGCGTTAGCAGATTTTCATAGGTTGAACGATAATTTAATTATTTGAACAAGCTTCTCATGTAAGGGTAACTATAATAGTCTTGGTTTTTTTCCAGACAATTGATTTTTAATTGAGAAATATTGTTTGATGAACAACGTCGTGCTTGATCCCTGTTGGCACGTAGGAATCCGTGTTACGATGCAACAGTGTGATTAAGTTACAACATCTGGTCTTGTACTCATAGTTCGAGTTACTCGTAAATTTTCCATAACTGATTGTCACCGGTATTTTGTGTCGTCATTAATGGTGTTTATTGATCTTTAGTTAATTCAAATTGTTTACAATGAATTTTAGTAGTGAAATATATGAATGATTTCTATCTAATGGACTTGGATTGAACAAATCGGGCTTGGAATCCAAATGCATATATGGCATTTCGGATTTTGGAGTTTCGATTTTAGGTAAAAATCCAGACCCAAGTTCTTGGTGTTACAATTTGGTATCAGAGCTAGTCGTTAGATCTTTGGGTCGACTAGCAGTTAGGTAACTAACGGATATATAATGCACTACGATGTTGTAAATTGATTTTTTTTTTATACATTTGACGCTTGATGCGAATTAATGCTAGATAAATTTCTTTAGATTTGTGTTGTTTTTCGTAATATACACCACCAGACTTAAATTTTCGGGAAGAATTTTTTTAAGGGAGTAAGGTCGTAATATCCACATCCAAAATTTTAGGTTAATTATGTCTTTTTATTTATCCTATGGGTATTTTTGTAATTCATGTAACGAGGTGATTATGTAATTCGTTTTATTAGAGTTTTTTTTTTTCATACTTTGTAGAATCCTCAAATTTGCATGTTTAATGACCAATTTTATTAAGCTAAAATAACTTGGATGTGCATGGAAGAATATCATCTATTTAGTCTCATTGGGGATGAGACACATCCAGAACTTTGAACTTATATTCGATTTTATTCTGACTCAGATTATAGAGGGATTTGTAACGAGCTCATAACATTTTGGATCACCCAAATTTGAGGTTTAGAGCTCAAGATATGGTCACAATGGTGAAACGTATCAAAATTAGGCCTAAAAATATTACAGGTACACTAGGGTCGTGGATGAATTTCCACCCCAAAAGCCGTATTTTTCTCATGGGTTAATCTGGAGATAAGGGAGAAACACTGGGGGAAGGAAAGAAAAGGAAAAGGAAAAGAAAAAAAAAGAGGAAAACTATGAGAAAACCAAAAACTAGGGAGAATAAGAAGGAGATGGAGCTTGGGCATTAGAGAAGATGCCTAAGGATGATCAAGAGGAGTTTGTAGCCAGTTTTTCTTTAGTGGAAATGTTAAATTTATTTAGTTAATTAATGTAATACAACATGTTTTTTTTAGTAAAATGGTGAGTGTGTAACCACGTTATTTTTACATCTTAATTTACATTTATTTAGTTCTTTAATTTGTTCATATTTGATGATTTTATTTAGTTTTACAGTATTTAGAAAATAAAGGTTGATAGGACTGTAACACGGAATTTTATTTAAAAAATAAGTGAAAAATTAGTAGTGGACCTTAATTGCTCCCTCGGCTATCTCAAAACATGGGTTTACGCATGGCCAATTGACAAGTCGCCGTACAATTCACGTTGACAGACTAGTGGGCTTGAATTATTTTTAACCAAGTCAAAAGAAGCACAATGCGCTATGGAGATTTGTAGCAGAACAAGTGCTGATTTTGGCCGAGAAAATGTGTGAGGCTTCGATGTAAATGGGTCGACAGCTAGTACAAACTAATGAAATGAACTTGGATATAATGTGCGGATGAAAGTGAAAATGCTCCAACAGAATTGATTAAGTCTTAAAAGTGAAAAGGAATATCAGAAGCAAGCATTAGTATTTTTGTAATTTCTCATCACATGGCGGTTAAATATTGGCTTATAGAAATGAAATATCTTCCACTTGATTTGTTTCTATCTATATGTTAAAATGCTACCAAATTGATATGCATGTGAGACATAATTAAAGGAAACTAGGTTTCCTTGCAAAAGCTTTATAAGAGAAGCCAAAACGGGACAAAAAGAGGGGAGCTTTAACTGTGTAAATGATTCAGATACTCTCTCTGGTAATATCTATTTAGGTTTAAATATTTAATTAATTTTTTTACTAAAAGTTTTGTTCCTAAATCATTTTGAATAGTCTTCGGTTATTGATTCTTTATAAACGAATTGAATTAAATTATTTTGGATTTATAAAAAAAATTGTATATTTATATTAACCGTGATATTTTTCGAGATGTATTGATTGAGTCCAATAGTTTTGAGTCGTATTACGAATATTTTATAAAGACTGTACGAATAGTTTACGTAATTAATTTGGTGGAATCCGAACTTCAGTTTCCTTTAGTTTGGATATTTACTTATTTTATTAATGTTAATATGTTTGCTTTATTCTTTATTTTTAGTGCATAATTTGTGTAACAGTTAGTTATAATATTATCAATTCTCGTGGGAACGACCCGTATTTAACGCTTTTTATTTTATACACGTCGTGCAATTGCGGTCATAAGATTTTAGGCCTATTAATATTTGGCTCCATTGCCGGGGATTGAAAATTATTAATTTTGGTTATTTATAATTTTTGTGTTAATTAGGCCAATTAGGATTTTTATTTTATTTTCCTTATAGGTTTTATGTGGGAGGAACTACTGAATTCAATCACTTGATGTCGTTACTCTTCAGTTTTATGTTGAGATCTATCTCGTAGAGGTACTCAAATTGGATCGGTATCCCTTTATTTTTGGTGTGCATCTTAAATTTTGTATTTATTATGGAATGAAATTTTCCTACTAAAAAGGTAAGTAGGATTTCCCCAATTTTTATTTTATTCTTTTAGATATTCATTATTTTTTTAGAGACAAATTATTTTAGGAAATTTTATTTAAATTTTTTGTTTAGTTCTTTGTTTATTTATTTTAATTTTGTATATTATTTAAAAAAATATCGTTCACACACCAATTGCATCGTCAGACTACAGATTCTTAGGAAACCCCATGGAAAAGTAAGTTGAATCCGTGCCTTGGGCCTGATGGGAGTTACCAGCTGAAATTCCACAAGCCTTAGCCTCGTACCTTTGACCAGTCTTTGACTGTAGTTATATTTTTCTAAGGTAATCTGAGCTTACATATTTTTAGTCAACCTTTCATTTGCATTTGCACCAAAAAAAAATAAAATGTTGAACTGGTATTATGGGGATCAATACAATGATTATCGATCCGAATTCAAAATGGACATTATCCGTACTATGAATATATTGTAGATAGTACTTGGGACCACTACCAGCCTTCTGAAGGTTATGGTTCATACCATAGTGATCCCAATTACTATTTGCACGCTCCCTAGTCGTACGAACGGGTGAATGAGCAATATTATACTGAGCAAAATGTGATTTCTCCGTCTTTGGAGGATTTAATTAAATATTTGATACCTAGCACTTCTTATGATTAAAGTATTTCTTTAGAAGATTCACTCAAGAAGTTGACTTAAAGTTCACGAAGGAGTCAATGGAGAAATTTTATAAAGAGTCACATAGGGATGACTTAGTCAAACAGAAATCACATAATTCTTCTTATGAAAGTCCATCCTTAGAAGATTCTCTCTAGAGCTTTATGAAAACTTCACAAATTTTTGATTTTTCGTCTAATTCTTGGAATGATAAACTCAATCAATTACATGAAAATGGACGGAAGATGACAAAAAGACTTGAAGCTTTAAGTACTATTCTCAGTGAACTTAATGCACATTTATATGATGAGAAAATTGAAGATGAACGGTTAGCTGTTAATATTGCTCAAAATGAACTTAATTTCCAAACTAGTGTTTTCATTTTATCCTTGATAATAATGATGAAGAATTTGAAATTTATAGTCATACTGATCAGGAAATTTCTACACCAATTGAGCTTCATGATAATAATGATGTTTTTAGTTCCAATCCTAACAATATTAATGAATATCTACCTATTCAAGAGGAAAAGTTTTTAACTAGAGATACTGTTGTTATAGAAAGTGAGATATTTCCTTGTTATTATGAAGACGGTGATGGTTCAGAGGAGTGAGTTTATCCTGAGACTTCTATTTTAGAGTCCAACGATTCAACAATAGTCTCTGATGAGAATTTGAATGTGAGTAAAGGTACCCCACCTGACTACAACTTAGAAGAATCAATTGACCATTTTCCTAAATCTGATAATTTAGAAATTAAGGAAATTGTGATTAGTTCATTTAAAAACACATATTATCATAGGTTTGGGGGTGAGTATAATTCTCCCCGTGGAATCCTTTGACTCTTATAAAGGTCCCTCACTTGGGACTTGACATATGTGCCTTTACCATATTAAGAAATTATCTGCAAGAGCTGTTTCTAAAACCGGATGATTTTTTCCAAAAAGAAATTCAGTTGTTAGAAACCCATCATCCCGTTGATGAGGTTTACCCGGTCCATGATACCATGATTGGTTTTTTATCCCACCAATATTTTATTTACCAAATGTGGGAATGTTTCAACTTCAAATGTGCCAGTTCTTAAATTTTGGAACTAAACCCGGATATTTTAGGAAATTATAATCGACACATTTTCATGAGAATGACCACCACTCTACTATATTCCATTGTGGTCAACTTTCTGAGTCAAATCCGATTGACTTTAAGGATCCGTAATTACTTCTATTATTATTATATGATTCGTAAGTTGTGACTAATCCTTTCTTGATCTGGCTGAAGACTTTAAACTTAGCGTTCTATGGGAGGCAACCCATATGTTTTTGGTACATGGTGCTGATAATATCTTTCCTTATCTCTTTTACTTTGTTCATGCTTTCATTTATTTATCTTTTGAACATCGAGGACTATGTTCAATTTAAGTTTGGGGTAAGGGAGAAAAATTTAAAAAATTTAGTTGTACCAAAAGCTCCAAAATTTAGAAACTTGTGAACAATTCAGGATGACACTAACCATTCTAGGTGGATGGAAACAAAATTCTTATTTATAGAAGTTGGCAGCTAAATGGTATATTCATAAAAGGACAGAGCTCAGGTGTTAGAAATAACATGATAGTCGTCACCATCTCATGTTCTATTTTTATTTTTTGCAACTTTATGTGTTTCTCTCAGTGATTTGGTGGGTCACTAATATCGGTTTTTCGTCGCTGCTAGGATGAAGTAGAGTGATTGAGATCAAGCCCCATTATTTTAATTGAACTTGATCAATAATTTAAAAAAAAATTAAAAAAAATTTTAAAAAAATTGACACTTGGAGAGCAATATTGTGTGTTCTCTCTATCTTCGTCGCCTTAGAAAGCATGGAACGAAGGATCCATGGGAAATATCATGTAATTTGCTGAAAAGGAGCATGTAGTTAGATTCAAAAGATCTAATCATGTTGTCGAAAAAATAAAATAAATAATAATAATTATTATTTTTATTTTTATTTATTTTTATCACCTATATAAATTTTAGTAAGATTGAGTGCAAACTCGTGTACATCAATTGGATTCGTATAGGGTAATAATTTCATAGTCGAAGAATTTAGTAGCCAACTAAGTAGCATGTTTGGTATCTACCCTCAATCGTTCACAAGTAGCTAAATTTTGGAATAAATGTTTTGTGGGTATACCTCTTGTAAACCTCACGAGACAAAACTCGCCCACTTAGGGGTTTAAAGGCTTGTCACACATGCTAACTATAGTCTATATTCCTGCGAAAGTGAGTTATGATCTTTATTTTTTGTTAGTTTTTTATTTTAGTGTTGCTCGAGAACTAGTAAAATGTAGATCTGGGGATATTTGATGAGTGTGTAACCACGTTATCTTTACATTCTTTAATTTGTTCATATTTGATGATTTTATTTAGTTCTACAGTATTTAGAAAATAAAAGTTGATCGGACTGTAACACGGGATTTTACTTAAAAAATAAGTGAAAAAGTAGAAGTGGACCTCAATTGCTCCCTCGGCTATCTCAAAACATGGGTTTACGCATGGTCAATTGACAAGTCGCCGGACAATTCACGTTGACAGATTAGTGGGCTTGAATTATTTTTAACCAAGTCAAAAGAAGCACAATGGGCTGTGGAGATTTGGAGCAGAACAAGTGCTGATTTGGGCCGAGAAAATGTGTGAGGCTTTGATGTAAATGGGTCGACAGCTAGTACAAACTAATGAAATGAACTTGGATATAATATGCGGATGAAAGTGAAAATGCTCCAAGAGAATTGATGTCTGAAAAGTGAGAAGGAATATCAGAAGCAAGCATTAGTATTCTTTGTCATTTCTCAACACATGGCGGTTAAATATTGGTTTCTAGAAATGAAATATCTTCCACTTAATTTGTTTCTATCTGTATGTTAAAATGCTACCAAATTATATGCATGTGAGACGTAATTAAAGGAAACTAGGTTTCCTTGCAAAAGCTATATAAGAAAAACAATAACGGGACAAAAGGGGGGAGTCGGTAGGGAGTTTAGTTTTAACTTTTATTCTTTTATTTTTAGTTCTTTGTAACAGATGGCTGGTGGTTGAAGATAAAGCCAATTTAATTATAAATAATTCATGCATATTCTCTAATAATATATTTTTTTGGATTCAAACGTTCAATTAATTTCTCTTCATTAATAGTTTGTTCCAAATTCGCTCTGAATAGTCTTCGGTTATTGATCTTTTATAAGCAAAGGAAATTAATATTTTAGATTTACGAAAATTGTATATTTATTTTAGCCGTGATATTTTCCGAGATGTATTGATTGAGTTCGATAGTCTTGAATCGTATTACGATTATTTTATAGATACTGTACGAGTAGTTTACGTAATTAATTTGGTGGAATCCGAAAATCATAGTTTCCTTTAATTTAAATATTAGCTTATTTTATTAGTGTTAATATATTTGCTTATTTCTTTATTTTTTAGCACATAATTTGTATAAAAGCTAGTTATAATATTATCAATCCTCGTGGGAACGACCCGTATTTGCTGCTTTGACTTTGTAGATGTCGTGCAATTACGGCCATAGGTTTTTTGGCCTATCATAAACACGTTACATAGATAGAATCTTTTGGACTTGTTCTTAAAAATATGACGTAGGCTTTGAATTCTCGCCTCCTTTTCCATGTAATTTGCAGCTGTGTTGTGTTTCGTGTTGATGAACTTTACCTTAGATTGTAGAAGATTCGCCAAAATCAAAGTAGTTTTATCAATTGTATTTTCATCTTGCCAGAGAACCTTTATCTCTATGTTATTAATAATATCCACCAGTTGTTTGTAATCCGATGCTATGGAGACGCTTGAGAGAATATTATTTTTTAGTCAGTTGCTTGCGACCAACAAAGAATATGCTTCTGCATGTAATGCTGATAAAACCTAACTAGATCCTGCCTCAATATGCATAAAGGATTCTTGGTCCACCGAATATAGAAGAAAAGCATATCCTGACGAACAATCTGACTCCTTGAATAAAACATCTATGAACATAATATAGTTTGTATCCCATATTTACCACGAGGTTTTAATTGTGCTTGATAGTCTGTCTTTTTAGATGATTTTTCGTGTACTTGATTTAAATTTTCGTATGGTTTTATACTTGATTTTTATTTGTATAATTCTATCTTTCTGATCGATTATTATCTTTCTCTTTTTATTAATTAACAGGCTCAAATGTATCTGGTTAAAATATACGGCTAATGCATCGTATATTCACCGTTGAATGTATATCTTTTAACGTGGTTGATGTTTTCTGAAATTTCTAGATAATTTTGCTTTAACATGATCTTGACCATTCTATGTTGTCTTGATGATATTAGAATGTGGACTTAACAAAAGTTATAGATTTGTATCTTATCTTTTATTGTGCTTTGGATTTGTTTAGTTTCAGATTTTTATGAATAAACTATGAATATTTTGGTTATATGATAACATCTTCCACGTTTTTAGGACGATCTTGTAAAATCAATATTTTTTTTGAGCCATTGGTTTGCTGTAAATTTTGGATATATTATAGTTAATGGTGTTAGATATACTCAGATACAATTTGAAGATGATCGGACCATTAGAATGTCCAGAAATATCCGAGTTACGAAGGGCCTTTCTGCAGAATTTGTAAAACGTAATACAACTACTAGGACCTTTATTTAAGAAGCTTTAGTTGTTATTTTTCTCTGAATTTTGTATATGTTGCAAATTGTTTATCTAATTTTAAGGTGTAAAAATATCATAATAATATGACCATGGTAAGTACTCAAAATCGTGGTGAGTCTGCAGTTGTGTGTGTAGAAATTTTGTCTTGTATAAGTATATGAAGACTTCCATAATTCGATATCTAGATGTTACAATCCTTTAAAATTTATACATAATGTAATTGGTTATGATTGTGTATCAAAATATCTTTGTGATCCACTGAGTAATGATTGGTTAATCTGACAAGAAAAGAGGATGATGTAGTTTTGTGCGTGTAAGCTTATTAATGTTATCGTTAACTTTTTTTTAGGAATTGATGTTGGCTTTCAAAGGTTGGGTTTTAATTTTTACTAATAATGGATTGTATTTTGGCACTTATCCTTCCAACTATATAGTTCTATTGAACAATAGGATCCATGCGACCAGATGTTTTCTATAAGTTTTGTTCTATGCAGCTTGAGCATATTTTTTTTTATCACAAAGTTAAATGTGAATCCATTATTTTATTATGTTGGTTAACATGATTGTAGTCTTATTGTAGCGCTGGAATTATATATATGATATATGTGTGAACGTTTTAGAGTGGGACGAGGGTCCGTGGGAAGCGACCCCTAAATACCCTGGTTGAAGGGATACAAGAGTAATCGGTCTCCCCCTAAACCCACATGGGGTTCCCTTGGACGAGCAACTGATTTGTTTTGATTATTGACGAGATACGAGCTATCCTTGGGATGGTTGTTCCCTAGACCCACGTGGGGCTCCCTTGGACAAACCGATTTTATTTTATATATTCAAACAGGCTCCCAGAGTATGAGCAGTATTTTTACTTTCTAAGATGCAAGCAGACTCCCAGAGGTTGAACGGTGATTTAATAATTTGAAAAATATTCTCAGGTAAGGGTAACTATAATAGTCATGGTTTAAATTTGTTCCAGATAATTGATTTTTAATTGAGAAATATGTTTGATGAACTGCAGTCATGCTTAATCCTCGTGAGTACGTAAACAACGGCATCGCGGTGCAGCACGTGTGATTAAGATACAACATTTGGGTTGTACTCATAATTCGATTTACTCATAAATTTTTCGTAACCGATTGTTACCGATATTTTTTTTGGTCATTAATGATGTTTGATTCATCTTTAGTTAATTTAAATTGTTTACAATGATTTTCAGTAGTGAAATATATGAATGGTCTCTATCTAATGGATTTGGATTCAAAAAATTGGGCTTGGACTCAGGATGCATATGTGGGATCCAAACTCAAAATTTAGATTGCTACAAATTTCTATGAGATGTTTTCACCCAAGTTGTTAAAACGGTTGTTACTCGTAAATATTTGTGACGACAGAGTGTGGTTGTCCATCATTGATAAGTGCTTAATTAACATGTTTATAGTGTCACATTCATGCTTGTTGTACCTATAATTCTTGCATATCACTTTTTATTACTTTTTTTTTTCTATCATATACGTCATATTAGGTGAATCATCCAAAAAGAAGTTACAAAGAGCTAAATGAGCAAGGAAGTTGAAGTCTACAAGTGGATAAGGGCCAAAGACCAAATTCAACTCGTTCAAATACAATATTTATTTTCATCATCTTGAATATAATTTAAAGATGAAGCCAACGCAAAAAGAATGAGGTCATTCCGAGTTCGTATGAGGAAGTTATGAGCAAAACAGCCGGAAAGAAAATAAGTAATCGAGAGATAATGAGGTGCCCGGGACTACCGATTATGGATGGATTTTAGGATATAAAACTTTGTATACTTTGCAAAAATAATCGATGGAAAATGATGGAATGAGACTACCGATTATGACTCGACGTAGGTCGCTTTTAAGACACGTTTTGGACTTCTAAATCAAGGAAATATGGTCCCGGAAGGATTCTAAACCCTAGAAGGAGGGGATACTTAAGGGTCAAGCATTGGAGGCTATAAAAGAAGACATCTTAGGCTCAAGATATCATACAAATATTTTAGATCTACTCTACCTCTCAATCACAACTTTTACATCAAAAGCATAGGGTTTACCCCTTTAGAGAAAAACATTCTTCTTTGTAATATGAGTAGCTAATTATTTTGTTGATAAGGATGAATTCAATGTTCTAGACCTGAAGCTTTATTAGTTATACAAGCTTATTCGGAGCTTTAATTACTATCGTGTCTTCACTATATCTAGGGTTTATGATTGATTTCTAGATTGTTCAAGTGTACAATTGGATTAATCTATTAATCAGTTTAATGCTAGTATTGAGATATGAGATAAGTAATCGTCCATCGACTTGTACACAAGTAAAAATTGCAAGACCTTGCAGAGGGATTCCGTGAAGCAATTGCGAGTGGAAACAACACCAGAAAATGGATCTTGATCTAAGAGTTTAACTAATGGGATCAACCTAACTTCACAAAGCTTAAAGCATTCGATTGGTTACACCTTGAGTGATCTACTACTTGGTGGTTCAGACGAACAAAATCTGGTAGTCGAGAACTTTCGTATCCGGTGAAAAAAAGAGTTTTGGGGATAGCACTGATCTTGCTGTTATTGTACGGTTGGTGATGAATGATTCTAACGAAAGATAGATAAGTATACTAATTCAATCAACGTTTGGTAACGACGAAGGACTCTATAATCCTCTTTTCTTTTTTTTTTTTTTTTTTGATTGTTTTAAACAACCGATCCCCCTTAGTAAAAAATATCTTGAATAATTTTTTTTACAGTTGCAACACGCAGCAATCATTCGTGTCTAAACCTGTTTTTCAAACCTTCGTTGTAAGTAAAAGCAAAGTACACAAGAAGTCAAGATCATAAGGCGGCAGAAGGACCACACTTTCACTTTGTGCTCATTAAAAATTTAATGACTCTCGTTTGTCCCGTCTTTGTTATGCTTGTGCCACAAGAAGTCAAGAACCGTGACTAGAAAGGTGATATAAAATAGACCGTCACCCATAGCTGAACACTGAGAACTACCTACACCTCAATGTACTCTGCCACAGTATGTTTAACAAAGTTATGGTGAAAGTGTGGGATGGTAACCTTCAGAATGAAAACAATAGAGTGCGGACATGTCACATTGCCAATAGCAATAGGCCCCTTTTTCAACAGCTTTCAAAGCTAGCCGAGCAAAATTTTGGTATGTGAACCATTGTGGAAAGTCCTTTTTGTGAAGCTGGTATTAAAGGAGAGGAGCTGAACAAATCTCAGTTTTGGATACATAGAAGACGGAAAAACTCAAAATTCGCTGCTAAATATATAGAAGACCAGTTTGCATATATTAGTGAACTGCCCATTCAGTAGAGAGCCTTATGATTTGGCTTAGGTTTCAGTCTGATGACTGCAGTAAATGATGATGTTAGAAGTTGGATAGAATCATGAGTGCAAAGAAAGGAGGGTAGTCCAATACGGTGTAAAGATTGGAATCAGTTATGTGCTATTACATCCAGGTATATATGGAAAGCAAGGTGTCTAAAAATGCTTTCAGGAGTCCACACCAACACCAGAAACCACCATTACTCTCATCCATAACTGTATCAAAGCCGTTACTTCAAACAACCAAGTGAATAATACTAAACAGAGACCCAGACCGTTGCAGTTACAAGAGCAACAAATTAGAGAGGAAAGCAGTCAAATTTTGATTTCTCTGTCACACCAAATGGTTTTGATCTATAACTCCTCCAGCTGTGGTGCTCATTATGGCAGATGAACAAAGACAGAACCGAAGGACAGGAAATTCACATTCAGAATAAGCACACAGGTGGGAAGCAGGGCTCTGGGGGTCATAGAAGCCTTCAAATGGCATGAACAGATGAAGAGTGGAACCCCCAGAATCGAGATAGAAGGAAAGAAGATGATAAAACAGTTGAAAACATGAAGTGGAGGCAGCCTGCAAAAGCCTCATACCACAAAACATTTGATGATAATGTTGAACTCTTTTGCTACTTTGGAACTTTTTCATGCATTCCTGGAAGGCATGGTTGATTGCCAAAGTTAAAAATCTCCATACAGTTTAAGTTCTGATCAAAGTAGAAGTAACTTTGCTTTCATCTCAAGTTGTAATGATCCTATTTCGCACAATAGCTACCAGGGCACACAAATCTGATGTGTTGAGTTTCTTATCTATTTTCCTTCCGGAAAAAAAAACAAAAGCATAGAGACTCCAATATACAAAACAGGATATTGAACAACAGTAATTCACTTCGCAAAATTTGGACATATTTCTAGCTATCATATCTTTTCGGCTTACTGACATATGCAATGCCCCACTTAATACGTCTGATACATGATCAAAAGATTTGATATATGTATTAAACTAATTACAATAACCTAGTTTGTTAGTCCTTGTTGCTATACCTCGTCTCCTCTCTTGTTCCCTCGAAGAAGCAGCGAATGATGTCTTTGATTGTAGTGTTGAAGTTGATCTTGATGAGTTCTTGTCAGATAACGAGGACTTGGTCTTTTTCCGCTTTTGTTTCTTAGGAACACTTTGAGGTTCTTCTGTAGTTGATGCTAGTGATGATGAATCTTTCAAGTTTTGAGGATCTAAATCTTGTTCACGCCTGAAGGATTTTTCAAATTCTGTAAATTTCATAAGAACAACGAGTTAACACACAATAATACTTATGAGTATACTTCATTGGATTATCAAGTTTAAACATACAATGAATGTAACCGTTACATGTGGCATATACACGGCTTAGTAAGATACAACCATTACATGCATCATTGCTGGAACAAAAGAGACAATCTAATTTGAGGCAAAGAATCTGCAGTTTTCTCTATTCGAAGAAAATGTTTTAACTCAACACGAAGTGCCAATCTCATTTTTTATTTGAAAGCTTGTTATATATGGATCTTAATTAAAGGTTGTTGGGAAACAGGGGATTAAAATTGTGAGCCAGATGGTAAAATACCTTGAGAAGACCATGTTGAATCGCACATGTTATTCAGGGGCGTCGACGAGAAATCTGATGTAGTCTTGAATTCATTCATCTACATTACAAATTGGAATCATCAACAAATAGAAACCAAGAAAACAAAAATTGAAGTAAGAAAAGGAGTAGTCATGATTACACTAACATACCCAGATAGGTGCACTAGAAGATTGGCCATCCCATCCAATATGGGCAACATGTTTAACATCTGTCGGATTCCCTATTTGCAGCTCATGTTCCTTGACAACTACAATACATAATACACAAACCCCATCTTAGAAAATTAAAGACTAATCGAAGAGAGAAATTAAGAGAAAGATGAAACATTGATGCAAGATTGGAAAATAAAAATGAGTAGATAGTAATATTACCAAACATTTGAGAAATATACTTGTTGAATCCTTTGTAGATACCTTTCATCTTCTTGGTTCCCATTTTATTTATAGATATTTCTTCTAGAGCAATGCAATATTGCCTATATATAAAACGAAAACAAAAATAAATTAAAAGATTTAATATGGTTATCATCAAAATTTGGGTTCTTAAAGAAAAAGGAAAATTATAAATCATGTTATAGAAATAAAAACCTTAACAATGTGCTAGTGGTAATCATGTAATGGAAGCAATGACAGGATGTAGAGAAGCTCCTCTTCCTCTCCTCCTTTTTCTTCTGCGTCTTTCCCTTCTTCTTCTCATGAGCAACAAACTCCATCCTCAGTCATCTTTCCTTAGCTCTAAATTGATGAAGGAGATTACATAGGTAACTAGAAAAATGCAGCAGCTAGCTGGGGCCAAAAACAGGACCCAAATGAAGAAAGAAAAATGGATTTAGGAGGTACCAACAGTTGGATTAGGTTAGAGAGAAACAGAGAGGAGGAGATGAAGATGAAGATGAAGCAGAGATAGAGAGAGAGAGGCTATGGGAAAGAGGAGTAGGAAGAAGAAGACAGAAAGATAAAGACAATGATGTACCTCTTTTTTTGATTACTTAGAAATACAATAGTCTTAATATTTGCGGTGCTTGTGAGCTTTGTGTTTAACCGACGAGCAAATCACGCTCCCTATCTCTCTCTCTCCTCTCTGAAATCAACAAAACATTACTAGAAACGAGAAGAGAGTTTTGTTGTCGTAGAGGAAATGATAAACATCTAAAATTGCGGATCTTTCTTAATTTTGTTAACATCTAGAAAAGTGAATAAGAGAGAGAATTTGTGTTTCCGGTCTTTGTAGAGTAGACTCTTTACTCTCTTTTAGTACCATCCAAAGCTGTACCATACCGGATTTCGGTTCGTATCGGTCGAGAACGATATACTGGTACGCCGGTATACCGTGGAAATTTTGGTTTATATACCGTCGAAATATCGGTCCATATATTTTATACCTAAAATTTTATAAAAAAAATACTAGCTCACATTTTATAACTATAAATATATTCCAAAACGTTATAAATATCATATAACTTATAACAAATATTTTTTCATCCGAAATATATAGATCCATAGATTCCACATATAGTTCAAAGTTTAAACAAGAAACACAAGATAAACAACAACAATTTAAAATTTCACCGTCTAAAGTACTAATAAAAACAACCATATTACAATTTTAATCAAAATCGTTAGATTCATTATAGATATCATCACAATCATCAACAAGTAGTCCTCTTTCCATGTCCAACATCAATTGATCAGTATCATATGCATCAATGTCAGTGTCAGTTGGATAAATAGACTTACTTCGAGAACTACGAACTGACCCACTTACTTCACCAATATTCTCCTGCAAATCATCCAAAGTTACATTATCACCTTCCACATTCAAGTCATCCAAATTTTGTGGATCCAACCATTCATCATTTTCATCCTGTTCATCCAGAAAAATAGGATCACGAGCTTTCCCATCATCGTTATATTGTTGGATTTCTTTGTATCGACGCTGCAATTTCTTGTTATATTGGATAAAGACACTATCATTCAATTTCTGTTGTGTTAAGCAATTTCGTTTCTTTGAATGCAACTGAAATACGAAAACATATGACAGAATAGATAGTAAGCAAATGATAGAATAAATATGTGCATTTCAGTATGACAGGCATAGGGGACTAAAACAGATGAAATCAAAGATAAGAATACTTACATTCTGAAATGTGCTCCAGTTTCGCTCACATGGGGAGGAAGAACAAGTCAGACTCAATACTTTGATTGTAAATTTTTGTAGGCATGGGACATCCATTCCTCCATAAGTAATCCACCAATCATCTATATAAATACATACACAAAGTTATATAACACAAACATAATCATATTTTAAAATAACAGAATATAAAAAACTTACGAGGTTGATCTTTATCTCTTCTTCTTATGCAAGACTGACTTCCCAAGATCCCAACAGCATCACTGTATAGTCTCAATTCAGACATAGTTTTATCTAGTTCATCTTCATCGGTTATTAGCCTTTCCATTGCTTTATGAAGACCCCTTTTGATTTCTTTATACTTTGGATCATTATCCATCTCACGAGCATCGATCTTGTAGAATATTGAAGGATTCAAATAATAAGCCGCACAATGTAGATCATGATTAAAGTTTTTCTTCAATCGGTTATCAAAGACATCCTGAATTATAGCCCAACTATCTGTTTCTTTACTGAAATTTTTCTCCATTTGATCCCATGCTATTCTCATTGCATCAATCAAATAAGGCATTGTAGGTTTGAGCTCAATATCCACTAACCTTACAAACTTAACTAAAGGCTTTAGCACAGTACAAGAATACTCAACATCTGCCCAAAATGTACTACTTGTAACAATTTTAAGTACATTAATTCCTACATTTTCTTTTGCAGCCCTACTTTTCGCCCACCTATCAGCCACAAACATCATTTGCAAAGGGGTTTTATACTTATGGAGACTTTCTAGTGTGTAGCACTGAGTTGCAAATCTAGTCTTTGTGGACCTATGTAAGTCTCCATTTGTCATCTCCCTCATAAAAGCCAATACTTGAAAGTGAGAATAAATATAGGTAACGAGTCTCTTACCTAATACCACGGATCTCTTGATTCTTGGAAGCTTGGAACCAAGATCTTCTAACATCAACTGAACGCAATGAGCAGCACAAGGAGTCCAATACATATTTGGGAAATCAATCATTAAGTCTTTTCCTGCCTTCTTAAAGTTGGAACCATTATCTGTAATGAACTGAACCAATTGCATAGATCATTTCTTGGAAACTTGGGCTTCGAACGGTATTAAAAGAAATTGAATTCTCAGTCATCCAAGCTGAAATGCTTTTCCATGCAGCTTTTAGTAACTTCTCTTTCGCTACATTGTTTCTTTCAAGAGTGGCCTGCTGAGTTCTCGCGTGATCTGTCTTCATGAATGAATCCATTGGTCCTCTACTATTACTTTGGCCTATTCGTTGTTTCTTCTTAGTTTGTACAACTGGTCGACTACCACTGGCCTCTTTTTCTTGCACCTCAACATCAGTTGAAGCATCAGACCCTTCACCTGAGTTTGTATGCTCATATAATAAATCAACATTAGCCCGGATTTCTTTTCTGGTCCTCTTTAGAGAAGTATCCTGATTAAGTTTGTTCATAATATCAGTTGTTGCACTACCACATGGTTTAACATTCCCTGACTTCTGTAAGATATGATCCTTAAGCCTAGTGATTCCACCACCACGGATTTCTTTCGAACATAATAAACAAGTAATCCATGTTGGATGATCTGGATTTCTTCGTTCACCCCATTGCCATGCTATATCTTTGGATGGTGTGTCTTTCGTTGGTGGAGTTTTAATTTGTGTAGAAGATGAAGGCAACAATGAGCCACATGTAGAGGGTGTAGTGCATGAATTGGATGCATTAGAAGAATCCATAATCACCTGATTCACAACCTAAAGTAACAAAATTGAAAAAAAAACAAGTTAATATAATAAATGAAAGATGGGAAAAGAGTTACTAAATTATAACTAAGCTATAAGCACAAAACTCAAACTTCTTTTTCCGAAGCAACATTTCATTTCTTGATATTAAATAAGATTCTTCATTAATAAGACTAACAACAAAGTACTCCACCTTACTAACAGCTTCACAGTTCGTACTATTTGGGTTCATATTACGCATACAAACTAGAAGAAGATTCTGATCATTATAAGCCTTAATCAACATACTATTAAACTTAACATAACAAAGTCTTACTTGTCTTTTTTATGATTAGTAAAAAAAGATTAAGACTCAAAAGAAACCTAAAACCACATAATCAGCTTAACTGTTCTATACGGATTATAAGTTGATTGATTCCTATTTTGACAAAAATAGTTCATACGAAGATAGTATCCCAATAACTTATCATATACAAGGGCATGTTATTGTGCTTATTCTAGAAGGAGGAATTCAGATTTAGAACAATTAGAATGTAGTAAGCAAATCCCTGGTACTAATAGATGAAACATTGAAACCAGTTGAAAGAAATCCAAAACTTGGGCAGCAAAGATGACACCAATCAGTTCAAAGACCATCGAAATTCAACAAATTAGGTATCAAAAAGAGATTGAATAAACCCCAAAGCATTCTGAGTACAAGTATTAAACATCAAATTTTCTGAACCTAAAGATCTCCACCCCTAAGTAATCAACGGGACCTTGGACAGCTACATGAGGCTTCCCAAGCTTCACCCGAACAGCAGATATATGAGAGAACGTTTTAAGTGTTTTTGTGGCGATGAAGTGAGTCTAAAGCAGACCCACATCTACCCTAATTTGATTATAAAGGCTACAGTAAAGGTGCAAAAGAAATGAGTGATATAGCCCGCAATTAAGACCACTTGACTAATCATGCAGAGACTGGTAGGCTGGTAAGTCTAACTGTCTAATGAACTAGATGTACTTGTTTTCTACAGAAGTTAATTAAAGGCACATGAATGCTTAAAGCCAACAGAGTACTCCACCTTACTAACAACAGTCAGAGAAAAAACTGAAATGCGAGAAAAGCATACCTATATGTTGATGAAGCTTTGGATCAACAACTCTCAGTACTTCTGCTAGTGTGCTGAGTTGTGAGCCTTGTGACTGAACCCCAACTGAATTTTGTGTGCACTTAAAATTTCCTCGCTTTTCAAACAAAAAGAAAATTGAGTCATGGGATTGAATAAGATGTGAAAGATGCAAAATGTAAACAGTCAGAGAAAAAACTGAAACAATTAATCTTTTATAAAATTTCAAAGTTCAAACTGACCACAATTAATCTTTTAGTAAAATTGAGTACCAACAAACTGAAACAAACTGAATCTTGATCTATCAAAACTATTGGCACCGGAACAAATTCACCATCCAGCTCTGACTTCTGAAAATTGTAACAACTCATCCTTAACATAAAATTTGTACACACAAAAAACTGATAATCATTATACACATGTAACATCCTAAATAAGAGCTACTTATCAAGTGCTGAATCACTGACCGAAAATTTTGATTCTACTGAATCAATTGAAGCTCACAAAATGCACCTAAAAACACAGTTCATTTAAGAGCAAATTAGGAAAGATAAATACAAATTCTTCCACTCTAATTAACATATATATATATCGAACCCCAAAAATTATCAATATTCAAACAGTGAAATTTGTAAAATTGAACCAAAATCAGTAACCCTAGATCGAGGAATTACGTAAGAAGAACAGAAAGTATTTGTTTCCCTAAACCACATCCTTCTTATTTGTCTCTTAATACATACCTTAAGAGATTGAGGAAGAGATGGAGATGGAGGCGTTGCACGATTCGAAGAAGAAGATGCTGAGATGACAGTTGAATACCAGACGACCAGCCAGCCGTAAGAAGAAGTTGCAGAGATGAAGGATCAATGGAGACAATACATACCGGGTATCAGCCGTAGGATCAGATTTTTTTTCCCATCTGACGGCCGAAAATACATACCGGGTAGAACCGGTTAATATCGGACAATACCGGGTAAAATCGGTTTTTAACCGTACCGGCCGATTTTCTCAATGAAATATCGTTTCGGCGGTAACTTGGGTTTCGTACCGCTCATCGACCGGTACCGGCCAAACCGGCCGAAATTTCGGCCGTACCGGCCGGTACGTACTGCACAGGTACCATCTACGGATTTTACTGGTAATGAATGTTTATGGCATCGACAGGGTCAAATCTAGTGCCTACCTTTTCCTCATATGGATGTCCTTGTTCCTTATGTTCAGAGACCAATAGAATGGCTGATGAGAGGGCACCATGAGTAGGGGATTAAAAAAAATAAAACGAATAACTCAAAAGTAAAACTAAAACCTATACCTCTTATTGCTAAAAAGTATTATGTCTATCTCCAACGGTACTATGTGAATTTAAGGCTTTGCAATGCATGTTTGGAAATGAGAGCTTACTGCTGCTACAACTAGTACTGCTTAAGGCCATTAATGAATGGCGCTTGATTAACTGTGCCCACCACGTTTATTGTTGTGCGACTATGTCCCTGTTGTTTTTTACATGGAAATACTGCTTCATTAATTTTTAAGCAATTGGTGTAGATAGAGGGTAGGCTTGACTGTCTCTACTCTCTATGTTCAACTACCACTCTGAATTCTGGTTAGTGAGTTGAGTTGGGATTCTTCACAAATCACAATGCATGCAACTTGCATTTGTTTGTAATTTGTAAACTTTTGCATTTGTTTGTGAACCCCCACTAACTTAGGTTTTATCATCACACAACCGGGAACCCGATTGAGTTTTGATCATTATATCCCAAAATTCCGGTCAGCAGACTTTCTCAGTTACATAATTTTTTGTTTCGACCCAGGTGAGAACATTATTCTGGCGGTTAACCGACTCAGACTTCAATCAGATTCAGAGAAACTAGTCAAGGTATTGACCATATGACTTTGGGCTTGTTTCTTTTTTTGTGGCTTCATTAACCCATACGATTCTGGTCAGCAGGTATTGATTAAAATATGATGTTTAATCTAAACTGTTTATCATCTTTAGCCAAAAAAAAACAAAAAAAAAATGAAAAGAAAAATGAACAAAATTGTTTACGGAGTTTTTTTTTTTAAGGGATAGTTAATATTAAAAATCGGTTACTGGTTTATAATTTTATGGAACTTTTTTTCCCATAGCATTATCAGTTACAATATTATTTAAGAGAAAGGGTAACAATACGTCTGGAAAAGAGTTGTTGATGAGCCTTCTTTCTACTGCATGGTTGGCTAGTCAGTTTGTCGCCTAGTTTGTTTCTCTGTACGTGTGTTGCACTTTCATTTGTTCAATATTTCTGAGAGGCTTGAGTATTTCTTCTATCATTGGTTTTAAGTGCCATGGTGGGGGATGGTGTTGTTAATGTATTATACTAAAGTGAGGGAATCGGTTTTAAAACATATCTTGTTATTCCACTCATTCAATATTGCCATTTTTGTGGCAATTTGTAGAGCCCATGTTTCTGCTACTATTGGTGTGGTGATTCCCCAATGGTGTTGCATTGCTGATTTAACCCTTCCAAATTTATTTATGCAAATTATGCCAGATCCTGCTGGTCCTAGTTTTTCTTTTGTTGCTCCATCTATATTACATTTGATCCATTCTTCTTTCGGTGCCATCCCTACCTCAAGTTGACATACTTGTCATTGTATCTCCCTCATGTGGTTTTGTTTTGGTAACTGGCTTAGCATTTGTTGAATATTCAGTTGTGATTGGGCTCATTTGAAATCGGATGTCATGTGTAGTACAATTTGGAATGTTTTTTTCAGGAGTCAGGGCTGAGTGCTTGTAAACTATTGAATTTTTTGCCAGCCTTATATGCCATATGGCAAAGTAACACAGTATGAGATCATTTTTGGGTACTTGTAATAGAAGGAGTTCATTGAGGTTTGTTGGATAGGGTGGTTGTGTGCCTTGATGATAGGGTTGTGAAGGTTGTGGATGTGGTTGGATGTTGGTATATGAGTAGTGGTATGGATGTGTGGTTGTACTAGTGGGTTGTGGATTAGTCGGTATTGGTGGACAGGTTGGGAATGATGGGTGTGGGTGTGTAGATTGTTTGGTTGTCTGACCAGGTCTGTGAAAATCATGCCCCAGATTTGTTTTGCACGAATACAATTAAATAAGTAGTGTTGCAGTTTGGACACAAATTTGTGGGGATTATGTTTCCTTTATGAAGTGCTTTAAATGTCGGGAGAGCTTCATGACTGGATTTCCACAAGAAAAGCCTAATTTTTGGTGGGCATTGCGAATATTAATTTTTATTTTTTTTATGTTGAATGGTGGTGTGGGTAACGTTGTATTGGTGGATATTATGTTATATGTTGTATTATTGATGTTAGGATTATTTATTTCTGTCAACATATTTTTCCCATACTTGGTAGTATACCAGTCATTTTTTTAGTGTGGCCAAAATTTTCTATCAAGAATTGGTGGATTTGATAGATTGGTGCTTTGGAATTTTTGGGTAGTTGTCTGGTTGAAATGTTGCATATTGTATTGTAGATATTATGAGTGGGAAAGAGGGTCTATGAGGGTACTTAACTGGTTGTCTCCAATCTGGGTATTTTGGATCGGCGATTAGTAGGGTGAAATCTATATTGAAGCTATTTTTGTTCATTTATCGTCTCCAATCTAGGATGCACAGTTTTACAGCAGGAAAGGTGCCACTTTGCAGAGATTTTTCTATAATGAGAGAGTTGTTGAGCACGGTGTCGGAAATTTTGTGAACGGTTGTTGGTTCTTTAGGTATTTTTTTGGCATAATGAGCTTCATATACCCTCTGGATGCTCATAAATATGCCATACTTTTTTGGATGGAAGAGCCATATTGTGTTCTTGCTTTCTTTAATTCCTAGTCCTCTATCTTTTGCTGGTGTTGTGACTTTTCCACATCCAACTAAATGCATTTTCTTTGTGTTATTTATCATGGCCCCACATAAAGTTTCTTGAGATCTTGTCAATATTTTGGTGTACATGTGCCGGTAGTAGCTGCGTTTGCATGAGATGGTTCGCAGTTGTGGATAGAAAAGTTTTAATGAATACCAGTCTCCCTGCTTGGTTCAGGCATTTCGCCATCCATCCTCTGGCTTTTCTTTATATTCTTTGAAAAAGTTGTATGAATATATGGGAGGTGTTTCTTCCTTGTTTATACAGTACTCCTAAGTATGTTAGTGGACTATGCTAAAAAAGAAGGTGATCCAATCCCTGGTGGTTTGATGGGTATTTGAATGGTGGAATATTATGGATTTGGAAGTATTAATGGTCTGACCAGCTGAGGAAGAGGAGGAACGCAATAGCTGTTTTAATTTGGTGCCAGAAAGTTTTGTATTCCGAGCAAGTGATAAGAATGTCATCTGTATACATTAAATATAGGATGGCCGGAGCTTTTTTGGAAAAATTTAGTCATTTTATGTGATCTTATTGCTCTTAGGTCACCGGATTAGAAGATTGTATTTCTTTACATACAATAAAGATATATGATGATAAGGGGCTCCCTGTCTAAGAACCATTTGTGCATTAATATGTCCATGAGGTGCCCCATGGATGTTGATTGAGTAAAAAACATAATTAATGCAAGCCATCACATAATCAATGAATTTTTACGGGAAACCTATGGATGTCAAGGTTTGTTTGATGAAGCCCCAATCAAGACTATCATAAGCTTTCTAAACATCTAACTTCATTGCAATTTTGGGGTTTGATCTTGGTGGGAAGTTATAATGTGGTGAAAAATCTCTGCAACTATTGATATGTTATCATGTATGGATCTATTAGGCACAAGTTTATTTTGAAAAAGACTGATAATGAATTGAGGGATGGGTATTAGTCTATTCACTATGATTTTTGAGATTGTTTTGTAAATGACATTACAGAGTCCAATTGGTCAGAACCGGCTAGATTTTGATGGATTATCTACCGTTGGGATTAGATTTATGTTTGTGTGGTTCAATGGTTTTGGTAGACAAGTTGATTGAAAAAATAGGTTCACTAGCTCAATGATCTGCTTATGTTTTGTACCCCAGTAAAATTTGAAAAACTTACATGTATATCCACCAAGGCCCGGGGCCTTTTCTCATCTTATGTCAAATAGAGCTTATTTGATCTATTAAGGTCTTGGTGTGAGTAGGAGTAGCTGGAATTGATTGTTTGAAATCCTTGGGATGATGCTGCTTTATATTGTTTATCAAAGTGTTTAACAATCACGATTGAGATTTGCTTTGGCTCATGTACCCATGCATCATTAGGATCTTGGAGTTGTTGGATGTAATTTGTACTTCTATGGATGATTGATGTTGTATGGAAGAAAGTTGTGTTGATATATCTATTCTTTAGCCATTCAATTATTTCTATTTGTTTCCAGTAAACTTCTTAGCATGTGCTAGAATTAGATGAGACTTTCGTGTTTGTGCTTCATTTCTAGACAGAACAGTAGCTTCCCGCATGATGTTATTACACATTTTGACTAGGCTGGTTATATTTGACTTTCAACTTCTTTTATAAGAGATGACAAGTGTCAAATATTTGCTTATGCTACTGTTGAAGTGCTGTGGTAGTATCCGACATTTTGAGTTGCAAGTTTAGGCTTCATATCGAACATTTGTTGTGGACCAAGCTTGAGTTACTACTTTTGTCATTTTTGGATGAAGGAACCATAGATGTTCTACTTTAAAACTTCTTTTTGGGATATTTGTGATTGTTTTTTTTAGGAGAATCGGAGCATGATCTGAGGTAATTCCTGGGAGGTTGTGGACAAAGGCATGTGGGTTCAAGTCAAGCCAGTGTTATGTTGCCATATATCTATCCAACCTCTCAAGGATGAAATTTGCTCCATTTTGTTTATTTGACCAGGTGTATGGGTCCCCTTGGAATCCAAGATCTATGAGACCATTTTCATTGGTTAGGTTGTTGATATGGTGTGTTTGATTTGATCTTATCGGTCTTCCACCTTCTTTTTCTTGTTGTTAAATGAATTCATTAAAATATCCCATTAGGAGCCAAGAAAGTGGGTTTGGGGAACGGATGTTGTAGAAATTTTTCCAGAGGTCCCATCTTGCAGCAGGTTGGGGTGGTCCATAGACTCCGATAAGGTACAGGTGATTATGGTGGTGGTGGTGGAGTTATGTACACATAAATAACACTTTGATTTGAAATTAAAATTTGAACATCGAAGTAGAATGTCCATATATAAGATAGAGGCCACCTATATGTCCTTACAAGGGATGAGAAATTATTAGCAAATCCTAATACTAACTGCATTTTAGACATATGAGGAACAGAACCTGGATTGAAAGTGCGACTGAATTCACACAACATTGATACTGACAGTTCCATGGTAGGAAATTCATTCTTCACGCGAGTGTTGGGTCTTTCCAACAACTCTCTTACTTGGTGGAGCTGGGGCTTCCTCTGTTTGGCGGTGAATCGAACATTTGATGGTTCGAGATGTGTGTTATGGAGATAGGTTTTTGGTTTGGGGTAAATAATGGTGGTGGTTTTGGTGAGGAATCTGGGTTATTCTGTGTGTGATGTTTGGTTTTAAGGGTCTTTGGTTTTCTGGGACGGTAGATGGGGATTTCAAATCCATGTTGTTGGCTCCTTGATCATTATGGTGGTAGAGTTGATAATGGGATGAACTTTCTTATTTTTAGAGGTGATGGTTGTGCTGAAACCTCAAGGGTGGGTGGGATGTTGAGATGTGCTGGTACTTTTTGTGGTTTTATGAAAGTCATTCTTTTATATGTTCTTAAAGGAGGATTAGGTGTTGCAGAGGTTTCTGAATGAGCATTATGAGTTACCATAGCAGTTGGTTTCTCATGTACCTTTTTCACCTTTAGCTGGACCACATCATCCGGGGATTGTAGAAAGGTGTTTAATAATTACGCATATTGAGGCGTAAAGAATTTCAAAAGGTGGAACTGGCTAGGATCAAGTCCACAAGGGGGTGCTAGTGATGGGATTTATGAGTTGGGCTATAGATTTTGATGGCTTTTCAAATCTCTACCGACATGAGGTGTTACTGCTCTTCCCGCGTAAAATGGATGAAAAAAGTTGTTGTGAAGCAGATTGTTTCTTCTCTATGGATATGTCATACTGAACCCCAGCTGACGAGAAATAAAAACCAATATTCATTGCGCAGGGTAAGGTAGGTAGGTCCGTAATTCGTTTTCCTTTATTCTATTCTGGTGGCTGATTTGATTTTTATTGGCGTGTAACAAAGGATATTTTAGAGGCATGTTTATTTGTTGGATTCCATCTGAGTCTCTAATGAGTCATATCAGCAGCAAGGCGATTTGGGTTTGGGAGGGACTGATCTAACTTAGAAACCCTAAAAAACTCTTGTTGGAGATTGTTTGAACTGGTGCATGTGCCTGAATCATCATTGAAGTCTGGTTCACCTTCAAACTAAGTAGAACATGATTTCAAGGTTGATGAAGAAGTCTCTGATGTTTGGAATAAAGTGTGCGTTGGGGGTACGAAGAAGCTTGGTGGAGGGAATTTTGGTATGGAAGCTTTCATCTTAATATTTAATCTTCAGTATGAGAACTTTGGGAATTTAATATCCAGCTTTGCATGTTCCAAGCTAGAAATTTTTTTGCAATCTTTTAGAATATGCCCCGATGACCCACAGAGGAAGCACATCAGTGGTACGTTCTCATATGCAAACTGGATCCAGGCTTTGTTTGTTACATCAAGCATTACTCCTGGTATGAATGGTTTTTAGGTCCATCATAATTTGAGCTCTTGAAGGTTTATGGTGTAGTTCAATACTAAGTATTGTACCTGTTTCAGACTCCTTAATTATCTCATGAATAACTTTCTCATCTATTAGGTATTGGGGAATGTTTGGGATTTTCATCCAGAAAGCTGCAAACTTGAAGCAAGCATTTGGGTGGGTAGCAAAAGTATTCCAGTCTTCAAAGAAAATTACATGGTTTCCAACAGTCCATGGTTAGTGATCAAGGATATTGTATTTGTCTTCACTATAAAACATGGATAACTGAAAAACCTCAGCATTGGGGATTGTCTCTAAATGTTGGAATCTGAGGGGGTACCATCTTTTTGTTAGGGAATTTTTGAGGGAATGATATGAGAGATTTCCCCCAAGAACTTTCACTGTCATACAATGATTTTGGTATACATGCATGAGATTTTTCATTCTTTTAGTTGAGATGGAAAATGTGGATTTCGTGATGATGGGGTTGAAAATTTTGTTTTTTTTGTGGTTTCTGATGGTTTTGGGTGGGTTGGAACTTTCGTTTGCAGATGAGAATTTGAAGAAAGTGAATTTTGATAGAAAGTGGATGAAGTATAGTTTTGGGTATTCTGTGTGGAGGATAATTTGGTGGAAAATAAGTTAGAAGAAGAATCTCAGAAGGTTAGGGTTTTTAAGTGTTTTTATCGGGATAAGTGGAAAAAGGTATTGGTTGTATTGGGTGTTGAGCGTCATATGTTTTTATTTCTGCTTTTTCAGGGCTGACAGATTGAAGTTTTGGTGATGTTATGCTTTCAGCAAGTAAACTTGAAGTTGGATGGGTGGGTGGGGGATGTGGCGTAGTTCCTACGGGAATAGGCAGTGTTAAAGAAGGATTAAAGAAATAGTGGAGAGAAAACAACAATCCAAGTATTCGAGCCACAATTTTTTTTTGCCAAGTTGTGAAATCCAAGAGAGATTGATCTTTGTATAGAGAGGTGTTTTTGTTTTGACAAGGATCAAAACATTACATGAACTGACTGAGCAAAGATTGAAATTTCTGGTGAACTGCGACTCATGATCTTACCTTGAGTTTATTCAATGCCAATGACCATCATCAATTAGATATTCTTCCTATTGTTTACAGAATTAATCATGGGGTGAGCTAGTGAGTCGTTAAATTTGTAATCTAATAAAATAAATTTTTTTAAGAAAAAAAAAATGAAACTGAACTTTATTAAAAAACTTAATTAATCATAAATTTCCTTTTTTTTAGCAAAGAACAATTTATTAAAAGCAAGAAAATATGAAAAACCCAATACAAACCCAGAGGAAAAAACCTCAGAACATACAGAAAAAAAACCCAACACACACTAGATAATATCTTTTAAGAGGATATGGATAATAAGAATTGGGGGATTATTCCACCAAACTTGGAATCTAATACTTGATCTAGCAAATTTTGCAAAGCCTATCATCTATAAGATTTGCCGATTTTTTCCTAAATTAAACTACACAATTATTCGACTCCCTAAGAACTGACGAACACTCTTGAATTAAACCACTATTTTCCCACTTAGAAGCACTAATTAAATCATTATAAGCATTCACCACTAATTTATTATCACCCTCTACTATCACTTTTGATAGACCCAGGTCTTTGATCCAACATAGAGCTTTAAGCATAACCAGCGTCTCAGCTTGCAAGATATCACGAGTTATCCCTGAGTAGGCCATTGCCCCCATAAACTTTCCTGTATGATTACGCAAAATCAAAGCAAACCCAGGATTAGAGAAATTTTCAATAGTTGAAGCATCAATATTCAATTTTACCCAATTTTCTGGAGGTTTTTCCCATCTCCGATTTTCAAGATTTTTGTTTCTATAGTCTCTGCAATGATCAGTTATGCTATAAGAGATGCAAAAACTTATGATTCTATGAATGATGCTGATATGTTGATGCATTTTGTTTTTAAAGACTTTTTCACATCTGGATTTTCAGATGTGCCACATAGTTATAAATGCAAGATTAAGTAAGAATTTATTTTCATCTTCTAATGAGTTGTTCTGATTAAACCAAGACTATATCCAGCTTTGAATATCTTTTTGAAAACTTCTAGAGTGATGCAGGGCGATGGAGATTCTAAACCTAAATTTCTTAATTATTATTAGTTTTGTTTTTAACTCATTTCTCTCTTGAGGTCAGTCAATATTTTTCGGTTTTTGTTTTTTTATTTTCAAAATTAGGTTCAAGATTTGATTCGAAAACCTCTTATTTTTCTTACTACTTTTTGATTTTAAAGAGATTTATTGTTCGGTCCAATAGGAAAACAAGCTTAATCTAGGGTCAATAATTGTTGAAACTATGGAAATGATGTAGGTTATTCCGTTGCCATAGTGTAGGAATGTACACCAGAAACGAACCCCTTTTGACCCACTAAAAACCACATGATGTATTCTCTCACTTCATTGCTGACCTCTCAATTTCCTTCTCGGTCCACTAAAAAACCCCAAAACCCCTGATTCAAACATTAAAATTCTGAGTAAAATTGAAACGAACTTAAACTACTCACTGATCAAAATAGAAATTGTAAAACACCATTATCAAAAATCAAAATAAACTATTAAAGGCCCTACATCATTCTACCATTTGAAAGAAAAAAATCAACAAAAACTGAGCTTGATAAGTGCTTAATATACACATTTATTTAGTGTCGAATTCATACTTCTTTTCATAATATTTCTTGCATTCTTACCATGCACCATTTTGGTTTCCTTTTTTATGTTTTATGTATCATCAAAAAGCAATAAAAATTGTTTAAAAGAGCTAAGAAGTTAAGTATTACAGGTGCCTAAGTACCTAAGGCAAGAATAGACGGAAGAAATGTGGCAACAAAGGTGCAAATTAAGAATGTTGAAAACTCAAGAGCAACCAAAAAAAAGGAATGAGTCTTCAAATCTAGGAGTTTTGTATTTCCATCTTGTCGAGAATGAAAAAGATACTCTAACGGAGAATGAATGAGGTCATTCCACAATCAGAGGGTGGGATTTTTGGACCTTGCCGACAGTAACACTTTTTCAGACTAAGATTTGGGTTATTATTGGATCTCTATAGTCGGCAGGTTCATGGGAATCGACCATGCTGACTGTAGCAATTTTGTAGGCACCCTTGGACACATTTTTGACTTCTAAATTGAGGAAATATGGTCCCATTAGGACCTCAAATTCCTATATATTGCGAAACTTATGTAAAAAGACTCTCTAAAGTATAAGATAACAAAATTATTTTTACTTTGACATCAAGCTTTGGAGATATAATAACAAGGAAAAAAGTTATGGTTTTGGAGTTTTGCCCTCGCAATATCAGTTTAATTTCTATTATTCTTCCTTTGTATATTGTAGGTGTTACTACACTTATGAGTATCTAATTTTCTTAATTGATTAAAGATGAATTAGTTTGGAGTTCTTCACATGTTGTCGCTTTTTTTACTAGTTAAAATGAACATTTTTTACTGCTAGATTGTTTACAGCGCATGTTGAATTAATCTAATTGTTAACCTAACACTAATAGAGAGTTAGGAGATACTTAATTATCAAACAACTCTCTAGACAAGTGGAAAACGTGAGGCAACACTAGTAATCAAGATATTGCATTAAGAGTCTTGATGTAGGTTCATGATGCACGTCGTTTACAAATAAATTAATTACCTATGTTCCACTCAATTAACTGGTAATATAATGGTAATAGGTTTGTTCCCACAAAAAGCATGGAGTTTTTAGTTGTTAAAAATATCAAACAAGGATTTTTGTGTTGTAAAATAAAATCAATACTTTCTTATATAAAGGGAAACTCTTCTTGATGACGTGTCAGCGTGAAATTTAATTTTATATTTTCTCCTGATTGAGGAAGCCACGTGTAAAGTACAACCTTATGTAAATGGTTACATTTGGAAAGATACATCACACCATGATACATGAGGAGTTGCGACGGTTGGAAGTGGTTAAATAACAAAATATATGAGAAAGATGTGTCTGTTCATATATAACGTTTTTCATCAGCAAAAAAATATCTTGGGCATATCAATATTATCCAATAGAGTAAATAAGTCTTTTAACCAAAAGACGCGCGGCCTAAAATAAAGGTTTTCAGGATATACGAAGAGATCCCTTCACTTGCATAAATAATGTATACCATATACATAACACACTTATCAATGGATACCATACAACAAAGCCTCTTCACCATTATCTTCATAGTGTCGGATACCAGTTATAGCGGTGATATTCTCTATTACGAACAACTTAAGTCATTATAGGAGTATGCTAGGTGATAAATTTAAATTCAAGCATCCATTTTTTTCAGTTGTAGAATCATCCATTGTAATGATATTTCTATTTATTTTTTAAAAACGTGACACATCTATTAAGTCTCAGTAACCAGTTTAATGTTTCAATAAGAAACTAATGTTCAGAAGTTACTTAGTAAACCATATTGAAGGTGGTTGGTTACTCATAATGATTACATCATCAATGTCCAAGTTTCCCAAGAAGAGATCTTCTGTGGTAACACTATTAAGAAATTTTAATTAATCGTGTTTTTAGCAGTACTTGTAAATAAATAAAAGGAAATAATAAAAATTTATGATAAACAACGAGAAGAAAGTATACTAAGGAATCCTTTATCATCACCGGAAAGAAACTTAATTAAAATACTCATTTATTTCTTGTTAAATTTGTATTGTCACCAACCATAGAATAACAATAAGCTATGCTATTCCTGGATTTCATGTTGTCACTGGATACAGAAGTGCTCGTCTACCAGATTCTATCCAACTAACCCACCAATAATAGGCTCTCAAGGTGTAAATTAATCGGACGTTATACACTTTGTAAATTAGGTTCATCTTAGCATCAGATACATATGCTCGATTTGCTTACTAGTGTCATTCATATACATAATCACTTAACAAAATCCCTTTGTCAGATTTTGTGATATACTACTTGCGTAAAGAATTGAGTGACAATTACACGTATCACAACCCTAACTAGTATAAGAATTATTATTATGTTAATTTAAATGGCCAATTAAATACCTAATAATAATTCTTAAAAAATAAAAGCAATATAGATAATCGACAATTGAAAATAAACTTGTAAAAATAATTAAGATTTCATTATCCATGACTTTGAAATCATCTCTAACCAAATAAGGAGATTACCTACCGGTGATACAAAGAAATAAGAAGAGAAAACGATACATCACAACGGTTTTCCCTTGTGACAACTAACGGGTATTTAGTAATTCTTCAATGTTCCAAACATGTAAGAAATGTGGTTAAGACGGCTGGAGCAAACGTCAAAACTACCCGAAACAAAAAGGCTCAAACAAAGCAGGTCAAAATTAACTTAAAATCCTAATAAATAAATAAAAGTATGATACAAAAAAAAATAATAAATAAAAATCTATATGATTAGAAAATTAAAAACACTACTTACAATCTTTTCTAGCCACTCCCCGCTAGCGGCTCCAAAAACTTGATAGACTCAAACCTATGTTATAATAATTAGAATCACAAGGTGTCTTTAATCAACATTGGATTACGAATTTACGACCATCCATACTAGAGTTTCACCACAAATACAAACCCAAAAATTCTACCATTTTAAGATGCCAAAACAAGTCGACATAACTAGAATCAAATGGCCATGTTTGGATTGTTAGAAACAATACCGAACATTATAACAACAATAGAGGTGTTGGAATCAACAAACTATTTATCCATTTTTAAGGTTTTTTATAACTAAATAAATAAATTTGCTAATTAAATTTAAAGTAACAGAAGCTTGCTCGCTTACTCTAAATTGGTTGAATACAGTTTAAAACATCTGAATCGGTAACATAGTCTTAGTGTTTGAAGTTGCTAGTGTTGTTGTTGGTTTTGCTGCTATTGAAGAAGGACTTGAAGTTGATTTAGTTATTGTTATTTTGTAAAAAAAATATTTCTAAAAATCACTGATGAAGCAAATCACAGAAAGAAGCAAGAAATCAAAACAATGATTATCTTAAAAACAAACCCCCCAAATCGAATCGAGATAAACAATTACAAGAAAAAAAATTAAAATTATCAACAAAAACAAACATAGAAAATAATTCAAATAAACTAAAGCTAGAAGAAGGCTTCAAAGAAAAAGATGACAGCATGAAGAAAAAAAGATCAGGGTTCTCGATCTTCTTAGATCTACTCCAAAGGAACTGGTTTGAGTACCAGATCAAGCGGTAGTGTTCGAGTGATGTTCTCTTATTTTCTTTCAAATGAGTACTTAATAAGTGTTATTTAACTTATGTATTGTATATAAAAGTGTATCTAAACATATAATATATACAAACTTGATATAATGATGTATACCGGTACTCTAATTAGACAAAAAAACCTTATCTTCAGGCGGTAGGTTAGTGATAATAAATGACGGTCAATTTCAATCAATATCACCAACAATATCGTATCATATCTATACTAGTATTTAACCCGATCTACGCACCGGGTACAATGGGAATTGGCCCCATTTGGTGAGGTGAGGCGGACCCGTCTTAGAAGGCGTCCCAATTAACAATTGTAGCGTATAATTAAGACGCTAATTATCATTTAGTAAATTGACAGTTTGAACGAAATTCACCAATTACGTATTGTTTAAAGTTTTGGAGATTAAGAAATCCTTTTAAAGAAAATATTTTTGAAAAATTATACTAACCTTTAAATCAGTAAGTAGTTTATGACGTTGCCAACATCAGTACTATTGATAGTTAAATGAAAAATCACACTCGCCATATAGTTGTATCAATATATGAATTTAGAGACATTAAAAAAAAGATGATATATATTAATATAATCCCTTCGTCCCAGTTTAGTTGAAGGTTTAGGTGTTTTGACGCAGATTAAGAGAACAAAGAGAGACTAATTTTTTTACAAATATACCCCTTTATATTAATTCTTAAAATATTTAAATCTCATAGTTTTTGTTCCTTGTTTATGGTATCTGATTTCAATGTAGGGACAAATTAGGAAAAACTTTGGAAAAATATGAAAACCTTCGTCTATTTTCAGAAAATAAAACTTAAACCTTCAACTAAACTGGCACGGTGGGAGTAAAACAGATTGCCACCGTTATATAGTACAAATCATATGAAGTGCTTCCCGTCGAAGTGATGTAATCAAAGAAATGGACTGATATATTTTTCTTCAGAAATCATATACTTGCGTTAATCAAGAGGCCAACACAATTGCTCTTCCAGACTCCAATTTCTTATAGTTAAATGAAAAATCACACTCATTATATAGGTATCAGTATCTGATATTATAGACATTAAAAGAAACACAATATTAATATAAATAGATTTCAAACTCTAAATAGTGCAACCCATAGTGCTTCCCGCCAAAGAAGATGTAATTAAGGAAATGCACTGATATATCTTTCTTCAAAAATAACATACTTGTGTAAAGAATCAAGCGTCCAACTCTCTGCAGTTCAAATGAAAAATCGAATTCACTATATAGTTGTATCGATATCTGATGTTAGAGACACTCAAATTTGATACTGCAAGTGTTATGAATTAAAATTTGTAGTACTAATATTTGATGTGAGAAGTTTTGCAGAGATTGTCTTTGTCAGTTTATTTGAGAATGTCTGGTGATCTCCATATAGTTTCAACTAATAATCAAGCACCCCATAGGCTCAAAATTTGATAAATATCAAAATGAGTAAGAACCCATCACTATGTGAATAGAAGAGGTTTAGAGGAAGATTGACCAACTGAGCTACCCATGGAGAAGAAGGAAAAGTTTGATAGAAACTTGAAGTCATATACGGACAATTGAGCAGCAGCATAGAAAATACATATAAGCAAGGCACGTGCTAGAATAGAGATATCAAAGAACTACATATTTTTATAAATTGGTGTGTTTCTAATCCAAGACACAAATGTACAAAGTATGAGGAAATAAGATCATTGTCCAAGATATACACACGCCATAAATCTTACTCTAATACGTTGTCATATTGTGGTTGGAAAGAAATGACATTCAAATAGTGAAGAAGCAAGGGAGGAAAACCTTAAACTTTCTTATTATAGATATCAAGGTATCATTGATTAATTGGTCTGTAAATGTTGATTCATTTAAAAACATAAAGTTTGATGACTTTGTTTTTGATTGAGCAATCTTGTTCAGACATTAGTCAGTTGTAAGCTTTTTTTTCATTTCTTTTTAGTTTCTTGTATCTTTCCAATGTGCTTTCTTAGTATTTTTTTTTAATTTTATCTTACCTTTTATTTTTAAGAATTAACTAAGCATCTTAAATAAATATTATCCATAAAGATAAAATTAACTAAGGATATGAAATACTAACTTAATCTATTACATATAAATAAATTCAATTTATTTTCTTGAAAGTACTATTTGGTATATATAATTTTTATATTGGCGTAGTAAGTTTATCTCCCCCTGAAAATCTTATCCAGGTAAAGCTGGTACCAATGTCAGTTTTAGTCATATTTCTTTCAACTCTTCGACTACCTTCACAGTCTGACAGACCATTAAGACTACGTCTATGGTCTTCCAGACCTTCGAAGTTTTTGAATCATAATCCAGGGTAAGGATTTAAAGATTTACACCATGGTACATAGGACTTGGAAGAGGATATCATTCTTAAATTTGAGGAGTCATTTTAAGACATTATTTCTTTCTAGAAAGAACACCCACATTGCACTCAGTCAGTAAAACAAATTACCCTATATTACAAAAATAATAAAGAATAAAGATAGTCAAGGATAAAAAAACAAAAATAAATAAATAAATAAACTTAATCAATAAAACACTTAAATGTTGTTCGACCCATATAAACTTAATCAACTTAGAACTATCACATGGAATCCTTTTAATTAGTGATAACTTGTAACTTGTAATGTAAAGGCTAACAACAATCTGACTATGAAATATTTGGTGTTGTTTTAGTCTTAATTTTTATCCATCTAATTTCACTCAATCACATAAACAGAAAAATGATTTCATCACAATTATCAAAATGAGATACTGAACATGATAGAATTTTGCTAACTGAGCATTTGATGCCATCAAAACAGGTTCAAGCCTTGAGATCGCTGGAGTTTTACATTTTCTATTATGTAGGTGGAGATATTTGAGACACCAATATAATAGTTGTAACGAAAACGAAGTCTTTTAGATATTCTATTTCATCGCAGAAGTAGTACCATATTACTTTCACTTCTTTCAATAAGAAGCAAAAAACAAACCAATAAAATAGACTCGAATTTCAATTCCTTTAATATTTCTTTTGTTACACTTCATCATTTATCTGGAAAAAGAAAACTATATGTATTTCAACAACAACAACAAAACTCCCACTATCCTTTACAACTGGCAGAACATACACATAAACAAAATAAAGTGACTATCACGTTCTAACACATCAAAAGCTCAAACATTGTATTTGACATGTTATGCATGTTAGGATTTGAGCTCAATTAAGGTTTATGTTTTTATGCGTTGCATGGCCATAAAGTTTCCTTACCTTGGCCAAAAATGTGTTCAACGGAGAGACATTGAACCAGATACTGAGATAGGGAAGAAAAACCGCAACAAATACGTAATCAGCTGCAAAATCACCAGTTATACAATTTTAAAATAGACACCAAGATTTGAAAGAGATGGAAGAAATTTACCAAAATTTAACATATTTTTCATGCTAACGGATTCTTTGCATGCGAAACTCTTTTAGGAATCCCATAGAAAATTTGACATTTGTAATACACATCGTTTTGCATGTGACACTCTTTTAGGAATCCCATAAAAAAATTACAATTGTAGTACACATAAAAAGTTACATCTAATTGTATCTGGCTAAATTATCTAATTGCACTCGGCTATATTGTGTTGCCAGTCACCGCCATCATAGTAGTTACATCTAAAGGGATACTACCTCTTTTTCGCAGGAAAAAAAAGTTAAGTAATGTATATGAAGATTTTTCATAAAAGCGCTGTGTATATATAGGCAGAGAATGACGATTTTTACCAGATAAAATTGGCTCAATTTTTTATCCTCCGATGGGTATCGAAGATTTTACGAAATGAATTACCAAGTAGTTACTATAAATAATGGTAGATATACTTTAGAAGATAATGTTACAATTTTCTTTCACCTAATTAATGATCAAAGGTAATTTACATATTACAAATACACCATTTCAGCACAGCTGACAAACAAAAAAGCTCAGAATCTAAAATGAATTTTTGGCTACAAAGTTTTTTTTGTTTTTAATCAATAAAACGATAAAACCATATACAGGTTTATATGTTCATCAGTTTAAGTTATAAAAAAAGAATACACACGTCCATAAGGGTAATAAAAAATAGTTGAGTTGTAATATTTACCTTACTTGGTTCATCATCGTTCGAATGAGAACGAAGAAAAGCCATGATATATATGTCATGAAAAAATTCTTTGTGTTTGCTGATTTGTAGATAATACACTACAACAACAAAAAAACCTAGAAAGAAAAGAACAACAACAAAAAAAAATTCCCCTTGTATCTTCTAGTTATGTACTTCACAGTTCACACACGACCAACAAAAGTGAACCAAGATAGTCTATTTCATCGCCTCATTCATTTATAGAGGATTATGTAGTTTGCAGTTCACACACTAACAACAAAATTCAACCAAAAGAGTTTATTTCATCGCCTCATTCATTTATAGAGGAGAGGCAACATAAAAAAAAATCATTGAAAAATACCAACAAAAAAAGAAAAGAAAAAAAGACATGATTTGTACACCTTAACTTGAGATTAGTTGCCCCAAAAATCTAAGTAACAAAATATTATTGGTAGAGGTTACTAACAAGATATGTTTGTGGGTGGAACTGATACAACCGCGAAAACTATGGAATTGGCAATGGCGGAGATCATAAAGAATATGAAAGTGATAAAAATAGCTCAAGATGAGGTGATGAGGGTAGCGGGAAATAAATGTAAGTTAGAAGAGGAGGATATTAATCAAATTGACTATTTGAAATGCATTGTTAAAGAGATTTTACAACTGCATTCGACTATACTTTTACTTTTAAGAGAATCATCTAAGAGTACCCAAATAGTAGGTTATAATATCCCTCCCGGCACAACAGTTTACTTCAATGTGTGGGAAATTTATAGAGATACTAAACTTTAAGATGACCCAGATGAGTTCCGCCCTGAGAGACTTATCATCACCCCATTAATTTAAGGGCCAATAATTTGAATTAAATCCGTTTGGATCAGGAAAAACAGGATATCCGGGAATATCATTTGGCATCATGGTTTTTGAGTATTATCTTCTTGATAATCTCTTGTACTACTTCAATTGGGAACTTCCTTCTGGTGACGAAAGAGAAGAGGATCTTGACATGACTGGAGTTTTGGGTACTACGCTTAGTAAGAAAATCCCTCTTAACTTTTTTTTTCACAGTATACGCATCACCTCATCTTGAGATGGGGCAAATTAAAAGTCATGCATAAAAACAAACAAACAATTCATCTTCTGGCTGTCCATTTGTGAAAATTTCCTTCATGTTTCGTATAACATCACATGCATACCTTTGTTTTGAATGTAATATACAAATATCATCAAGTGTTGTTTGCAAGAAAAATAGTGAAATATGTTCATGTTTTGTGTGTTATAAAATGAACTATCCAATGTTTCTCTATACTCGATCTCAACCAGCTAAAAATATATTTGCTGGATTTTGCTAAGCAAGACTAAGGATTGCAACCAATTTAGGCAATAAGATTGAATGAATCTCTATTAATCTTTTGTTTCTAGCTCGCAGATAGGAGTAATACTAAAATTAGCTAGAAAATGACAAATCCGAACTAATTCTGACGGACCAGGTTTGGAACCAATTAACCCATCCAAGTCTTTGTTGTTGCCCAGATGCTTAAGGTTCTTCCTAAGAAAAAAATTACTTCATCATATCAGTAAAATAAAAATTCTCGTTTTCCAAGAAACTAATGAAAGTACATTAAGATGTTTTAACTGAGCATTCATTCAGCGAGTGGCACTTAAATTGGCAGGTGCAAGAAAATTCTGAGAGGACTTCTAAAAATAATAAAGATTGTATGTATGAATATGGTGATGCTTGTGCTGATTTTGCAATAAAACATGCATCTAGTAGGTGCAAGACAATTGTGAGAGGACTTCTAAAAATAATGAAGATTGGATGTATGAATATGGCGATGTTTATGCTGATTTTGCAATAAAATCCACATGGACCCATAGGTCCACGCATTGTAAACCCGCGTGATACAATAAAGCACTACAACAACCCTACATCCAAGGCTGACATGCATCATGATAAACTTTAGATTACAACATTCACAGATCCTGGTATCAATAGCACAACAATTTGTTATACTGAAGTTTTAATCAAATTAAATTAAAATTTGTTAATATGCACAATTTAAGAAAAGAAAAATTAGATTCTAATTGTAAATCATATAGCCCATACTCATTTTTTTCTTTCATCTTTGCTCATAATTTTTTTTTTTTGTACAGACCATGAGCTCCATAGATTTCCAAGCATCCCCAAATATTTAGTAAAACAAACTTGACCAAACTAAAGATATATATAGAATGAGTCAAACCTAAGCACCTTTTTATCAATGAAATGTACATGCATAAGACCCGGAAATGGTTTGACAGTGCTTAACAGGTCCAGGTACCTAATGATCATTAACAAATCTAAAGTTTTTATACTTGTGGACGAAAACGTTGATGTTCTTTGATGAGCAGCTGCAAGCAAGCAAAACAGGACAAACAACATTTCAAAGTTCTCTCTCACTCACTTTCTGCAACTCACTCTAAATAACAAATCAAGGAAAATTTGAAGGTACAACCATGTTCACCAATAGTCTTAAGATCGAAATAAAGTAGGCTGTAAAAACTTACTTGCTTCTGCAGTCAGTTGATTTTCTATTTTTTGGCAATTTAAGAAGCCCCTTCAATATATGCTAATGAATAGAAAGACAAAATAGAGGATGCAAAAATAACCACATAAAATTACTTTTATCCTGAAAGGAAAAATAATGAAAACAATCATCGTGGAAGTTTTAGCTGAAACCTTATATTGTTGGGTCTATGTACGAATTTGCACAAAAGACTAATGGCCATTAATATATAACCGATTGATATCAATGTTTGTCTAAATATTTATAAACTCAGACATGATTGATGGATAAGATTTCATGGACAACAAAAATAATAATCTCAATTGATAAATATTGTTGCCACGAAAAATATTCACCTAACACGAACAACGATTGTGGAACAAAAAGTGTGGAAACAAATATGCCTAGATAATCAAATTAAATCCATCCTAACTAAGAAAACTCAAAAGGAATCAAAACAAAATATTTATAGTTAAGTAGGGAAGCCAATAAAATCTAAGGGTCACGAATTTTCACCACTGATTTCCATGTAACAACTCAAGAATTAAGGAAAGTGCATTTCTTTGGAAAGCCTAATAAAGGTAATCATTTTCATGGTTCTCCTATCTCTGGTACGACGAAACCTTCCTAGATTGGAAACTAAATTACAGATGCAGATAATTCATAAGTAACTGAAATAGATGTTAATCAAGACAAAATGGGAGGGTTAAAACTCACCTAATGTACTGCTTTCAACCATAAAAAATTGCAGGTGTTAAAACCTAAATTTGGGTTAAATTCTCCTTCCTATAAAAACAACCATATTTTTACATGATTTAACCAAGCTATAAAAAGAACATTTTGCAATTGCTAGTTGAGACGTACCTTAGTCCAACCGTATTGATTCATGACGACTACATAGAAGTCCTTAATTGATAAAATTACATCAAGCACTTTTATGAACTGGGCATATACTTCACTTCCATAATTTGCTTTGCAGTCTGATAGACACATTTTTGTGTCAAATTTGTTCTCTATTCTCTATAATGTTAGTGCTCAATTTTGTACTTATTACGTTATTTTATTTGTTTGTAGGTATTTATGAGAAATAAACATTTATGGAAAAATTGACTCGAAAAGTAATAAAGGCACCCAGAAAAAATACTAACGGAACCCAGAAAATTACTAAAAACACACACAGTTTGGATAGAGGCACCTCTTCTCTTTAATTCAAAAATGAAAATGTCGGGAAACATTTTCTAACGCGTGAAAAGTTTACCTGCCTTATATCAAACCGAGTTTTATGGATTTAGAGAGGGTTTCGATACATCAATACAAGGAGGTCATCAAAACACGTCAACAAGAGTATTTCACGCTGTAAAAGTGGCTGAGTATTCCTACCTGTTGTCGGAACTGACTTTATCTAAATTTGGGATAAACTAGAGTTTGATCTGTTTTGGGATAGAATATCGAGCCCTTATCAACTAAATATTAGTGATTAGGTTTGAGAAAAATTATTTAAAGGGGGAACAGATCGAAAAATAAAAAAAAAGGAAAGGCTCGGCCAGAAAAAAATCAGGAAAGATTAAGATAAGAAATATCTTTGATATTTGGGGTATGTTGGGTATATATAAGGTTGCTGGAGTCACCAAAAAGAGATTGGGGAGAATACAGAGCAGTTGGGAGACTCGGGAAAAATTCAGAGAAGAAGAAAAACCATCTTCTCGTGAGGAAGAAGAAGACCAGAAAATCACACTAAAGGAAAGTCACGAATAAAGTCACCTATTCTACCTCCTTTGCTGCGCTGAAGAACAGTCGTTTATAACTATTTTCTATTTAATTCTTTTAGCAACACAGAATCACTCCAGAACCGTGAGAATCTTCTCTCTGCAATGCTTATAAACGTGGCAGTTTTACTGAGTTACATTATTTTGTTGTTTTTCTTCTTTTCAAGTACTTTTGAGCTATGTTTCTATTTATTTAAGGGTGGTTTCAGCATAATGAGCTAAACCCCATCGCTGAGATAATGGAGGAAGCCATATTTCATGAATGAATGGTAACTATTTTTGATTCTTTATGACTTTTATATTGTTTTTAAATTGATTTATGATTTTTAATAACTAGTTGTGATTTTTTCTGATGGTGTATGCTAGGACTTAAAAGTTTTTGATGCGCCATACTTACGATTTACAGTTAACATTTTAGAAATCTACTTTTGGTAAAGAAACAAAGTAAACAAAAGAGTTATAATTGTTAAGAATCATTGTAGAAATCATTCAGAAGTGATTTTGGTGGAATCCTGAGTCCCAGTTCTTCCTAATATTGTTAATTTTTTTTACTTATTTTCTAGTTTAAATAAAAATTAGGTCTAAAACGAATCTTCACAAGTTTCAGTGAACGAACTATTTTTACCACTTTTCTAAAACGACCACAGTCATGGGTCGTGTTGTATGGGACACATCCACCATCTTGAAATGAGTACTTACACAGAAATCTCAATCTCTTTAGAGTTTATTCTAATAAATTTCAAGAAGACAATTCTGCATACGACTGATCTATAACCTCTAACTTCGCTTCCTCAATGGTGATTATGCATGAAATACCGTGTTTTCTCGATAAACCATTGAGCTCCTTGGTGGAGTAAAATTCAGGACGCCAACCCAGCATTATTAATTTCTGCAACCCAATCTGTAACTTAAGCATTGCTTTTATCTCTTCACTTTATGCTCCGATTATCGTAAGATACCTTCTTAATAAGTTTATCTAGTGTTAGTCAATCCAATGCATGGCTATCATTTTCAAAGTAAAATAAGATTTAGTACCTATAAAAGTTCCATGTTATTACATATTATTCATCCTATAAATATCAAGGTATCTCGATTTTGGAACCCAAAACGATCAATCGTTAACTAATAGTTTAAGTATGAAGGTCTAAGCCGAAAACATCGTAACCATAATGAATGAACTGGTATTAGAAACATGCTGAAAAATAATAATAAAAAAATTATATATATCTCAGGTCATTTCCTTCTACTTACTTGTTATTAGAATTTTTATATTAGCTTTACTTAAATTTAACGTATAATTGATCATGAAGTAATCAACTCTGAGTCAAATCTCAAACAAAGTAATGCAACTAGATATTCTATTCACTTTGAACATCAATCTTGGTCTCATGAATTATGCCTTTACTTAGCAAGTGGTGTTAGAGGAAAGGTACTCGAGAAGCAGAACTTGTGGTATCAAATGATCATGGATATGGGGACAATGATGGTCTGTATTGGGGCCCTCGAAAAAGTGAATTCTTCCTATGGTGTCACTTGTTATAGATCCATAGTCTCAATGTCCCACAACAAAGTTGTTCTAAACTATGATGAACACGATGAAATTTTTGAAGAAACTAATAGTAAACACTGAAGAAATAAACCTTCATATCTTGGAAATCGATTAATACACCTTTTTCGCATGAATATTGAATTTGCATTTCATATCAGTATCGGATTTCTCACCATGTAATCCAAGTCCCAGTCCATCTTTGGTGTTGTTACGGTTCTCAGGGATGATGATAAGTAGCATTGTCATCAGATCGATTGTTGTCGTTGGACTAATCGTAGACAAATGAAAATACAGTGAGAAAACAAGAAATTCATTACTTGGATGCAACATATATAAAGCCACAAACATGCAACATTAGCCATCGACAACAGAAATAAGTATTAACTCTAATAGGTGTATAACAAAATATTAACGTACAATTAGAAAGAAGTCAATTTTCAATACATATTGAATATAAAAAATATTAACATGGTTGTAGTCAGAAACTTGATATAACTGAGAAACATTAATAAAAAAAATTTAGTCTGCTATTAAAAGTTCGCACATGTTAAAGAAATATATCAATCTATTTGAACCTCTTCACTTCAAAAAGAAACATGAATTTATTTCTTTGTTAATGTAAAATAATTGAAGTTTAAAATTTACCTTCACCTTCTTATTTTTGTTCTATGTTTTTGATAGTGTAAAGCATCTGTATTCGCATGGTTGTTTTCTATCATTCCTTTTGTCTCTTTTGTTTGTTCGTCTCAATTAGATTTCTTACGAAATTAGTGGTACTCGAGTGTAGGGATTTGCTAAACTTGAGGTTGGAAACACCATTCAACTACATATTTGTGCTCACTGGGGCTTTGCTTGAATGGATGTTGACACAGTCTTTAAACTGTAAGGCATAAAACAGAAAAACAATTAGTAAATTACACATCAATAAACTAAACAAAACGAAACCCCAGTTGTAATATTTGATTTACCCTTACCAGTGTTACCACCGTTAAGTAACAAATTGACTCAGAAGAAGAAACTATAAAAAGATAGTCTTTACAGAAATTTTAATTAGGATAATGAATTAAAGAACATAGAACGTAATGATCACAAATATCCAAAACACAGAACGTTTAACAATCAATTTCCAATGCATAGAACTTACTGTTTTGATGAAGAAACCCAAAAATTGAATTCTCTCCATAGACATGCTGTGGAATTATCACCTTTATCACTTTCCAAAGAAACCTATGATCACAAAATTTAAATTCGCAAAGAAGAAAAACTACCCTAATAGTCAGAATTAGAAAACATCAAAATAAGAGCATCAATTAAAAAATCATAACTGATGAAAATATGAAACTATGTGTAGGGATGGAGAAAGAATAAGGAAGTTTGAATTATTATTCACTGAGCACATAACCCAAACGAAGGTTTCACATAAAAACTAAGTATTTCGTTTTAGTTGACCAAAATCAAGCATGGAAATTTACCAATGCAACCTATAATTGAAAGAAAATCTTTCATTAATTTAGTAACTTAACTTGAATACTAAAAACATGATTGAATTATTGTCCTATGTTAACATGATATACATTCCGGTTAGAAAAACATAACAATTTCCCAAAAATTCCTAGAAACCCGATCAAATGGAAACAAAAATATAATAAAACTATCAAGTTATTCAATAAACCCATCCACTCATTTCGACTAAGATCACATCTGAACACGGAAACAGAAAAAAATAAAAAAATAAAAAAAACTCACAGATTTGTAGATGGTCATAGCATATTCTAGCAAAGAGAGATACAATAACACCAACAACGATGAAAATTACGGTTGTTATTAAGAAATCCATGGCTGATTTGATCATACACTGCACCCAAGGAAAAAAAAAAAATCAAATTTTCCAGTGTAAACTAAACACGATCTATCTATGTCTCACTTCCAACGAAATTCAAAGCCTGGATATACAAATATAATAAAATATAAATCATTAAACAAATTTTGTTTCCAATTATGTAATTCAAGATTTGAACCTCACCCTAGAGAGAAAGAGATATTTAGAGATGGGTGTGAACTAACCTCAGGCGATCTGCTCTGGGAAGAAATTTGAAGCTTTTACTAGTGTGTTGGATATGATACTTCGAGTGGCGATCGAACTTGCATCACTATTAATATCCTTTTATAAACTTATATGGGTTCCGGAAAAACTTTTGGTAGAGTTAGATAGATAAGCGTTGGTTGATGGTGATGCTTATTTGAGTCATCGCCGATACTGAATGGAGAGAGAAAAAATCTACAGAGAATGAGGAGAGGAGAAGAAGCAAGAAAAAATCTAAATACATGCAGTTTTTGCATAAATTATTGCAAGATTTTTCATATCCCATACGTATACGAATGAATTTTTTTTTTATTAGGAAACAATATCAAGAAAATTATTTTTAAAACTCATCCATTATTTTGTATTGCACTGTTTTTTAGAAAATACCAAATTTTTATTGCCCAAGAATAGAAAGAACAATATCGACCATCCGAGTAAATCCAGAAATTCAACGGTGATAGATTTTAAAAAGGTATGTAAACCCGGTGTATGAATACGAAATAAATTCTCAACCGTCCAAAACCATATCTCGACTATCCAACGACAAGACATAACAATTAATGAGGGCCGTCCGTTGAGTGTGTTTCAACCACCATCCAATCTGCACCACATATTCCCTCATCAATGCACCATATAGCATCGAATTCCATCCAACAGACACGAATGACTTCGCTCTAAACCAATGAGAAACACGGTTACACTCACCAGCCAATAGAAAGTAGGATAATCTCTATAGTGCTAGTTTTATTCTGAAATAAGGGACGATATTGAGTATTAAGGTTGTTGATTAGTGAGGGCCGATACACTACCAATACCGATACAACGAACCATGTCACGTACGCTAGAGGAACGAAAGAGCCTTGTCAAGATGCCCTTTGGGCTTTGTCTCGTGCTAATATACTGAACTAAATAGGAAAATAGTGATGGGTTCTTCTCGTCTGTAGAAGTACCCATCACCCGACCTGGTGGATTTCACCTTCTACGACTACAAGTCTACAAGTCGTCTGTCCCTCTCTCTATCCTCAGTCGTTCTTCACCATCTCTTGCCCGATCGAGTTTACCAAAACCCTAGGAAAAATGTGGATCTCTGGAAAACCCTGTCTTCCCCTGTTGCTTGTCACAGTTTTCTTTCTCTCAACATCTTTTAATCTCTTCGTAGATTCAGCAGAATCAGATTCAGACAGAGTTTCCGAACTCCTTTCCCTTCAATCAAAATCAAAATCAGGTATAATTCATCTCAATGATAAAACGCTAAATCGTTTCTTAACATCAGCAAAGTCCAGATCTTACTCATTAATCATCTTCTTCGACGCTGTCCAACTCCATGATAAACAAGAACTTCATCTAAAAGATCTGAAATTTGAATTCGATCTTGTTTCAACATCATTCATCAAGAACAATAAAGATACACCATCTCAATCTAAACTATTCTTTTGTGATATTGAATTTAAAGAATCACAAAATAGTTTTGCATTATTTGGCGTGAATGCGCTTCCTCATATACGTCATGTTAGTCCACAAGTACGTAACGTTAAAGATTCTGAACAAATGGATCAAAGTGATTTCTCTAGAATGGCTGAATCAATGGCTGAATTCGTTGAATCAAAGACCAAACTCAGTGTTGGTAATATCGAAAGACCACCTGTTGTTTCACAGAAACAAGTTGGGTTTTTGATTTTAGCACTTTTGATTTCATCTCCATTCTTAGTTAAGAGAGTTCTTGCTGGAAATACATTGCTTCATGAACCTATGCTGTATTTGATTTTCTCTGTGTTTGTTTACTTCTTTAGTGTTTCTGGTGCTATGTTTAACATCATTAGAAAGATGCCTATGTTTTTAGCTGATAGAAACGATCCGTCCAAGCTATCTTTCTTTTATCAAGGTTCGGGGATGCAACTTGGTGCTGAAGGATTTACAGTCGGGGGATTGTATACTCTTGTGGGTTTACTGTTGGCAATTGCTACTCATTTACTTGTTCAGGTTAGGAACAGGAGTGTGCAGAGAGGGTTTATGGTGTTTGCGTTGATTGTCTCGTTTTGGGCTGTCAAGAAAGTTGTGTTCTTGGATAATTGGAAGACTGGTTATGGGATTCATGGATATTGGCCTTCAAGTTGGAACTGAAGTTTTCTGTGATTGGAATTTTATCTCTTTTTGAGGTAAGGGTTTTATTATTAAGAGTAATTGATTTTTACATGTTTTAGTTAAGAAGTGTATGAACTTCAGTCTCATGAACTCTGTTATAGAAACACTAAATGCAAACTTCTGTACTGTTGTTCTTTTCATTATGTACGCTTGGGAAGTTTACATTGATGACGAATACATGCTTCGTTCGTAGTTAAATTTTGAGCATCGATATGTTCCTATGTGTACTTCAATTCTGTCGGTATTTGTTGAACTGGATCGGCTAATTTCAGCGCCATTGGGCATTGCTAGTATGGTATAGTATTTATTGTGGGTCATCAAATACTATTTTCATTTACAGTAGGTAATGATTTACACAACATCAACAATAATGCATTGCCACCCTGCTTTGGGCCTTCATTTTTGGGTGATTGGATAGGGCAAATACAGTTGAAATCGTATCTTATTTTTTTTTCAGGGGACTAGGGGAGTGCAAATTTGGTTTTGGCTATGCAAACTTTGCATAGAGAGAAAATTTTGAATGTACTAATTGATGCGAAAAACATGTCATGTTTCAAAATGTTACTAACTTGATTCTGTTTAGGTTCTGAAATTGTTATGTTGATAACCTGTGTAATAACTGTACTTTAAGGATTTCGAATACGTTGTGTTAGGTTTGGTGCCCAAATGGTGAATAGGTGCTTCTAATGTTTCACAGACCACGTTCTGAGATTATGTGGTGGTAGCGTTGCACCTCACAATGTATGCCTGATGATAACATAATCATCCTTTCTGCTGTCTTCATCATAAGTTTTAGTGTAGTGTTGAATTCAGGTTTAACACATTCAGGGATCCTAATTAACCCCAGTACTGCCTTGAGGCAGAGCACTTCATGTTGAATAATCGCCTTCTTAGGACCATGCTTCAACATTGTTTGATTAGTGCATGGGTGAAGGCCACGTAAAATAAGCTTGCATTTGATCCACTCTTAGGAGCAAAATTTGACCACTCAAAATATTACTCCCCCTCCAAAGATCCTGTGGGAAAGAGCTCGTAATTAAAACTGAAGTTATGAGATCTAATCCAATTAGTGTTGAGTGTTAATTTAATTTTTGCCTATTTGTTTTAGGGGAACATATAAAAAGGTGAAAGGTTAAATCGTAAATAATACGAGAGAATAAAATCGTATAAGACTAGTTTAAATTAGGAAAAAGGTTGTTCAAACTTTGTTTCGGTTACAAAAGAGAAGAAGGATTGATATAAGGGAGGAAACCATAGAAGGATGTGTTCAGAGCTTGATGAATTCTAGTCGAAGAATTCAAGTCTCTGTAGTAGAGTCTAAGTAGAGAATATGAAATTGTCTATGATAGTCTGATGAACTTGTTGTCTAACTTTTGTTGTCATTTAGAAATAGATCAAGTGATCTATTCAAAGTGCTGAACTCTGATTTTGTAAGAAGTGGAAGAGGTGGAGCAATAAAAAGGAGGAGAACGTACCTATTAATGTTGGGAAGATTATCAAAACCGTAATATCATCATATCTAGTAAACTTAATTCCTTCTCACCGTGGGCGTTCAGTTACACCTCACAGGATGTAAACCGCTATGCCAATACTCTAATGAGTACCCCCCTGTGACATGTTTGATGTTTCGTAGATTTGATGCGGCTGGGTCACGTGAATGGCTATTTTGATTATCAACTACTAGTGTTAACTCTAGTAAGATTAGTAAGTCTATCGATAGCTCAGAGTATCGAGTTGAATATACTTTTCAACATTGTCTAGGAATCACATCCTAGTAATGCTAGTTGTCGACATGGTGATTTATGCCAGATGCTCGTCATCTAGTAAAAATACTCGATTACTAGCTATCGTTGGTTTGATACATAAATCAGAACAACTATAACCAATGACATTGAGTGGTGCATTTGAATGTCAAAGAATGCGTATATGAATGCTAAGGCCAACATTGTGAAGGTTGCGGCGATTGGGCGCCGTCACTGGAGTATCGCCAAGAAGTAGTTTGGTGCTGGGGTTGGCCTAGCGCCGTGCAAGTGTTGTTCAATGCCTGGAAGTGTGTAGGCTTCAAAATGGCACAAGCTTTGAAGTGGAAAGCATGGAAGCGCGTAAACTTAGAAATGGCACAAGTCGAAGTGCCAAGCCTGGAAGTGCGCAGGCTTGGAAATTGAACAAGCTTGGAAGTGTTTGAAGTCAAGATTGTGCAAAAATTATCAAAGATAGTGCAAAGTATGCTCGAGAGACTCCCAAGGAACGATCATGCAAGGGATGCTCGAGGACGCTGCTAGGATGGAGTTGTGCTATTGAGGACCAAGCAAGGAGATTGACGTTGTGCTCTCGAAGACCAAACAAGGGATTGGTGCCATGCTCTCGAGGACTAGCTAAGAGATTGGCGACATGCTCTCGAGGACTAGCTAAGAGATTGGCGACATGCTCTCGAGGACTAAGCAAGGGATTAGCGTCATGCTCTCGAGGACCAAGCAAGGGATTGGTGTTATGCTCTTGAGGACCAAGCAAGATATTGGCGCGTGCTCTCGAGGACCAAGCAGGGCATGTCGCCGTTCTCTCGAGGATCACGAAAGGGATTGGCGCGATGCTCTCGATGACTAAACAAGAGATTGGCGCCATGCTCTCGAAGATCAAGCAAGGGATTGGCGATGTGCTCTCAAGTACTAAGCAGTTGGTGTTGTGCTTTCGATGACTAAGCAGTTGGCGCATGCTCTTGAGGACCAAAAATGTTAGATTCCATTTCATCAATTCTCCCAAACGTAAATAAAAGTGGTAATTGAATATATATACCCTCCCTTTTCATGGGATTCACAAATGCCCTTATCCTTCAACAAACCCTCTCCTTCTAGAGGGAAATGATTTTTATTTTTAATACCATAAATACCCTTTCTATCCTAATAAAGGTTTAAATGAAAGTCATTATATCAGATCCGAGAATCGTCGTCCATGGGAAATTTGAGGGGACCCTTTTCTGCTTAAGCCAAATGCTCTAAAAAACTAAGGGGTGTCCTAATATGATGAAATGACTAAGTTACCCTTTATTAAACTAATATTAAACCATAAGCCTAAATCTAAATCTAAACCTAATTTTATTACCAAAATTAGAACTTTTCATCTCTCTTTTTTTCCCTCTCCTTCTCATCTTTAACCTGATTTAGTAAACACACTAAAAACTTGTTCAAATGGCTAAACCGAATCATGGTCTTGCCAAGATTGCTAAAGAACTGATTGATAAAGTGGTTAAAGAACTTGTACCACAAAATGAAGATAAACCGGTTGTTGATGGTGGAGGAAAAATCGAGACCTAAAAGAAAGAATCAAAGGATGAATCTTCCATTTGTAATTTTAGAAGGTAATACCCGACAAACCCATTCATTTCTATGCGTTTTTTGATTGTTATTTCGTATTGAAATCATGAAAGTTGATATTCAATGGGCAGTACCAGTAAACAGTTCGGTTAGGATCACCATCCAAACTTTGTGTTAGGAAGAAGACCAAAACTTTGGTTGAGAATAAAAGTTAGGGGCTAGCCAAACTTTGGTTCTGACATTGATTTTTCAATCGAACTCAATAGCTCGGTTAGATCGATAATATATTTACTAACCGAACTTTTTAGTCCCAAAATGGGAACAAAATGTTCGGTCATTTTTTTTTTCATTTGACGAACATTACTCTGTTTTTGGCAACTTTGGCTTTTTGTTAGCCGAACTTTGTGATTCATGACTAAACTTTTTGTTCGGTTAAGCTGATAAACACCATTAGTAGCCGAACATTTACTTTTTTTTTTATCCTTATTAGTCTCCAAAAGAAGGTAAAGGCAATGGAATAGGAAAAAACTGAAATGGCTGAAACTTTTTCTCCGGATGAGCTAACTGAAATTCTTTTTCGTCCTCTTTTTCAGTTTACGAAAATGAGTTACTGAGGAAGAAATATATCAAATGATGATGGATGATCCAGATTTTGCACGAGAGATGAACGACCCTGATTCTTGGTGGAACAATGCTGACAATTTCCTTAACTATGTTGAAGTTCCATCTTCAGATTAAAAATCAGAGGCAGAAATGGTTCGAATGATGGAGGCTGATCCGAATTTTGATCCTCGACTCTTTTTCAGGGAGAAAGACTTTTCAGGCGTCAACCATACTACAAAGAATTTGGTGAGTACATAGGTCCAGTTGAGGAAGATGAAGCTGTTGATAAGCCTAAGGAGAAGGAGAAGAAGCGAGTAAAAGTTGCTGATACTAGGACCAAGTCGAGATAACAAGGAGTGGAAGAATTTCATGAGATCAATGAGATTGATAACTTTGCATATCTATGTTGTGTTTTCTTTCAGTTTTCTCGGATGTTTTAAGTTATTTTGAACAAGTTTTATGAACAATATGTACTAAGTAATGAACATGGCATGTTATTTGGTTTTCTGTTTTTATTTTATGTTCAGAAAGTATTATGAAGCTAGATGTTAAGTTAATATTTTTTTAGCATTGTTTAAATTTTTAGAAAAAAAGAGAAATATTAGACGAAATTTGGCATTTGAATTAAAGAGTTCGGCTAGTCATAGAAAATGTCGATCTAGCCGAATAACTGGTTCGGTTGGCATGATTAAAATTTTGGTAAAAACAGAGAAATGTTCGGTTTCTAAGGGGAATTGAATTGTCTTCCGAACTTTTGAAACCAAAAAAACTTGGTGAAATCATAAATGTTCGGCTAGTCATAGAAATTTTTGATCTAGCCGAACTTATAGGTTAGAGAGAAATTATAAATGTTTGGCTAGTCATAACAATTTTCGATCTAGCCAAACTTATATGTTACAGAGAAATTATCTTTTTTTTTAAAAAAAAAAAAAATCCGTTGGGGCCTCTCTCTATATAAATGTTGCACTCTCTAACTTATTTGCACCAACTTTTCTCGTCTTAACTTCAATTTTTTGTCACCAATTCTCTCTCTTCCTCCAATTTTTAGCATTTCTAGTAACAAATGGAACCATTCACCATTGAGGACGACATAGTTGTTAAAAATAAAGCTTTTATTCCGGCTTATCGTAAAAGACCTCATGACTTGTATTCAATATTTTGGAAGATTCAAAGAATTTCATTTCGAATTAGATGGGAATCCTAAAAACCGTAAATGGTTAGAATTAGCCGAAAGATTTGAAATGCTACGGTATACGTTACGAGAATACATTAGAATACTCCGTTGGGTAAAGCGATATCATTGCAGAGCTATTCCTGAAGAAAAAGTGAGTATTCGTACCCATTTATATTGGAGTATTATTGGTTTTTTATACTAACTTCTTATCAATTCTTTCATTTTTAGAGTGCTAGAGTTCAAACTCTTTGGGGAATACGTCATGATGGAACTACATTCGAGCACGAGCTATTTTATACATATATGAATACATATGCCCCGAGATTCCTTAGACAACTATAACGGGAATGGAGGTAAAGAGCTATCCGTGGAGATTAATATAGCCGTTATGTAATAGTCTCAGCCGAACTTTTATAGTTTTGAAAAATATAGCCGTTAGGAACATGTACTCTATATATACCCAGCCACTAGTTCACGTTTAAAATCACTTCTTCACTTAAAAACGGTAGTCACTAATACTAGCTTTACTCTAGATGAAGATTTATCTTTTTGCACAAACTATGTGTTTTTTTATCCAAAAAGGGGTGAAAAACAACGTCAAAATGGTTTAGTTAGTATGAGTTATTGGGATAGAATTCTTAAGACCTTCTACACCGAAACAAAATAATCCTCATAACAGGGATTTTCTTGCGTTGTTTTGTAGATTTCAAACTATAAGAAAACAAGTCGAAGAGTTTACAGATTTAATTCGGGTTGTCAATCGACATCGACTTAGGGGTGAAACCAATGCTGATGTTGTAGTGCGAGCTCGAGAGGAATGGAGAAGATGAAAAGGAAAGAATTTCGAATACAAAGCTCATTATGACATCCTTCGTAAGTTTCTCATTACACGTATGGGGTGTTGAAGATACTAAAAATGTAATCGATTTCTATATTTGTAAGGTCATTATGACATCCTTGTTATTGAATGTTAGTAATACAGTGTTAGTAATAGAGTGTTAGTAGCAGATTTAATGGAAAAAATTTGAAACTCTTGTGTAATGTTCGACTAGGAATCAACAAAGTTTGGCTAAAAAACGCACAATCCAGAGTAATGTTCGGTTAGGGAGTAAGCTATCAAACATAGCCGAACTTATGACACCGTCAATCCCTGGTGAAATCATAAAATTTCGGCTGCCTGCAATAAATATATCCTAGACGAACCTCTGACAGAAAAAAAACTTGGTAAATTTACAGAAGTTCGACTGCCTCCATCATTGTCTTGTAAAATGCAGGTTTCTCCCATAGTTTCGTCAACAACTTTTTCCTTATAAAAGTGATTTGTCAACTATCGTATTCCTTGGCACGGTACTGTAACGGTCCTAGTTGTCCAACCGCAATGTAAAAACCATAATTGTCATCGCCAGGGACGTCGTCGACGGATATGACATACTCATGAATGATTTGAGGTAGTTCTTCCAAGTACGCTTTATCAAAAAATGTTCGCTTTAGCTTCATGTCTTGAATAGGTGGTTCGCTTGATGGCGATGGAAACATTGGACCAATTTTCTTCACATCACTTCACTTGGTTCAGCTTTTTCCTCACTCCGACCTCGTTTGTTTGATTCTTCGGCGTACATTGTTGCAGTGTACTCGTGACCCGATGGATCTCTATGATTAGTGTGTATGTCACCATGCTTCTTAGCCAAAATTTTGGCATACTTTCTCTTTTGTTTCCTTGTTTCTTTGGTGTCTGGACTACCTTTGGGATTGCACTTTTCCGGTTCGTAAACATTGTCCATAGTGTGTGGATAAATGATCGTCTTCATGTTATCCCAAAATATTTGTCGTTGGATTTTGTTCATGTTGCGGTACATCTCGAGTACGGTTCTTCCTAACTCGGTATTCCCAAACTCTTCTACGTGTTCTTCGGTGGGAGGGTTGAAAGTTAATTGTTTCCAAAATGAATCAATGTTGTCTAAAGGAATGACACTATGTTGGTAGTTCACTATAATATGGCGACAAGGTAATCCCATCAACTTCTTCATGCTACAAACACACTCCTCGTCCGACTTGATGTCCCAATCCTTAATTAAATCGACTTCTACCATCAACTTCTTATTACACGCATGAGCATGTTATAATGGATTTCCTTGAGCAATGGAAGATCATCCCATTTCTTAGTCTTGAAGATAAGGATCTTTTGGAACTTGTCTTTGATCCTATCCATGTCGCGAGTGAAGTAATTTTCGATAGCATCAAACACCGATACAAAATTACCAACACATCCAAAAAGATTCTTCTTCAACCGGTGGTGAGACGATTCTGCCAAACTCGTCGCTTGATTTCCCAAGTGTTTGTGTTGGTTGGTAAAGGCATAAACAAAACTCTCTTTGTACGGTTCCAACCATTGCCTCAACAAATACGGTATCATATCCAGGTACTCGGGGCTAGTCCAATGCCCGATAAACGTAACAAGATTTAGATTGTAATCATCCTCGGTAAGAGACCAAGTCAATGCATCCCATTCATTGGAGAAACAAACTCATTTGGATTCATTTAAGTTATACTGTTCATCAAAATCTTCCTTGGCTTTGGCTTGTTCATCTTCCGGTAGCTTCTTTATCTCATCATAACCTCTCTTCTTTGGTGGTAGAATTTGAGGCTTGCACCTATGCATCATATTACACCATATGTGGAACATACATAGAAGATTATTTGTTAACGGGAAGACTACCTTTATTGCATTCATTAACGCGACTTCGTTATCGGTGACTATAACTCTAGGAATATGATCACCTCGGAAGATTGACCTCACTTGTTACAGCGCCCAAGTGTAACTAGGCTTCTGCTCATCCTTCAAGAAACGAAAACCCACGCTAAACGGTGACTTGGTCGACGTGCGCCCAACAACATTCAACAATGGAATCTCGTACTTATTAGTCTTGTAAGTGCAATCCATTATAAGAACTTGGTAAAAACATTACGTCAACTGAACACACATCGGATGCGCAATAAAGAGATGTGTTATTTATCCATCCGGACCTACTTTCTTTTGAACGGCGTAGTTTTTCTGTTGTGCCATATAAAACAATTGTTGCAGTACCTTCCTATCTCTCAATTCCTTCTTTTTCAACGTCTCTTTTGCATTGTAAATGGTGGACAAAGAGGAGAGGTTATCCTTATTATCTTGTTTAATTATGCAAAGCATAGTAATCGGTGGAATACGTATTTTCCTCATCTTAACTAGTTTCTCTATTTCAAGAGGGGAGAGCCTTGCTGCGACTGAATGTCCGTCAAGATATTCAGGATATTTGTGGTTATGTATACCTTCAGCAACTTTAAATAGAACCCATTTCCTCAAAAAAAATTTTCAAATTTAAACACAAGCTTGAACGCGCAATTGGTCTTCTTTGAGATAGTTACATTATTCCTCCCGGTCTTTCCGATATGTACATAACCCTTCTTCTTGTGGCTTCGGACTTACGAATTCTCTCGTAAACCATTTCAAAGCGGGTTTTGGTAGATTTTCCATTAAAAAACAATACAAACATATCCCGCTAGCCCAACTTTTTGCTTCATCGGGACTATCCCATGTCTACATTAAGCAAAACACAAAGTTACAAAACTTGACAATTTTATTTCAAACATTTAAGTACATATAAATTCGTAACCTACCAAGTCATTCGCATAATAATGCGATGTATTATCGTACATAATATCAACATGAGTAGGTTGATCATCCATAGGTACAGGCTCCAATTGGACCTACAAAATATATGACAATATTAGTTGTGACAAAAAATACTAACAAGTTCGGCTAAGCATATATCTGCATATCTAACCGAACACAGAAGTTCGGCAAAGTCGATAAGTTCTGTATGAAACCGAAAATTTATGTTCGGATAGGCCCTTTACTACCATACAATACGAACTATTTACTCAAGAGTTCCCGCTACTTCTGTAACTAAGAGTTCTTCTAAGACAATGTTGGGCTCGAACTAGCCGAACATAACTTTGTTTTTGCTCGAACTAGCCGAACATTAGGTGTTCTTCAATTAGGTATCCGAACTTAGTCCAAGCCTCCACTAAAAAAGAGTTTGGATACATGTGTTCTATCCGAATTTATATCGAGCTAGCCGAATCTAAGCTATAAATTTTGATTTTTTTAATCAAATTTAAACCAACCCAAGCAACAAAAACACATTAACAAGTATACCTGAGCATCAAAAGCTTTATAATCTTCGTATTCTTCATTGTGATCCTCGTATATCTCGTAAAAACCCTCATTTTGAGATTGAGATTGAGTTTGGGTAATAAAACATTCACCATCTAATAAATCATCTATCACCGAATCGTTGTGAAGATTAACGAACACTTTGTTTACTTTACGATTTGAAGGTTCCAATTCCTCTGAGCTTGCACTAGAATCACTCATTATGAATTTAACAATCACCAAATCTAGGTTTCAAGATTTTTTCCCTAAAACTCTTCTTCTCCTTCTACTTCTCTCTCTCAATAATTCAAATTCTCTAACACAAATATTTTATCTCATCTAATACCAACAGTTAACTAATTTAACTAACTCTAATTAAGTAAGTGTGTTTTGGCCATATAAAAAATTATATGGATAGGGGGGCCAGGAATTACTTCCTAATGACCTTAGCAAAATGGGAAGGATGGTCCACTCAAAAATGGGTTGGTCCCCAAAAAATCGTTCTAAATAAAAGTGGTAATTGAATATATACTCTCCCTTTTCATGGGCTTCACAAATACCCTTATCCCTCAAAAAATATATCTCTCTCCTTCCAGAGGGAAATGGTTTTTATTTTTAATACCATAAATACCCTTTCTATCCTAATTGAAGATCCAGATGATCGAAATAGAGATTTAGGTTTTGATTTTGTTTTCTAATAATTATCGATTTGATTTGTTGCATGTTTGGTTTATTTGAAGCTTAACAACTAATTTTAATTTTAATTTTTATGTTTATCATTTTTGTTTCAATGATTTTTTTTAAATTTTAATTAATTTATTTTTTTAATTTGATTTAGGTGGAGGATTTAGAAGTATAGTTATCCAGTTCATTCAGAGACTATTCAGATCAGAAGAAAGTAAAAGGGGTACTAAAGGAATCAGATTGTAGAGATGATGATGAGGAGTAAAAAAAGCCAAAGAAGAAAAGTAGAAACGAAAGGGGATAAAGGTATTAAAAAGAGCATAAAGCGTCATCCCTCAATCCTACTCCCTCTTTCTTTCAAGTTCTCACCCGGGGCACCAAGTTCTACCACTGCAGAGGTAGGTAAAAGAAAACAAACACTTAGCTAAGATGATTTCTTTTACATGCTTGATTCCATGGTGCTCTCATATTTCCAATTATACCATCTCTCCTGTGGTATAATTTCGAACTTCCACTCTCATTGCCTCGTTCTTATTCTTAATGACGAAATGTTCAGCGATCATTTAGCTAAAAAAATATATGTAGGATACATAAATTTTGATCATACGAAATTCTTACTATCGAATGGGAGTTGTTTTAGAAGTCACCATTTATTTATTGGTACAAGAAGAACTCCGAGTTAAAACTTTGAAAGTTCAAAGAACAAGGGTAGTTTATTATTATAATACTATGATTTTCAAGCATTTGATGCATTTCAATTGAGTTAGGTTGCTTTTTGTGTGGACATTTTCTGAAAGTTGATGGAATTAGGGAAGCATGCTATTTTAATTAGCTAGACTGTCTTACAAACTTGTCCTACCTGAGATGTTTTACAAATCTAAGTGATTACATAGAAGCATGCCATTCTGATTGTCTCATTAGTGCATTTTTATGTTACGTATCCTAAAACGAACTGGATTGTAATGCATTTGCACTTTGTTGGACGGATAACTCTGCAAGATGTGGTTACCTTATTCTAGCAAAATTATGACCACGGCCCTCTTACTGCGCACTACACAGGTTTAGTGATTCATTTAGATTTTCGATATAGTGATCGTTTATATTGGGGATTGGTCAGTGGAACTGATGTATGATGTAATTATCTGTGTAGTTCAAAGACGCTGTATAAATTTGATTCATCTAGATCATGTGATTTAAATTCTGTTCAATTGGTTCTCACATTGTATGAATTTTTTTAATGCTTTGATGCGTTATATTGTGGCACCAAAGCAGCTGAGCATTGATCCTGCTAATTAGCAGCAAGCCCTTTTATTATAAACTTGCTACAAGCTATTGGCCTTTCAATGGTCCGCTCACATCAAATTCGGGGTCTCTTCATGTTGACTTTCTTGTGTGAAACTTGTCTTATTGAATGAATGAATGAGTGTCTAACTATTTTTACAGGTGATTATTTTGTGACAGTAGTGGACACGAGTGTAATGTCATCCTCAGAGGTTCCAGTACTGCAAGATTATGTCAAACCTTTGTAGCTGCACATAATTTAGGTAAGGAACAAATTGTTGTTATTAGTTATTTCTAAACACAACTGTAGTTTATACCATGCGTCACATGTTTGTGTCTACTTTTTGATCAAATACTTTTTTTTAGTTGCGGAATGTGAACCTGTAACCATGTTAATCATTTGAATGTACATTAATACTTGCAGCTTGATGCAGTAGAAGTCATAACATTATAATTTATTTGTACTTTCGTGCTTTACAGCTATATATTGACCAATACTTTTGTACTGACATCATAATGTGCGGTTAATTATAGGATATTGACGAACCTGTGGTGCAACGGCATCACATCTGACTCTACGTCAGAAGATACATGTTCGATTCACGTAAGGTTTGTGCATTTGAGTATGTCAATTTTTGTGTTAACTTGGGTAATTGACACCAGATTTTAATATCAACTTTGGTTGTTGACACCATAATTTGGACCTCTTATTTATGAATTTTTAATTTTTGGTATCAACTTTGGTTGTTGACACCAGATTTAAGTATCTACTTTGGTTGTTGACACCAAGTTTTAGTATCAGATTTAGTTGTTCACGTCATAATTTGGACCTAACTTATTTTTCTGAATTTTCATTTTTGGTATTAACTTTGGTTGTTGACACCAAATTTTGGTATCATCTTTGGTTGTTGACACATAATATGGACCTTTTATATCTAAATTCCTAAATTTTGGTATCAACTTCGGTTTTTGACACCAGATTATGATGTCAACTTCGGTTGTTGACACAAGATTTTGGTGTCAACTTCGGTTGTTGAAACCATAATCTGGAACTAACTTATTTCTGAATAATTTTGGTATCAACTTGGGTTGTTGACACCAGATATGATGTCAACTTCGGCTGTTGACACTAAAATCTGGTGTTAATTTCGGTTTCTGAAATTTTAAATTTATATCAACTTGGGTGGTGGTGGTGGTGGCGGCAGCAGCGGCGACGGTGGTGGTGGTGGTGGAGTTAGAGGTCATGGTGGATTGGTTGTGGTGGGGGTGGGATGGTTGTGGTGGTGGTGGTGTAGTGCCGATGGTAGTCGAGTGATGGAGAAAAAAATTTGTTGTTCTTTGAAATGAAGAAAAATATCACGTGTGATATATTAGAAAAAAAGTTTACAAAGGAGGGTATTAATGTAATCTATTTTTAAGGAATAAGGTTTCTAAAACGTGAGGGGTATATTTAAAATGTGGTAAGGGTATTTGTAATTTTTTTTTATCATTTGGTCCAAAACCCAAATAAATAATTTCCGTAGGGTCCATCCAGAAAAAAGACTTATTCCAGGGTCTTTTATTATCTAAAAATTAAAATTACCCTACTACCCATGTCGCGAAACGTGCTGAAAAACTGGACAAACGTGTTATGTTCTCTTTACTAATGAAACTACCACACTAAAATCATCACCAAAACTCACCAAAAATTCATCAAAACTCTAGTAGTAATTAAAAAATCTAAACCTAGATGTACAGAAACATCAAGAAACCATTGAGGAATCATAAAAAAACCTACTCAAAATCATCCATGACCTAGATCCGCATAAAGAATGGAAAAAACAAGAAGAGAAAGCAGAAAAACCATACAAAGAAGAAGATGGATAAATGGTTTTTCAGGATTCTCAATTTCAACTGCTAGATCGGGGTTACCGGATATAGGTATTATTTCACATGGACAAATGGTTGATCAAGGTCACTAGATTATTGAAGTTATATCAATGCCTGTAATTAGTGATGGAGCCAATGGGTATAGAAATGGGATAAATGTATAAGTACTGTTCAAGGGTTTATTGAAGCTGCTTTTGTTGAAATTCTTATTAAAGATAAGGTTCATTACTAAATTTATCAATGTGTTTGATTGAGATTAACGAAAAATGGTTTGTTATCGAACATCAATGTGTATAGGTGATTGCTAGGGCTGCACAAGAACCGACCGGAACCGAAGAACCGGACCGGAACCGAGGGAACCGTACCCTAAAAGAACCGAACCGAGGGTACATGGTACAGGGTACAGGTACAAAAAATGGGAACCGAGTACCACCGGGTACAAGGTACAGGTACTACCCCAAAACCGACCTGTACCGGAACCAAGGAACCGAGCTATACTAGCCGTTGATCTTTTAAGATTGTTTTAATCTCAGCCGTTAATGTATTAAGTTAGGTGTTAGGTGATTTCAGGCTTCACTCTTCAGCCGTCTAGACTCTGGTTTATAATGGTTTCATCTGGTGATTTCGTGATTTCGTCTGGTGATTGAAATTTGAAATCGATTTCTTCTTCAATTTCATTTCGTCTTCTAAACAGAGTAAAACCCATTCACCATTCATCTCTTTTTCTTTCATGTGCAGCCCTAATTGCACCATTCATCTGTTTTTTTTTCCTGTGCAGCCCTAATTGCACCATACTCAACTAGTTGGAATTGCTTGTACTGCTGGCGGTTTGGATGTTGTGTTGATCGACTGCTTTACTTTTGATATAGTTCAGTCAAACATTAATATGGTAAATGTTTTGAACCCTTGGTTAAATCTAGCTTTCAGCATTTGTTGGTAGCTTTCAACATTCATACTAGTCTACTCTAAAATCATCCTTTGCATCAGCTTGAGATTGGCTGGCTAAATTCTTTGTTGCCCTGTGAATGTTTTTCCTGTTGTTATAGGATTATTACTGATTGGGTGACACTGTATTGTCTTTATTTGATTTTGTTTTACTGTATCTCACTGTGGGTGAATGTGTGTTTTGCTTGTGTTCATTGAATTTGTTTTTTGCAATATATATCACTATGTTTCACTGGTGTTATAAGTAAGAAGCTCTGTGAATTCCTGGAAATGATGTAGATGGTTGTGTTTTTACCATTTGGAAGTTTTTTGTGATAAGATTATTGGTAGGAAATTCTATTGCTCTGCCAATGTATATCAAACTTGTGGTGTGTATTAGCCTATTAGGTTTGTCGTTCCTGTTTTTTTTTTTTATACTTGTTAACACAATTGCTGAGCAGAAAAGTTCTTTCATATCACTGGAAGTTTGCATGCTGTGTGAGATGTGAACTATAGCCATTTAGATTGTGTTCCAGTGTAGGTTTTGTTTTTGTAAGTTTGCACGCTGTGTGAGATGTATTGACACCTTATTTGTCTGTAATTAAAAACATAACCAAATAGGTGACTGACATATGTTGATCAAGATGATGCCTACTCTCCGGCACATAGACAACTATTTTTAACTGCACTAATGGTTTTACAAAGCTTTAAAACTATTTTTATGTTCTTTTCCCATTCTGAACTAAGTTCTTACCTTTAAGCTGGTGAGGAAACATGCTTATGGTGATAAGAATGGGATGCATCCATACTGGCAACCTGATTTTTGTATTGCTTGATCTGTATTATCAAAACACACACAATTTATTAAACAAAAGAGAAGTTACATCTTAGCCAGATGTTCCAGGAGATAAGATGGTGGTTCCTGCCATCATTCTGGCTAAGTAGATGGCATGTTTAAGGCTGGTTGGATAAAACCTTTGCCTCTCTTTCTGTCTCTCTCAATGTTATTGTTGCTGTTGTAGTTATGTTCTTCTAGCAGCAGTTTCCCTCTGACCAATGAAGTAAACAGCAGCAACAGGGATACCTAAACCATTTTCCTGAGAGAAACTTCTTGTGTTGAAACCATCTCTTTATTTTGGTGGTGAAGCAATCTTTGTCTGTCTTCCTTTTTGTTTGAATAAAATGAACACATACCTATGGATTCCAATCACTGGCTTTGGCATTTCATAAAACACTATTTATTTTTCTGCATGCATTTACATATACGTTCAGTATCACTATGCATATTATGAAATTTTCATATCGAACTACGGATTACAGTACTCACCAAATGAGGCATCAGTAGTGCCAGGAATATCAGTGACAATCCTGAAAAAGCACAACAAGGCATCAGTAGTGCCAGGAATATCAGTGACAATCCTGAAAAAGCACAACAAGGAAAATCTTAAGTTATATGACCCATGCAGAGATGACTATGTTACTATATGAGATTAGGGTTGATATTAGTAGCAAACCAATGAAGATGTTCTCTAAGATATCCTCTATTTAGATCTATATCTTTGAATCTTCTCATTGGTGAACCCTTGCTTGTTATCCTCAAATGTTATCCTATTTTCTTTGATCGATTAGTCATCTATACATGTATCTTATGAGATTATATTATATGACGCAGAGTTCAAGTCAAGCTACAAATTTGGAAACCCATTATGAAACCCCTAGTAAAACCTTTACATTCTAACTCTATGTTGGTTATTTTTCTATTTTGTGTTTGTGTTTATCTGATGGAAGTTAGTACTGTATACATTTCGTAATGAGATTGGAATGGTAGAACCACTTAAACTTTCTATCTATTTTACTTCAACAATTTACATTTATGTTTAAATTTTAGATGCAACCAAAATAAAAAAAAAAACAAAAAAACAACAACAAAGGGTACAAGGTACATGACCGGAACCGAACCGAGGGTACATGGTACATGACCGGAACTGAACCCAGGGTACAGGTACAAAATTTGGGAACCGACCATGGGGAGGTAAAGGTACAGGGTTCCACCAAGAACCGAACCGACCTTTGTGCACCCTTGGTGATTGCATAACTGTCTTCCGTACTTAAGCTATGCGAATGCCTATGTTCTTCCATTTGCGTACATACAAGTTGGTTGTAACAGATAATGCCTTTTTGTGAACTTAATTATCCACTGGGTGTTATGTGTTAACATGCTTTGGCATTACAATGAGTGGTCATAGTGTTTATCCTCTTGGTTCCTTTGAAATATGACGTGTTTGTTTAATTACATACACATTAATTAGTACTTCAAATACCTAATTAAAAAATTACATTTAATATATGCTTAAAAAGTGAGTGCATAATGGCTATACTTTAAAAAATAAGAATTAGATACACTTGGGCAAAAAATTAATTGGTGTATTTATTTAATTACATATAAATTTTTATATATTTTTGTTATTTGGTCAATGTAGATTGCTACATTGAATTGATTTTTATATTTATATGATATTTTGGCAGTACCTATTGCTTATACTAAATTGAGTTTTATATTTATGTGTTATTTTGACATTGCAGATTGCCTATAGTGTATTAATTTTTATATGTATGCGCTATTTTGGCAGTGTGTATTGCCTATATTATATTGATTTTTATGTTTTTTTTTATATTTTGACAATGCAGATTAGCTATACTGTATTAATTTTTATATTTATGTGATATTTTTGCAGTGCAGATTGCCTATGATGAATTGATTTTTATACTTATATGATATTTTAGCAGTGCAAATTGCCTATCTAGTATTGATTTTTATATGTGTGTGTTATTTTGGCAGTGTATATTCCATATAGTATATTGAGTTTTATATTTTTGTACTATTCTGGCAGTGCAGATTGCCTAGACTGAATTAATTTTTACATTTATGTGCTATTTTGGCAACATAGATTGCTTGTACTTTTTTGATTTTTATATTTATGTTCTATTTTGATTATAAGGAGGTACGTTAAAATGTTCGACCTCTTTTGTTTTACAAAAATAGGACTAGAAAGACGTCTACTACTATTATTATTCTTCAAAATATAGTTATGATGCATTGTCTAAAAAATGAGTATAGTTACGTTGCACTGCCTAAGAATTATAGTACAATTATAATGAAAAGTAGAAGTATATACTGCCTATACTAAAAAGGCACTATAAAATTCAAAGACAAACTACACTTTAAGAATTAAACTACAAAAAGTGTAGAATTTCTATAGTGAAAAGTAGAAGTATATATTGCATATACTACAAAAAGTAGAAGTATATATTGCCTATACTGAAAAGGCAATATGAAATACAAACACAAACCACACTTATAAAAGACCCAAAAGAGAGTATATATAAGCTATACTGGTAGAACTCTGTGTGCCTATGTGTCATGCATCTAAGCCCTAGATATGTAATGATGAATCCTTTTGGATAAGAACCATTTGAAAGTATATATAGGATGTACTGCGAATTCTGTGTGCCTATGTACCATGCATCTAATCCCTAGATTTGTAATGGTGAACCCTTTTGGGTAACAACCATTTGATAGTCTATATAGATTATACTGGTACAAACTCTGTGTGACTATGTGCATGCATCTAAGCCATAAATCTATAATTTTGGGTAAAAACCATTTGATAGTATATATAGGCTATACTGGTACAAACTCTGTGTGCATGCATCTAAACGCTATTTATTTTTGAAAGTGCATACAGGTTATACTGGGAAAAGAAACTATACTGACAGTAGGATTTGAGAGTGTATATTGACTATACTATCAAAAAAATAGTTAGTTTGGTAATTACATTTGACAATATATAGACTATACTCTGAATATCTACCATGATAAAACATTATAAACAAAAGAAGCTGTGCAGATTGATTACATGCACGCTATTTTAGCAATGCGTATTGCGTATACTGTATTGTTTTTTATATTTTTGTTACATTTTGGAAGTGTGTATTACCTATATTGTATTGATTTTTACATTTTTTTTATATCTTGGCAGTGCAGATTGGCTATACTGAATTGAATTTTATGTGTATGTGATATTTTGACAGTGCAGATTGCCCATACTAAATTGATTTTAATATTTATGTGCTATTTTGGCAGTGCAGATTGCCTATACTGTATAGATTTTTATATTTTTGTTATACTTTGGCAGTGCATATTATCTATATTATATTGATTTTTATATTTTTGTTATATTTTGGCAGTGCAGATTGCCTATATTTTTGTTAAGAGTTTTATTTATGGGAAATTCTTCTTTTTCGGTTTTAATTGTTTTACAAGAAACAAAACCTAGTTTTATAAGAAAACCTAAACCTAGCTTGGTTTGCAAGTAACTCTCTCCTATAAATACAACTCTCTCATATGGATAGTTATACAAACATGGGTGGAATGGGGTGGACAAACAATATATTTCCTGTAGACATAGGACTTGGTGTATGTGTATGTGCATATTGCATAGGTTGGGCTGAATTGAGTTTTATATTTATGTGATATTTTGACAGTACATATTGTATATACTATATTGTCTATATTGTATTGATTTTTATATGTGTGCGTTATTTTGGCAGTGCTTACTGCCTATGTATTGATTTTTATATTTTTGTTGAGCATATTGCCTATACTGTATTGATTTTTATATTTTTATTATATTTTAACAGTGCAGATTGCCTATCTAGTACTCCCTCTGTCTTAAATTATAAGTCCTCTATTCTATTTTTGGTTGTCTTAAAATAGTTGTCAGCTTCTGTTTATAGTCATATTATTTCATTAAATTATCAAATATACCCTCTGTTTTTTATAATTATAAAATCATTTTCAATGGGACCCAGTTTAAAATCTTAAATGTGTATAATAAAGAAACAAATGTGCTAATATCTTTATTGCTTATACTTTATTCCTTAGAGATAAATAATATTTGTATAATTAGTAATTTAATATTTAATATGAGTAGTCTTGTAAATTCCTATGGTCTTCTTAAAATCTTGATTTTACCAAAAATGACTTATAATTTAAGACGGAGAGAGTATTAATTTTTATGTGAGTTCTATTTAGCAGTGTATATTGCCTATACTGAATTGATTTTTATATTTTTGTTCTATTTTGACAGTGTAGATTGTCTATACTGTATTGATTTTTATTTATATACTATTTTGGCAATACAGATTGCCTGTACTTTTTTAATTTTTATATTTGTATTTTATTTTGATTATAAGGAGGCACGCTAAAATGGTTCGACCTCTCTTGTTTTACAAAAATGGCACTGGAAAGACATCTGCTACTACTATTATTCTTCAAAATATAGTTGTAATGCACTGTCTAAAAAATGAGTATAGTTGCGAATGCACTGCATGAGAATTAGAATACAATTATGGTGAACTACTCAATATAGACTTTCAAAAATGTTATAACAAGTTGATTAATAGCGAAAAGCATTTAATTTAAAAACAAAAAAAGTTTGTATACGTTTTCCAAATGTTTTGGACGGGATAAATAAAACTTTTGTATCGCAATTAAAACTTATAAATCGTTGTCGCAACAACTTATTATACACTTGAATTACATAGACTAGACTACTCGCTTATGGAAGCAATAAAAATTATTTTACTTCGATTTTCAAAGATCCTCTTTGCACTACTAGTGCCACAACCCATTGCTAGCTTACAAAAATAAAAACAATAAAAATAATAATCAGTAAGCCAACATGTATCAACATAAGATGCAATTGGAATAAAATTACCTTCAATTGCATCCAACACACCATCTTGAACAAATTTTGCTTCCACCTCTTGACTGCTAGGATCAACTAGTGGAAGACTCCACCAAGATTTGTGTATCATCATATATTAAAAAAATGTAGGTTCTTATTACGCTAAACACATAAGAATTATGGCATGTATGCAAATATTGTCTACTGCTACTCACATTGATCATTGATCCATGTTAATCAGTTGTTGGGCATCCTCTTACATAAGTACGAGACCTAAAGCTATATATATCTAAGTTGGATAATAGTAAGGCTATCCCACCAATTTTAAACCAAATTGGTAAACTAGGCTCTAAAATTAACAGTAAGGCAATCTCATCCATATCAGCAGTATTGCCATCTACGAAAACATTGTTGTTTACATTATCAAAATACAGTAGACCCTTTTATATTGCCAGCTGCATAAAATGTGAGCAAATTTACATAATACATCAAAACAAAAAAATGCAGTATCTTTGTATATTGGTTACAATCAAAACAAAAACCACAGTATATTGAAAATGAGATAATTACGACACTTAACAAGAAAAATATATTATCTGGTAGTAATGAAAATCTATGTATGCATCCTACTGCAAGGTTTATACATGTAGTTGTAGTTGTAATAGCGTAATAGAAGAGCATAAAAATCTGTTCCTGTGAAACAATCTAACACAAAAAATACAGTTCAAAATACCTGAGTGTAGCCGAAATGCACCGTCAAATTAAATGAGTGTCGTTAAAATGCACTGTTGATCTATCAAGTATACTTCAAACGGAATCACCAGCCAAATCATGTATATTATACTATAGTCAGATAAAGAACCATAACACGTAAACTAGTGTATGTAAGGCTTTTTCCCATATGGGCTAACTTAAAGAGAAAAATGATATGATCCATTTGCTGGGAAGTTACAACTGATCAAGGTAACCCCACTAGACTCTCCCACGTTTAGAAAACCACCCACTATATTATCACGTAAACTACTCTATGATGGCTAGGGTTTAGTTAACAGAAGTGATAGAAAAATTGGACAGAAGGTCACCAAACCATTCTCACCATATAAAAGTGAGAAGGAGGGTTTGGAACCAAAGTTCATAGCAACTAAGCAATTAGGGCAAACTCAAAGGATTAAACTTTCAAATAGCAATGGCTGGAGGTATTTATTTTTGATCTCTTTTTCTTCCGCTTTTAATCACTGTATGTTCATATTTTGTGATTAGAATATACATATAGGTTTCTTTTACATTTGGTATCAGAGCATGTAATCACCTCTGCCTTGATTGTATTAATTTAAGATTCTTTGAGTTTGGGTATTTTGTTTCTATACAAATAAATTAAAGGGGAATAATGTATCTGAACAACTTGGGCTTGTCTTTCTAATTGGGAGGTCTGGTAGTATTGTGTTTGTTTCCAACAAAAAGTAGGGTTCCAAGGGATTGCGTTATGTAATATCTTAGTTCAGTATTTAATTTTTCATCTTGATATAAATAAAGAAGATAACCAGATGATCCTAATTATGTATGAATCCGGTCAATCAAACATTAGTCAAATCAACTTTATTCATATTTTTTATAACGTGTAAACAGTTAATTGAAATTGTTTAAGATGAGAAATTAAAGACAACTTGAAGCTATGGATGAGAAATTAAGATGAATTTAAATGCATCCAGAAAGTCAACTTTATTCTGGTAGTAGTAATCAATCTGAACCCGTCTTAATCAAGTTTTCTTCTTCCTATTCCACTGTCTTCTTCACATATACACATTGTTTCCCAGCCGATCAATCATCCGCGTACATATGATTGGCTGTCTTTTTTTTTGGTGTTTGTGTTTAGTCTTTACGGTATTACAGAGGTTGGTTGTGGTGGTAATCCAATACGCACAAATCATTAGCTTAAGATTTCCAACCCTGACAGTGATCATGTTGCTTGTAACTTTAGATTTTAGTTTCTGTCTAATTGTTGTTAATTGTTGCAGTAGCTTGTAACTTGATTAGATTTTCCTTTAAAATTCTAATATTCTACAGAGGGTTTACTTGGTCTTGAAACTAGCTCAAACTGCAGCCTTGATTTATACATAGAGAACATTAAATTGCATCCGTTTTCAATAATTCACTGAAATCCCAGACCGTAGAACTCAATGTGAATGTGTATATATTCGTTCATACAAATGAATCCATATTAATGGTGGTGCTAAAGGATTATTTGTTGAGAAAGGAGGGTCATTATATTCCTATAAAATAGAACTAAAGTTACCGGTTACAGTTGTCTATAGAGTCGGTGTAATAGTAAGATGTAACTGTACATAACAATAATAAATTGGATTGCTTAATAACCTTATTGTAGTAGTTCATGCATATTATTGCTCATGCGATGCGCCGGCACGTCGACTTAATAAATTATTATAATTTTGTATAACAGTTTAAGATCTATATGTGTGCTTCAGTTCTCAATATGCATTTTGACTCTTTTATGCATATTTCTGTGTTCACTGGAGGTTTGCGCCATAAAGCCTTCTGGCCATTTAAGACTATACTACTGCTCCTTCTTTTATAACTAGATGGCCGGTCACCATATAAGGAGATCCGTATTTTAGTCATGAGCGTTCGCGAAGGTTATAGTGTCCGAAGATTGTATTTTCTCCGCTTTAACAGAAATAGGATTTAGGAATTTCTTTCCAGGTCTAGTGCCAGCGATTGGTTGATCAATATGAATCTCGAGAGGGGATAGTTGGCCCCCTCCTTCCCCTTGTCCAACCAGTCAACTTGTTTTTTAGGCAGGTTGTCACCTTGCTATTGTGGAGATCAGCAACCTGAGCAGTACCTTGAAATCAGTTACATCCTCAACCCTTTTAACTGATACAAGGATAATTAAGTGGTTGAAGTGTCGACCGGCCTACTTCTGTGGATGGGCCGTATTACAAGCCACCGGTTGAATGAATTAAATTTGTACGGTATAATTTGAGTGATTTAATATTCATTATGTAGTGATTTACAGTAAATTTTGTAATATTTAGTTTTGGCTTACTACGTAATATTGGTAGCACATAAAAAAATATGTTAAGTGATTTAATAATTTTAGTAATTAGAGAGTAGTCACAGCATCTCTAGTTATTTAAAATTTTCTTAAGAAATCACATGTGAAAACTAGACATAAATTTATAATTAATCATACGTAATATGATGAAATATGACCATAGGAAATTTTATTATATTTGTATGATTAATTGGGGTGAAATATTGAATTATGTTCCTTAATCTACCCACAGGAATTAAGGAATGAATATGATTTAATAGTTTCATCATGTAGTTATGAATCTAATTTGAGTAGGACTTTACCCCACATGCAAGTTTTATATCACTAGATTCATATTTTTTATATACATGACTTGCATTGGTAAATCGTGATTAAATTTAAGTCTCAATTTTTTGTTTCATAATCATGTATATGTTTTTCTGTGCAGCAATTTTAACTGGAAACATTTCTGATGTCAATTGTGACATTCCTGAATTAAAGGGTGATAACTATAAGGTGTGGAAAGAAAGAGTTCTTTTACAATTAGGATGGATGGATATCGACTATGCTATTCGTAAAGACGAACTACCTAGCATAACTGAGACTAGTGCTCTTGATGCAGTTGATCTTTATGAAAAATGGGATCGATCTAATCGTCCCTCAGTTATGTTCATAAAGACCAAATTTGTGCTAGTATTCGGGGTTCTGTCGATAAGCATACTAAGGTTAAAGATCTCCTTAAACCCATTTATGAGCAATTTGTAAGTTCTGACAACGCTCTTGCTAGCACCTTAATTATGAAGTTTTCACCCATGAGACACAATGGGTTTAAAAATGTGCATGATTACATCATGAGCATGAGGGATATTGCGGCCCAACTTAAGGATTTGGAAGTTACCATGTCTGATTCTTTCCTAGTTCATTTCATTTTGTGTACTCTTCCTCCACAATATGGCCCATTTAAGATATCTTATAACACACATAAAGATAAATGGTCAATTAATGAACTTATGACCATGTGTGTTCAAGAGGACGTGAGATTGAGGATGGAAGAGGGCGAAAAGGTGAACCTTACTATTGCTTCTTCTTCAAAGAAAGGAAAAGGGAAAGCTTTCAGTTAACCAAGGCATAAAGAAGGAGTCTCTGTGTTTCTTTTGTAAGAAGAAGGGACACATGAAGAAGGACTGCATTAAGTTTAAGACTTGGCTTGAGAAGAAAGGTAATTTTCTAGCGTTTGTTTATGAATTTAATATGGTTAATATTAATCATAATACATGGTGTATTGACTCTGGTACTACAATCCATGTTTCGGATACCTTGCAGGGTATGACAAACCTAAGGAAACCAACGAGAAATGAACATTACATCTATTCAGGCAGTCAGATGAGTTCACATGTGGAAGTTATTGGGACATGCAGTTTAATTTTAAGTAGTGGTTTTATTTTGTATTTAAAAAATAAAATTTATGTACCAGGTTTCACTAGAAACTTGATATCAGTTTCAAGACTTGTACCTTTATGAATTTCCTTTAATTTTTTCAGATTCTGGTTTCAGTATTCTCAGAAATTCTGAAGTTATTGGTTATGGTATTTTGTCTATCGTCTTTATTTGCAAAATCATATCACTCATAGTTTTATGCATGTTAATATTTGGTTAAAAATATGTATTATGAATGAGGACTCCTCTATTTTGTGGCACCGGAGATCAGACATATCTCCATTGAGAGAGTTAAGAGATTGGTAAAGGATGGGGTACTTGGTACTTTAGACTTTACTGATTTTGATACTTATGTTGGTTGCATTAAGGGAAAGCAAACTAACAAACACAAAATTGATGCCAAGAGAAGTTCAAACCTATTAGAGATCATACACACGGACATTTGTTGTCCGGACATGAACGCTAATGATCCGAAATACTTTATCACCTTCATAGATGATTATTCACAATATATGTATCTTTACTTGTTTCGTTCCAAAGACGAAGTCTTGGATTCCTTTAAATTGTTTAAGGTTAAAGTAGAGAAACAATGTGGTAAGCACATTAAAATTGTGAGATCAGATAGAGGTGGAGAGTACTATGGTAGATTTCTTCATATCACTAGAATTGTGGATTCAAGAAATGTTAAATTTCTAGAGAATGACTTGATTAGTGGGAGTGATCAATTTCATGATATTGTTCCTGAAAAAGATAATGATCAACTTCCACCTACTGTTTCAAGTGACAAGTTGATTGTCAACTATTTCTAGTGACTATTTAGTGTATCTCCGAGATTCGGATTGTAATATTTGAGCCGATAATGATCTTATGTTATTTTCACAAGCCATAGATTTTACAGATTCAGACTTATGGATTAATGTATATACCTTAAGGTCAGTGGGAGACCTTAAGTGATGGATCAGCGTATATACCTTAAGTGTAGCACCCATTGTAAAAGATGATTGGTTCAGTTTGGACCAATGCCCAGGAATGACATTGAAGGGGAACAAATGAAAAATGTTCCATATGCTTCAGCTCTTGGTAGCATTATGTATGATCAGGTCTATACTAGACCCGACATTTCATATGCCGTTGGAGTATTAGGAAGACATCAGAGTAACCCAGGAATCGATCACTGGAAGGCTGCGAAGAAAGTATTGAGATACCTTAAGGGTACTAAGGATTACATGCTTATATATAAACGAACAAATAGTCTTGAAGTAGTAGACTAAGTTCGTTTCTTGTTTTGAGACTGCCTCACATGGTGTATGGCTGAAAGGCTTCATATCTGGGCTAAGAGTTGTTGACTCTATTAGCCGACCATTAAGAATGTATTGTTCAGTTGCTGTTTTGTGGCTAAGAATAATAAGAGTCAAAGTAAACACATCGACATAAAATATCTAGCCGTAAAAGAACGTGTAAAAGAAAAAAGTGACCATTGAACACATTAACGCTGAATTTATAATAGCTGATCCCTTGACTAAAGGCATGCATGTTAAAGGATTCAAGGATCATGTAGTAATGATGGCACTTGGTCCCATTATGTAGTACATTCTTTATGTTTTTTTTTTCTAAAGCTTTCATTTAGTTGGATTATTTCTCATTTGGAATTATGTACGTACTTACTTTAGTTATCTTGTTGAGAAATATCATTATAGATTGACCTAGAGCAAACATATGGTTTACTCATTAAGTTAAGTATGAGTGGTGAAAGACTAAGTATGTTGTGATACATGGAAGATTAATTCTTGCTCTTAAAGAGGATTGGTCGCCATGATCCCTATATGGAGTCTCTCGTGAAATGGATCAAGTGGGAGAATGTAAAGATTTTTCCCATATGGGATAACTTAAAAGGAAAAAGGATATGATCCATTTGTTGGAAAGTTACAACTGATCAGGGTAACCCCACTAGACTCTCCCACGTTTAGAAAACCACCCACTATATTATCACGTAAACTACTCTATGATGGCTAGGGTTTAGTTAACAAAAGTGATAGAAAAATTGGACAGAAGGTCACCAAAACCATTCTCATCCTGTATAAACCATCTAAAAGTGATAAGGAGGGTTTGGAACTAAAGTTCATAGCAACTAAGCAATTAGGGCAAACTCAAAGGATTAAACTTTCAAATAGCAATGGCTGGAGGTATTTATTTTTGATCTCTTTTGCTTCCGCTTTTAATCACTGTATGTTCATATTTTGTGATTAGAATATACATATAGGTTTTTTTTACAGTGTATAATATTTGCACTGTGAAATCTTGTACAGATCTACTGCACTGCTTAGAAATTGAGCGAAGTTATGTTGCACTGCTTAGGAATTTGAGTATAGTTACCCTGCAATGTTCAGTTACAAACAAAGTAGTGTAAGTGTCGTCATAGTCGATCTTAGGAGGGATTTAGGATAATCTAATATAATTACCAACCGGAAAATAAAATTCTAAAGAAACAGACGCATAAATGAGACATTCAAACAGATTGTTTACTCTTTTAAGTCTAAGAGAATGGAAGATCATACACCGTGCATGAAAGCACGAAGCATTTAGGTAACATTTAGGATGCATACCAAAACTCATATAAAGTTAGGACTAAACTAGTTCTAGATTAGCATACCAACATCAAGCTTTGACGATATGATCTGAATAGGACTTAGAAAGATGCATATTGCATAAGTTACAAGTCTGAGATGTCAAGGTTTAAACAGGCATCAAAGGAAACCAAGTCTCAGTTAAAGCCTTCATCGAAGAAAAAGATAATCCTTAAGGAAAATGCAATTTTAAGACAACCTATCAACAAGCATTCACATAAAAAATCGCCATTTATTGGGTACAGGACCTAGGACTGACCACTACATCTTGATATAACAGGGCATAGACTTTTCATGGTTCTCAGGCTAAAAATGTGTAACCATGTTCTGAAGTTAGGTAACTAGTTTAGATTCACCAATATAATTCAGTATGAACTCTACAACTTCAAAATAAAAACAAAATTACATTTAAAGATAATAAAATGATACTAGCTATAAGAGTAAACCCAATAAATCACATTACTGAACAAAATTAGATAAATCTTAATACTACAGAAATACCACAAAACTGATTATCAAAGTCAAGCTCTATTAGACTTACATTTGTAAATTTTCTCCTTGATCCACCCATTCATTGTGACATCGTCTCAGAACCAAACCTAAAACCAACAAAATGGAACTAGTATAATCAAATCTAATAAAGAAATGAACATAAAACATGATTATCTATCCAGATTTGAACTATTTTCATAAAAACGAAGTAATTAATCAACTAATCAAGCATGGAGATCGAAAACACAAAGATCTAGCTCAATTCCTCTTTTAAAAACCCTAACATTTCAAAATTTGAAATTCTTAGCTTATCGAAGGATATAACAGTGGTTTTTTTAATTAAGATCTACTTGATTTTGGTTGACCGAGAGAGAGATTTATGTCATAGGTTGGGAAATACACTCGAAAATAAAACATCTCTTCATGGATCAGCAGCAGAGCTATCGATTCAGATTGAGAAAAGAAAAAAATGAGAAAAGAGTTAACCCAGTATAGTTTTATACAAGGGTATTCTGGACATCTTAAAAGATCAGTTTCTTGCCACAATGACCTAGGAATGACATTTTGGACCTAAAAATTAAAAATAAGGACCTATGGATAATTGGGCTTTAGTGGATGGACCGGTTATTAAATTAGCCTACAATATTAATACCAAGTAGTAATTTCTATATTTGTGAAGGGTCCAAATCTGGGGATATATAATTAATATACCCAAAATAAAATCCCACTGCCTCATTTCCTCACCTCCTTAGCTCTAAGGCGTGGTGTTCTCTGGACCTCCGGTGACAACACGGGGAGAAGGTGACATCCTTTTTTAACGTTGGAATTGTCTTTCTTTGACTTTGTGATTTAACTGAAAGCAAAGATGTATGGATTTTTGGTCTCTACGGAGTTTTGCTGATTTGATGAAATCTCGAGTTTTTTTTTTTTTAGGACTGGAAATTGCTAATTTGAACGCCAATTCCCGCGGAGGTTCAATCTGCTCCTGATATCTAGTGCCATAACACCCAATACATATGCGACGCTCAGATGTTGATCTATCAATCTTGTATAGTAATACGGTTTTCCATGAAACACTTCTCATTCATAGTTTCAGTTGTGAACATGCCAACGGATGCTGTATCTTGCCTGCAATACTGTGAACTGGGTGAACGGTGTATCAGATCCAATTGCATATCTCCCATTCCATTTACTGTAGTTTGCCTACTCCGTCAAAGGTCAATCTGCAGATTTGCAAAATGGATCAGGCGGGTGATGTGGTTTAGGCCTAATCTGGCAGGTTCAGGTGGATTAGGTGGGTTGGATTGGTTACACTAACCTTAAAAAAATCTGAAAGTTTATGATTTAAGTGGATTAGGTGGATTATACCGGTTTGCAAACCATTGAAAATACTGGTAGTTAATTAAGACTACAAAGAATTCCAGTTCCAACCAGTTGGGCCGTCAAAGTATAACGTAAACCTCGTAAACATCTTTAAGTGAAGAACTTTGTAACGCCCTATTCTAACTTGTTAAGTAATTTAATCCCGCTTTTGTCTGTACCTTGTTCTTTTTCTTGCTTGCCGTCCAACAATAAGTATTTCTTTAATACAAAGAATTCCGTTGTTCAAACTTCGAACTACCTTATTCTCGCTGACGACCTCATTACCCTTTAAACTCATCCTTCTCTCTCTGGTCTCTGGTTTTGATCGAACATGAACGACTTACTCACGGTAATCATCTACTATTCTCTGATTGTTTTATGGACTAAACTGTATACGATGATTTTGTTGCTTTCATATATAGTTCCATCTTTAGATTCGAGTTATAATCAAAGCATCTCCCATGTTCTCAGATCAATAGGATACCTTGTGCCAGAACCTTTGGCGCTGGACAACTGTCTTCGGTGTCGGAGGCGAGCTGGAAAGCAAGGTCGACTGTTACTCTCCCTAGAAGTAAAGAATTGTGTTAAAGTAAAGTCTCCCGTAAGAATGAGCAGTCTTAGTTATATGTTTTTCTGGGGTAGTTTTTGTATTACTGATTACCAGTAGTTCAGTTAATAACTTCAAATGTTTAGTTAGTTACTGAGCCATTATTGAAATTTATAAGTAGTTCTATGTGACGCTTGGATTTTACTTACTTGCAGAGGTCGCTGTGAAACTATTCAATAAACAATTTCTAACTAATACTGTTTGATTTTCGATCTTAAATGAGTTCTACAAGTCTGTGTTTTGTTTGGATGGTAAAAAAGAAGAATCGAGTTCTACAAAATATTTGAGAATTTGGGTTTCCATATGTGTTGATACTTGAGCACGGGTAGTATGAAAGGAACTGTTTTACAATTTGAGTATCTAACGGAATAGGCACGATCTTACTACTCGAAACATCTAACATTTTCTTTTTTGGAGTTTTGGATGTTTCTGGGGTGTTGAGAAACAAAAGCGCTTACCTTACTAAACTGAGCACTGTACCCGTTGTTATCAAAACCAGTGATTAGTATGTATATTGTCCTTTGGATAATTTACCCAAGCACCGTTGAATTTTATTAGATAGCGCATTCATAATATGTAATTGTGCATTGCTGCAGGATTCATTTGTAAGTGGATGCAAAGACCAACCTCCAAGAGACAGGGATATTGAAATGGGAAGGGTTCCACCGAGTAACACAGATTTAGGAATGGAGTCCTTTTTTAAGCAGGTATACCATGATCAATCATGTTCTCACAAATATAAGTCCTAAGCTTGGAAATTTTTACACTTGTACAAACTTATTGGTAATCAAGGAAAATGGATCAAACTTGAGTATTTCATATTTGAAGTCTCATATGTTTTTTCTTTGCTACTTTTGTCGCTTCTGTTTTAGGTTGGAGAGCTTGAGAAGCAGATGGATAATCTTGCTAAGATACTTCAGAAGCTTCAGGTACGAGTAGTGAGTCATCCAAGTTGTATAATAGTTCCTCTTGAGACCTTTTAAAATATTATGAATTAAAATTTGGATTCTGAATCCAAACAGAGTGACAAATCTCATTGACTTGGGAATATTAACTTTCTTGGTTAACCACGTCTTGGAGACAGATATTCATTGCATTCTACATATTTCTAATGACTGCGTACATCATCTGCTGGATGCTCCTTCAGAAAGAAAAATCATTTGCTATCGTCTTAGTACTTAGTATATAACACCATTTTCAGGATGCTAATGAGGAGTCCAAGTCCGTTACTAAAGCTGGTGTATGAAAGGTACAATTTCTCAACCTTTACTTCAATTAAATCAACATGTTTTCCACATGGAATAGATTGAGTAAAGCACATCAAAGCAACTTGTTCCATGTCTCTTTGTGTACAAGAGGAAGAAGCAGAACCTAGCTTACTGCCTTACTGCTGATATATTTCTGATTAATACTTTAATGTGATGTTCAATCTCTTTCAGCTATAAGGCGGAGGATGGATATTGATGAAGTCGGAAAGATTGCACATAATCTCAAATCAAAACTAGACCTAATAGACAAAGATGTAACTGCTCTATTTGTTTGCAAATACCAGTCACCTTTTAGTTTTCTTCAAGTATCTATTTTACCTGATTGTACTTGTTTATATTGTGTCCTTTTCTCTGTCCCAAGAACTTAGCCAACCAACAAAAGCCTGGCTGAAAAGGAACCGGCGTTGATCGATCAAGGGCAGCTATGACAGCGTGAGTTGTAAATCCCAAATTCGCATATCACATTATCACTCCAGTTTTAAATCCTTCAAGTTTTGGAGTTGTTGCTAAAAAGTAAGCATATACTTTTTGTTGAATCTGCAGTGCCTTGAAGAAAAGGTTGAAGGAACGAATGGATGATTTTCAGGTAATGTCTTGGTATTTTTCTTTTGCTATAAATTCGTCAACATCGCCTTAATTTTTTCTTTCTCATCCATGTAACTCTGCTTGTTTAGGTTCTCAGGCAAAATATTCAAGATGAATATCGTGAAGTTGTTGAGAGGAGGGTCTTTACAGGTAAAAGTAGTTCGACTATTGTGGCCATTACCTTTATGGTATTATGGTTCCCTTCCTATGAGTAGTCTCCAATTTCTTTACCTTTCACTTTTTTGATTGATCAGTAACTGGGATTAAACCGGATGAAGAGGTGAGCCTACTGGTAATACATTTTAATTTTTGACTGATACAACGTCACCCTAACCACTTTGTTAGACTATTGATCAACTAATAGAGACTGGAAACAGCGAACAGATCTTTCAGAAGGCAATTCATGAAATGGGTAAAGGACAGGTCTGGTGCTGCTGGTTTTTATTTTTCGTGTTACTTATACAAATTCTTTTTTTTCCTCTCAACATATGATAATTGAGCACTTCATGGGGATTGAAAGATTATCATAAGTGAATCCTTTGCTTCTTCCTTTTTTTGGATCAAGATGTGATATTGAAGTCAGTTTTGGTTAAATAATGTCATTTCCTGTTGTCTAATTTGAGAATTTGTAGCAGGTGTTAGATACTGTTGCAGAAATTCGGGAAAGGCATGATTCTGTGAGGGAACTTGAAAAGAAGCTTTTTGATTTGCATGAGGTACTATTTTTTGTAAACTGCATTCAACTTCTCATATCATGAACTACATTTTGGAATTCATCATATGCTACTTGTTAAGGTTTTCCGCGATATAGCTGTTCTTGTGGAAGCTCAAGGCGACTTTTTGGACAACATCGAAATTCAGGTTAGTTCTGTGCCTCTCTCTCTCCCTCTAAATTGGATCTTCGCAGTCGGCCATGTACACTCAGGGAATTGTGCACTTCAAGATGCAAAGAAAATGCAAAAGAATTCCCTGAAATGCATGTGCGTAGCGGTTATTCTGGTTCTAATAATAGTTGCAGCGACAGTTGTTAGTGTGACTAAACAATGGAAGAGTGGAAATGTTGCTTAGAGTATATCTCCTGTTTTGTGTACCAGTATCTGAGTTTGCAACTGTAGCGGGTTGGCATTCACCCACATACGGACTGGCCCTATTATGATAGATTTTCTGTAGGTCTGCCGTTGGTTCAAACTGATGTTCTGTTTTAAGACGCATCGTTACACATATAGTACATTTTGTAGTTTTATTTTGCAAAATTTCCACCTCGGCCCTGATTAACTACCTTTTTCAACGAAATGAAAATAAAGAACATGATCCGATTATTTTCTTCTTATTGTTATGATTAATTATGAGAAGGCGGTTGAGTAAATTTCATATTTTCTGCATATCAACATAATCACATTTAGAATATGGCAAGCAGTAGTACGCAATATGCTGGACCTCTCTCCCTACTTTTTTTTCCCTTAAATCAGTTTGTCGGAGACTGCAAACTGCAATGGTGGGTTGTGGCCTAATTAGGGTGCATTCAAAAGCACCTTTGGTTCATTTTGATTGGCAAGAAGAATGCATCTTTTTGTCTTTCTTCTCCTGAACAAATTGTCTTAAATTCCCCACTTCCCAGACCCCTGAAAGTTGTTTATTAGCCTACTCGTTGATCTTTATATCTGTTAATTACAACGGTGAAGATAGTTTAACTGTCAACTCATTGATTATGTTTATTCACGCTCTTGAGACACTTGCACGAAGTAATTTGTCTCTGTTTTGTAGGTAGCAAATGCAAAGGATCATGTTCAAACTGGAACTGACTCCCTAAAATCGGCGAAAAGCTTGCAACGGAAATCAAGGAAATGCATGATGATTTCTATCATACTCGTTCTAATCATTGCAGCTATTATCGTACTCTCAGTCTTGAAACCATGGAAAAATTAAGAGAAGCTTAAGAAGGTGATTTATTGGCCTTGTTTGGTAAAATTTATGATTATAGATAATCATAAATTGAAAAATGATCATACTATTAATCAATTTTTCAATAAATTTTAACAAACATATTTTTGAAATAATTGATTATTTTAGAAAAATGCTCTCAAATAAGAGAGGAAAGTATGATGATCTAAAATAAAATAAAATTAGTCACTATTATTTTTTTGTATCTCTTTTGATAGCTTAGAAAAAATAAGAAAAAAAATCTAATTCAATTTTGTTAAAAAATTTTTGATTATGACAATTTTTTTCGACTTATAAAAATAATGAGTTTATTTCAATTATAATTAAAATAATCGATTATTATAAATTTTAACGAACACCTATATAATGGATTATGGGCAATAATTCATTATAATTTTTACTGTAATCGATTATTTCTCATTATTTTGGAGAATTGCCTCTCTTTAATTAGAGAATCGTTTTATTTTGTACGAAATGGAAAGGAATAAAAAGGGGATTAGAGAATCGTTTTTTCTTTTGTACAAAATGGAAAGGAATAAAAAGGGGAAACATTTGCCATCTTTTTTTACATCATTAGATCTACTTGTTAGGGTTAGTGTAGAACGGTATAGAGGGTGAAATGGGAAATGATGGGTGGTGAATCTATTGAAGTCTATGGATCTAACTAATCTCGAAAACCGGTTTACAAGGTTAGGGTTGCCCAAGGCTTATTACCTGCAGGATCTTATATTGTCCATCCAATATGGGACTAATCTTAACATGTCCCCTCACGTGTAGCCACTTTTGGTCTAACACCTAGACATTAAATCGGGTGATGCGGGGTAGAGGTGTGTTGAATGACTCGTCACAATTGCCTGCTCTAATACCATATTGAAGTCCATTGGCCTAACTAACCTCGAAAACCGGCTTGCAAGATTAGGGTTGTCCAAGGCTTATAAACCGCAGGATCATAGATAACCCATATAATATGGGACTAATCTCAACACGCCCCCTCACGTGTAGTCTCGTTGGATCAGATTGGTGGTCGATTTAGTTTTAACCGAGGTGGTGGTCGGTCAAATTATTATCATAATTAGGGTCCCTGCCAGCTCTGTGGCAGACGTAATCATTCGACAGAAAGGTGTAACTATCGCTTCGATCGCAATTTTAAACCTCTTTCTATCAGCCTCACGAAAAAATCCTGCCCACATTCTATCATAGTACCTGAGTCAATTGGTTTTGAGTTAGATGCGTGCAAACTTTAACTTGGTATCGGAGTCAGGCTCGTACGAGAGTAAGCTCAACGGCTACCTGTATAATGGTTTACGTGTTATAGGCCACAAATAATGTCCTACACGTAAGGGGACGTGTGAAGGATAACAGTCTCTCATTGCCAATATACTCATAATAAACTTAAAATATAATATGGAAGGACCACTCCACTCATTGCCAATTAATTTTGAGTTGAATGCCTATAGATTTTAACTAACTGATGTTGGACTATGGTGGTATGGGTTAACGGGTGGTAATGGATGGAGCAGGTGATGATGTGATGGTGGCCGTGAAGTGGTGAGAATGGGAGCCGACGATGGTGGTGAACTGGTGAAAGATTATCTTTTGGTGTAGGGATGGTATATGTTTGGTGCTGTTACTATTATATTTCAATGTCAAACTTTGAACGGTTTGATTTTTTGAAGATTTTGGGTTGGAATGAACGTTCCCCACAAACTAATTTATTTCCAGCAAAACTTGCTTACGACAATCAGCAATTCTTTAAGACAAACATTAATTAAACGAAATAAAATTCTTTTTCATATCAAAATACCAACAATACAAATTCAAAAACACATTGCTTGAATAATTAGTACTTCCACATATATATAAGCTTCAGATAAAGGCATAAAGCTTATACAAGGAGGTTCTAACCATCATCGAATATGTAGGCCTAAAATGTCAAAAACATGATCATCAATTAAGCCCAATAACATCCCTCCTGGAATTATTTATACAATAATAAATGAAAACATACTTATTCTAATGAAGTCCACTTAATTAATAGATAAAACCTAATTAAAACTTCATGAACTACCCTTCTTCATTATCAGAGCAAGTAACCTAGCTAGCTTGCTTCATCTCATGATCATCATTAGACTTACATCCTCGACTTTGCATTCACCATTGCACCGCCTCCGGTCATCTCCATACTTCCTGGTCGAGTCCAGCTTTCCTTGAACTGCTCTTCAGTCACACCTAGAGACAGAAAATTACTCAAATTGTTATTGTAAGGAACACAAATTTAGATATAAATAATCCATGTCGAAAATGTACAGCTCCGTTGGAGTACTATGTCAGATATTTAAACTTTAGGCATTCTAAGAAAAGGGAGAGTGTTGAACTTACCTTTGCCCATGGCAGCAGTAGAAGAGATACCTCCTTGAACAGTCTTAAGAACCCTGTCATAGTAATTGGCACCAGACCACTTTTGGTGAGCCAATGTATCAACACCATGAACCCTTTCCTCTCTCTGAATCCTTTCAACATAAGCAAGCATTCCTCTCCTAGCAAAATCCTTAGCGAACGTATCGACAACTAATGCATCCGCATGGAAACCAGCCAAAGTTATAAACTGCCAACAGTATCCTAATTTTGCAATGCGGGGAATGAAATCCATCATCTGGCTATCATTCATCCCAGATGCATCCCAATTGAAAGAAGGTGACAAATTGTATGCCAACATGATTTCAGGTTGTCTGGCCTTCACACCTTCAGCAAATGTAGTACACTCAACCATATCAGGGCTTGAAGTTTCCATCCAGATAATATCAGCATGATTAGCAAAAGCCCAACCACGAACAACAGCAGCCATTACCGAACCTTGGAACCTGTAAAACCCTTCTCTGGTTCTAGGCAAATCCCAGTCCCAGAAAAGATTGGTGAGTCCCAATCTCTCTGCAATTTCTCGGCCTTGTTCATTTGAAAGACATTTATCATAACTAGAGTGGTTCATCCATTCGGTTAATCTCCTTCTCTTCTCTGCCTCTCCAAGGTTCATGCTCTTAATGGCATCAACGACACATTCAGAGAATGTCTTCAAGTTTGCCATTGACAACCAGTTATCCTCAATAGCTTGAAGTTCAGCTCCTGTTTTTCCATTAGCCATAGCAGCAGAAAGAACAGTGGCTAAACCCTTGCCTTTTAATTGTGGATTAGTTGAACCCAAGATGAACTGATGATCTCTGGTATCAACATTAGTCTGAATCAATGTCGCCGCCACTGCATCAGTTCGAGCAACCAATACAGTTTCGGTTCCCATGATATCAAACTGCAACCTAGCGGCAACCAACCTATTGATATGTTCACTCACTGAAACAAGAACTTTGCCAGCCATGTGACCACATTTTTTGGTTACAGAAGATTGATCTTCGATATGAACTCCGGCAGCACCACGTTCAACGAAAAGTTTGCACAGCTTAACGGTTGCAGTTGCACCACCAAAACCGGTGTCACCGTCAGCAATAATGGGTTTTAAGTAATCCACAAAAGGAGTTCTTGCTCTTTCTTCACGACTCATACTCATACGAGCTTCTCTTTGTTTCCTGTCATGGTATTGTTGAGCCATGAAAAGATGTTCAACTTTGTTTGGGACAGTATCATAAGGGTAATCGGCGAGGTCAGGACCTGGTTCGTTAGTTGAAGTGTGTGTTGACGAACATTGCCATCCAGAGACGTAAATCGAGTCCAAGTGCTTAGCCATCATGGTGACTTGAACAGGGTCGAGTGCACCGAAGGTTCTTGAGGCAGTTCCATTAGCTTGGTGAGTTTTGAGAGTTCTCCATAGCTTTTTTGCGAGTTCGTCAGAGCCGTAACTCTGTCTGAGGTTTCCTCGTAGGGAGACAACATCCCGAGCTGAGTAGGGGCGATGAATTAGCTTGAACCTCTCGGAGCCCCACCATGCTTGCACCGCTGCGACTTCAGATTCAAACCTACCTTCTTCTTCCATAATCTGTCACCAAACAGTCATTGCACAAAATTAATGGTTTAGGAATTGTATGCAAACAATTACTTAAAAATAATTAAGTAGCAAATGTACAGAAGGGATCTGTGGCGCAATGATAGCACATCAGAAGGTTACCTGTTCGATTCATGTTAGGTTCAATTTTTTGTTTTCGTAATTTTAATTTTCACTTTGTAGAGATATTCAAATGATTCTAATAGTTTTTTAACTAAGATCACAATAGGCTTCTTGAACATAATAACATGGTCTTGACCAGAGCAGTGAGTAGATGCATGTAAAAAAATTTAGAAAGCGGGAACACAAAAATTATGGATCCGTGTTATCAACCTAAGAAATCCGATAGTCGATCGGGAGTGCAGATAAAAACATGGGTCTTCCCGCAGAGTACTTGGTGGTACTAATCAATATGGATATGATTAACTAGACCACCATGTACCACGGTTACAAGCTTTCGGCAAGAACTTCAAATGTAAAATTCGAGAGTTTGTTGACAAATGAAACGGACATGCACCCATTTCCACAAACTAATCAGACGACGTATTTCAATCAAAAACTTAGAAGCTAGAAGTAATCTTTAACTAACTAAAGTAGAGAGAAAGGAAGAAGAAACTGTTAACTTACCATTGAAGGTACTGAGAATGACGCAGCCATGGCTAGAACCTCAGACAGAAAAGAAACTATAAATCTATTAACTAGCTCTGGTTACAACAGTAGAGGGAAATAAGTTCATGCAATAGTTCGTCCAAACTTTCCCCAATTTATAGCAATTATGAAGCACTGATGTTACTTCTATTATTGAATTTCCCATCTGATTAAGATATCATTTTATACTATTATTTTATTTTTATTGTATTTTATAATTTATTGCCAAAAATTTTATCCAAAGAGATACATATTGATACTTGTGCTAAACTGCGCCTTGTTAATTTGATAGAGATAACCCATCTCTCTTGTTGTGTTTAAGTGTGATGTCATAGTAACTTTACTAGATTTAGGTTGAGTACTAAGGAGCAGCTAGTTAGGTTTGATGACTGCATTGCCAGTCAGTGGGTATTCTTCATTTCAACAGGATTGGTTTTGAATAGTAAGTTTGAAGCTTATCTTTATTTGTAAAATCGTTAGTTCCAATACACTCAGACACGTATAGGTAGTAGCTATAAAACAGACAATACATATCAGTTTGTTAGTTTTTATGTCAGATCTTAATCTAATAAATGTACAGCTTCTGTTACATGCGGTGCCGACCCATTTGAATGATCGGTTACACACTAATTTTATCCTAGATTATTAGGACTGGAAGGAGCTGTTACGGTTTCTTAGGCTGATTGCCGCGTGGTTCCCCGCACAACATTAAGATTTTCTGATCTCATAATAATCATAACTACACTAAAAAATCTATTGTTTAAGATCGTAACTTGATTTAACGTACTATCAGAGCAACAATCCAAAGGGTTCACTTTTGATCTCTTTTTACCATTTGATAGACGATAGTGTCCGCTATGGATCCACCCTCTGTCATTTGTGTCTACATAAGGCCAAGCAGGATGGTGGCCTTTTCCCTTGGCTTGGGCTACATTCTAGCTAAGCCATGGCTAGAGAGTGATATAAATGTGTAGCACTCTCTAGCCAAGTCAAGGCTAACAGAAACTGAGTTTTCCACATTTACGAAAATTAATATTTTGAGGCCACCATTAAGTTTAATTTTTCTGTTTTATAAATGGTATATCCAAAAAAAACTAGTTATAGAAAAACTCAGTTTTCATCAACATATAAATAAATATCATAGCAAATGGTTTTTTCTTTGGTCTTTTCTTGGCTTCATCTTTTGTTTCTTGCCAAGAAAAGAGTAACCATAATACTTCCCCTAATAATAGGAGTTTTTAGATAAGTCGGTCGTTTATGGGTACTATTTTTAGGATGTTACAGTGGATCCACCCGATTGATCAAGCCGGTTCTATTTTTATTTTATCGTTATTCATCCTTAATATGTTGTTTTCCATTTTTTCCTTCGAATAGAAATAAGAAAAACTGAGCCACAATGACTCAAAATCCATATGTATTAATTCATTTGATTACAATCCAAGTAATATGATATTAGTGAGAGGGGTTAATTGTGTGGCATATGATTGACATGTGATTTAGTTATTCTGGAAAGGAAAATGCTACAATATATTAAAAAAAGTAATTCAATAGTGATAACAAAATTTCTGATCGTTTGACGAATGTAAATCTTCCAACTAAAAAGAACAATATTAGTTGAAATATTACAAGCATATATTACAGTTTTTGGTGGTAGTTTTAAAATGTGAATGAAATTTTTTCATGTGGACATGTTGAACCAATCATGATTTGACATGTGTTACAATACATTATCATAAATCTAATGAATTAATGTTTACTTAAAATTTAAATGTTTATTTTCTTTAAACAAAGGTCAGGGTCTTATTATCATAAATCTAATGAATTAATGTTTACTTAAAATTTAAATGTTTATTTTCTTTAAACAAAGGTCAGGGTCTTTTTCTACTAATGAGACCTCGATCCCAAAGCCTTCGGAGTATCTTTTATATAGGGTCTCTATCTGTATAGGGAATTCTTCGCTGAAAGATCTCGAGCTATATCTGAGCTAGCTAAGCTTGGAAATGCAAGTCGTTTTTTGTTTCTCGATGGTGAAGTAAGACCAAGCTCATGAGCTTATTACCCCAGGTCGAAATAAGTTGATAGTATTCCCTTTATTACGTCCCTATTTCTTTCCCGTGTGGCGAGAGCGACCGATACGACAGAGCAACTTAAAAGATAAAGAAGTATGGTTAATTTCTTCATGCTTGTTCCAAGATCGAAGTACCATTTGTAAAAAATCCAGTACCTCTTAGTCATATGAATATCTGAATAGGATGAACAGGCCTCGTGGATATCTTTGCTTTGGAACAAAACAATTAGAATTAGGCTCAGTCAACCACTTTTCTTTTATGGAAGGTCTGCTAAGTAGTGAATCATATCAAGCGTAGCTTTAAGTCCTCGAATTTTTAGTAAAAACATATACAACCTGCTTTTTATGCCATTAGGCACGACCATACATAACATAGAAATCACACTTGGAAAGGGTGGACAATTAGCTAAAGAAGCTGGTGTTGTAGCGAAACTGATTGCCGCAGTCAACACTTTCAATTGGCCAATAACCAACACTCAGAAAAGGGGTTTAATCCTACTAACACCAGCAGAAAGTTAGCCGATGCTTATACTGTCATTGCTTTTTCTCTGAGAAAATAAGTTCGTGACCCATGTGCCTCTACCTCCAAGCGACATTGCTCTGCCAGGCTTTCATCTATTAAGGGAAATTCCCTACTACGAACGGATCAAATCAAATTGGAAAATAGAAAAACTTTTCTAACATATACCTTTTGTCATAACGTTGTGGAAAACCTTTAGGTATTAAGAATATGTTAGATACATGTGCCTTGATTGATGAAACACTATGTGGATGACCTTCAGTTTATATTCCCAAAAGCTAGGTTAGTGTTAGTCCGCCGTCTCATGGATAAGTCATTGATCGATCAGGACCCCCCTTTTCCAGGCTTTAAAGTAAACGAAAGAGTCCTCATTCACATTCAAAAGGTACCCGGTAATCGAATGCGGCAGGATCCATCTGACCAGGTCATTAGAAAGGAGTGGGGCTCATAATTCATGCTTTACCGGCAGTCTGTTTAGGGTTCCAAACTCAATGGTGGCAACTAAACACAAGGTTTGCGCTCGGTGCCTGACTTAACCCAACACCTTACGGCACGAGCTGGTGACAGCCATGCACCACCTGTATCCGCGTTCCCGATTGCTTACAGGATCTTCCTTGACACTTCTAACCCACTCGTCTCAAGACTACATGCCCACTTTACGGGACATTCTTGAGGGCAGAGGTCTTTGGTGTCTTCTCCAGTCAAGAATTGTGTAAAAAATGTTATTGGAGTTTAACAAATTTAGATACCACATATTGTATTCTCATTGGTTCCACATGTCCATATTAAAAATTTATCCGTTTTGATGCTATAAAAAAGTTTTTCTTACTTCTGTCAAATATTTATCCGTTTTAAATACCATAGGGAGATGAAACACGTAACTTCGGCCAATCGTTGACACCTGCCTCCTACATTTCACTAGTAATATTTTTCTTGACTTTTTTATTTATAACTCATGGTTCTATTAAACATAACCCATATTAAATACTTCATTCGTTTTTAGAAAATAATTAATATCACTTTTTCAATTTAATCTATTTTTAGACTAAAATAAAAAAGTGATAGTAACACTTTTTCAAAAACGGAGATAATATAACCCAAAAGAAGTTCTAATTTCATTAACGGTAACCCATTTCATAGCCCATAAATAAAAAAAGAATTAGTTCTTCTTTTGCTTTCTCTTTTTTTCCGATTCAACAACATATTCAACTGGAAGTCTGGAACCACCTGTTCATTTCAAATCCTATTCACCTAAAAAACGAGTTAAGTTGTTCCTTCAAAGATTAATCAAATGATATTCACTGTTTTGAAGTGAGTTTTATTATTTGATAATGTAAGAAATATTCAAGTCTTTTGATTTATTTTCAAGTTATTAGCCTGTTCCCGTTCAGATGTTCTCCTAATGCAACACCAAATTTTCTCAGTCTTCTATCAAGTCTCATTTATAGAAGAGATAATCAAATATAATCGCTGATTATTATAGAATTTGGTAATTAATGGTCAAGCTTAGATAGACATTGATGAGTGTATAGATGATTGATCTCGTTTTCTCAAACTAGAGTCAAGAACTGGAAATGTATATATTATAATGTGTATAATGATATGACACACTGGATTATCAGTAGATTGATTGTTTGTTGGATTATCATTATAAACGATAAAATGTCGATGATTAACAGACTGATTGTTTTGTATTGTCAAGGTTCTTTGATTAACTATGAATCTATGATTTATTATTAGATTATAAGAAAAAGAAGTAAAAAATGGCAATGATCAAATATTGTCTCTCTTTCTGGAACTTCGATCTTAGTTTCAATCGGTGGAGTTTTTCCTCTTGAACCCTTCGTTTCATATCGAGTAAAATCTCACAAGATCGACCATCAGGGTTAGGAAGAATATGTTGTCATCGTGTTACTAACTTATTAGGTCACTGATTTTCTGACTCGGTGACTCAGTGGTTCACCTACCTAGTTTATGGCTATAAATATGAATTGAAAAAAATTGATAATCAATATATACTGACCTAAATCAAATTAGTTATTGTTAATAAAAGTAGAAAGTTTACATAGGGGCTGTCAAGTTGATAGAGAGGTTTCTCATGTGAAGATAAAATAGGGATATTAGGTAGGAAATTAAAAAACCCCTTATCCATGATATTTTCATAATGGCTAAACTACCCCTAATTAGTTAATATTAGTAAAACTAATTAGCTAATTGATTAGGCTAGTAATAATTAATCTAAAATAATCTTATACTTAATCAAATTAAATCAAATCAAAATTTTCTTTTTTTTGGTTTGATAAGAAGAAAAAATAGAAGAAATGAAAGAGAAATTTTTAGGGTTTTTTTAAAAACCCTAGATTTTGCTTCACTCAACCAGAGTAGTTAGGTATACCTCTAACTTAAACTCTTGGACTTTTTATGGCTCAAATTTGATGAAATTACGTAAAAAATTATGCTTTTTTTGTGATTCAGGGAATTTTACGGTTGAGTTTTCATGTCGAACCCAACCGTAAACGTCATTTACGGTTAGGTGTTCATCCTAACCAAACCGTAACCGTAATTTCATGGCGGAAAACAAAATCGTAACAGTTTTACAGTTGGAAAATGACATTCTAACCCAACCGTAAAGAATCAACACAAAACAAGTTCAACTACACAGGAGAATTTACGGTTGGGAATTGACAATCGAACCCAACCGTAAATAATCATAAAAAAAAATTGAACTACCCAGGAGAATTTATGGTTGAGAATCGACAATCGAACCCAAGCTTAAATAATCATCAACAAAAAAATTGAACTAACCAGGATAATTTACGGTTGGGAATTGACAATCGAACCCAACCGTAAATAATCTTTAAAACAAAAAATTTGACATATGAAGAATAATTTACGGTTGGCAATTAGAATCAAACCAACCGTATGAAAAAAGAATATTCTTTGAGTGCAAAATAGTTTATTTTTGGGTTCAGAATCGAACCCAACCGTAAAATTTCATCTTCATCTCCTTCCTTGTTATTTACGGTTGGGTATATTAATAACCCAAACGTAAAATTCAGAAGAAACCAGTTACGGTTGGGTTCAATTCGAACCCAACCGTAAGTTCTTGAGAACATATATTTACGGTTGGGTTTTCTAATCGAACCCAACCGTAAATGTTTCTGGAAACCTAATTTTTTTACAACTCGATAAAGTCAAACACGAAAATCAATAACTTTAGGGTTCTAAAAATAACATGTGTTTTGTTGAATACCTTGTATACACCATTTGTTGTGGTTGAACAAATTCGGTTGAAACGGAGAAGGAGGAGATTTGGAGGGAGAGGAAAAGGTTTTGAATTGATATGAAAATTGTAAGATTTTGTTTTGTTTAGGTTTTAATAGATTGAAGGGCAAATTAGACTTTTTCATAGATGGAAGGGTAATATGGACATTTATCATAGCCCATATGATACCCTTTAACGAATTATTTGGCCACCCTGAATCTATGGGAAACCTCTCTATCACATGGGACGCCCCTATGTATGGGCTATAAATAAGAAAAATAATTATTTTTTAAGATTCTAAGAGCGTCCACAGGGGCGTGTATAGTCAAGCGGTGCTCTAGCAATGCGCTTGGGGTGGGGCGGTGTGCTAGTGATGCGCTTGGAAAGACGGACATAGTCCTAGGATTATGCTTGCTCGAGACAGTCTGCTAGCGTAACGCCTGATGTGGGGCGGAATCCTAACGTAACGCCTGTATTTAGACGATTTCCTAGGACCACGCCCAAGAGACGGGCGGTATCCCAGAAGCACGCCCCATCGGGCAAAGTGCTAGCAGCATGCCTGAAGAATAGGCACATGTGCAAAGTGTGTGTGTGAGTAGAATGGGACGGACGGTGTCCTAGCGCCCCGCCGGAGATCCCAAACGGGTTGCTAACATCCCGCCCCACCAAATGTGAATACCAAAACAGTGAGTGAAGAATGAGTTCTGGTGGTTAGCGGATTTGAGTTCAAGAGAAATTATGGGTTTTGTGGTTATTCAAGAATGGTTATAATGGTCTGTGAAGTATTGAACCAGAATTTGCTTTGGAGAGAATAAGGAATCAAAAGATGTTGTTGCCATTCAAATCAGTTGAGGAAAGATGGGTTTGAATCTGATTGGAATTTAGAGATAGTGTTGGTTCATGAAGCAACAATGAAGAGAACAATGGGTTAAGGAAGAATAGAGCCTGCAGTTGTCGTTAATTGAATGCTTAATGGGTTTGTTAATGATTGCTTTGTGCTAACGTATGAATGAATGAGTTGTGTTAGATATAATCTTGCAGGGAAAGAGATTCTAGGTGTTAGAAATAACAATCGAGTTCATGTGTGAATCACCATCAGTCAAGCACACCAGATGTTTGTGTTAAGGCCTGAACGACCAGTTCTTAACATATTTAAAGTTCAGTTGCCATTAGTTGCCTGGACCAGCCTTGCTTTCAGCTAGATCATGGTTCAAGTGAGTGTTTGAGAAGGAAATGCATGATTGGGTTGTGGGGAATTCAAGTTGCAGCTAGTTTTTATCAATGTTTAGCCGAGAAATCTGTATAGTCTTCCTAAATGTTTAACACTTAGAACATGGCTGAGCATTTGGAGAATTTGGAGGGAATAAATTGTCTAAACAAATTTAAACTAACTAAACCATTTCCCTCCAATTTGATGCTCAGTCTAGAACCGAGCGGTGTCCTAAGAGCTCGCCTAGAACCGAGCGGTATCCTAGGATAACGTCCAACTGAGCGGTATTCCAGCAACACGCTTGTGTGTGGGCGTGATGTACCCCGTTTCATCAGACGAACCCCTAGAATAACACTTGATCAGGCGAACTATTAGCTTACCGCCCGTGTTTCTGAGCGTTGTCCAGAATAACGCTTGGCTCTGGGCGAATTCCTACGATGCCGCTTAGCATTAAGCGGTACACTACGAACCCGCTCGACTATAACGACTATCCACTATAATTTTGACTACTTTTAGTCAGCTACAGTGGATTATTTCGACTATCCACTATAATTAGTCGTTCCACTACGCTTCGAAAACACGGACTAAAGATCAGTTTTGATCTTTATTCCCCATTTGATCGCGCCCCTGTGGACGCTCTAAATGACCAATGGTGCTATTACGGAGGTAGATATAACGGTGGAGAAAGGAAGAAAAAAGAAAAATGATTTTAAGTTTTAACCCAAGTTAAAAAGTTTATTACTACAAAAAACAAACGAAAAAGATACTTCAAGAGAAGTCCCTGCTAACAAGTGATTCTTCCACCAAAAAAGTGATTCTGCCGCTAACAACTTACTTATATCCAAAAACTCTAGCAACCATAGAGGGATGCAAATCGCTTGGCTACTGTATATATTTGCGATGCATATTATTTGGACTGATTTCATGTTCTATAACTACGGAAAGTTTGAAAAATTAGCGTGAAAATGTTTTCCATTGCAGTTTTAATAGTCAAGATAATTCACTGTCTGATATGGCATAGTTAATCCGAGACTTTTATATTTGGAGTTTTTTTTGCTTTTCATTTATTCGTGGCCGGTTCAGTGACGACTAAGCCGTTACAACTTTTCTATTCCCAAGAACTTCGTAATAGAAGAAGATAGAAAAAGAAGACCTCTTTCATCGATCTTTCTTCCTCATAATTGTCCTTTTCTTTTTTGCAACTTCAACTCTCTTTCTTTCCTGCTCTCAATCAATCTGATTACTACTACGTGCATAACCAGACAAACCAAGACAGTAGTCGTCTGAACATTACTTCCTCAGCCCTTGCACGAGATTACATTTACCTTTTTTTTTAAATGGGCAAAACGACATCTACTTGGGATGCTACATGTCTCATGCAGGATTTATGAATATGCCATGTAACACCTTATACAAACTTATCCACACCGTTAAGGTTGAGTTTATTGATGTTATGTCGACGTGGGATTTTATGAGCCTTGTGTCATGGACGGGTGGATGCAGATGATAAGATTCGCTCGGGTATAGCAAGGATATGGAACTATGGATTGTTCATTTTACCTGTCTCTCTGTCATTCTATCTAGGGATCTGCAAATGGCCCGCAGGTTAAGGTGGTTTGATTGAATATTAATGGGTGGATTCTTTGCTCTTTGAGCACTCCGAGAAAGAAGCTTCTAATTTACAGCCTCTCTTTCAGCTCTTTAGTTTTATTTCTTGGCATTCATATTTAATACTCCCATTGTCTATGTTATATAAATGTAGAATATTTTTTTATTTGTCTAATAAAATAGACGGAGTTTATATTTTGAGATTATTTTTAATATATATACCCTTACTAATGTTATATGAATATTACTACGATTAACTTAATATTTTTAGTATTGAAAATATAACAAATGGTAAAATAAAAAATAAGATGAATTCTTATATAATCTAATTTTTTTTGATTTAAAATATTTGGATGTTTTCGTCTATATAACTTTGACGGAGGGAGTACAACAGTTTCTCCAATGAAGCGTGTCTGAAGTAAAAAAGTATTCGTCCGGTTCATATTCACTTACAGTAAATTGTTTCTTTAATTCATTGAAGTTGGTTTAACAAGTGATCATTTTTCATGAATTGGGACTAAAATAATCAGTTTAAAAGTATATTTGATGATCTTTGGATATATATCTTAGTTGAGAAAAAAATTACAATAAATTTTGTTAGTATGACCCATAAAAACTAAAGTATAATTAAAATATCTCTAATGGTGTTTAGATATGCGCGTAAGGTGGAAATAAAATAAATAATAGTTTGTTAATGTGATCCACATATAATGGTTAACAAAATATTTAAAAATTAAAAATTAATGACGTGAATTTGGATGAGAATCTAGAAAAATAGATACTCTCGTCCATACTCACACTGCCAACTAAGAACTTCTCAATGGGAAACGTGGATGTTTTATATTGTCATCAGTTTTAAAGCACCATCTAGGCATAAAATCCTAAATATTAAGAATTTTTTTATTTCCAACCCATAAAATTTTCTATTATTTTTTTACTTATTTATAAATAGAATCGTGTTGTCACGCGGATGCACACGTAGCTGTGAAAATAAACCCACGGATTCTGACCGTAGGATTAGGACCATATGCTTTAGATATGATTTCTCTAAAAATTTATTTGCTTAACATACCTTGACTTTATAACATATTTTTATCAAACCCATCTTTGTCTTTTCTTATGTATTCCTACTTTTCGGCTCAAGGATTCATCACAGAGAAATAAAACATCTCCTGTAACGAAGAACACCACCCCTCTCCGTCATTTAGTTGGGGTATCAACAGATCATAAATGAGTTTGGAAGAGATTATTTCACTCCTCTTGTATTTATTCAAATAAGGGATCGACATATTGTAGCTAACAAATACGTAGCTTTGAGGATCCAATACGGAAGGACTGGATCATTCTGAGGTTTCTGTCGCGAAGGCCACTAAGGAACATATTAAAACAAAAAAGATTTATCCTGATAATTTGAAATAATAGGATTAAAGAACGAAGACGAGTATGTGGTGATAAGATATTGTAAAAAGCCATTAATGATGATGATGAATTGGTTCAGTACTATTAGATGGTATTATGGTATGAAAACTAAAAAAATTAGAACTCAAACTAAAAGATGAAATAACCAAGTAATTTGGTAGTAAATTGATAGGCCCAAGTTATGCATCCAGGGTGTATCATAAATCAAATAAAACTTGTTGAACGCAAGGGAAATTATGATTAATTATCTATGATTAACCAGTCCTCTATCGTCGCAAAAGATTATTACTAACTAGCTGGATAAACTTCAAAGTTATTGGTCCTCATTCGATTTTCAGCTAAACCCATTTGCATAAAACAGGAAGAATCAGTGGTCTCATCATAAGGGTTCAATAAAAATATATATTGGAGTTTAGGGATGTTAAACAAAGAAAATATTAGAGAATAATATATAATCAAATAAGAAGCAGATGATATAAATCCGAAGGTCAAGACCCGAAGGGTTATTTTCACTGCTACACACACATCCATGTGACAACAGATTTTTCTATAAGTATGCAATTGGCTAAAATTATTTCTATTTTTTTTCAATGATTTTTATTAATAAAAGTGTGACTAAGATGAGAAGACATCCTCTAAGTGAATGTCTAAAACTAGAGGTTCACCTAGAGGATGTCCAACTTTTTTTTTTTACCACATCATCCTCACATCAATGGATTGAAGATGATTTGTTATAAATATATTGTGTATCCTACATGTATTATGATATTTTTTTTCACACACATTCTATTGGGGATGTTCTGACCTTAATTTGCATTTATCCAGATATTGTTGTAAAATTCTACACATCATAAATATTTTTAGAAACCCAAATTCAAAATGCTCTAAGATCCATAATACGTTAGGGATATATAAAGTATATTTTTTAAATGCCTAAAACATCCTCATATAAAAAAGCATTCTAGGTTAAATCTTTTAATTATTTTAGTTTTTTATATCGTAGATCTGATGGAATTTTCTTTTCTCTCGGTCGAATCTCTATAATAGAAGAGGGAAATAAGAGAAGTAAGTGATGGTGAAGAAGATATAGGTTCATCAATTTTACGTTTTTGTTTAGACTTTTTAATATTCTTCATCTAGATCTGATGCTCAACATTGGAAGATGAAGTTTGTCTCTTAAAAAAATTTGGGTCTAAGATCTCTAAGTTTATAGATCTGTTATGTTGTTTTTGTTTGAGTATATATTTTGATTCAATCTATTCGATTAAAAGATCAACATATTTCAATTTATTTTAGCTTTTATTTTTTGTTTCATATGGTTCTACTTAGAATCATGTTTTTGTTTGAGTTTTTGTATGATCCAATAGTACATATTTGTTTGTACCGAAGATAATATGCTTCCTTTGTATGTATGATCCATCGATACATACTTGTTTGTACTGAAGATAATAGAGGTTTTATATGGTCATACGATACATATTTATTTGTACTGAAGATAATATGCTTGCTTTGTATCTATATCTAGAGCTTGACCCGTGTCGTAACGACATGCCCTCCATAATAAGTAATTTTTTGGTGTGCTAATTTTGACTCGTATCATTCATTTGTTGTTACTATACAAAGTGTTCGATAATTGTTTCCCTTGCTTTGTGATTGTCATGTTTTTAAATGTATTCTAACCGAGCTTACTTTAACACGCTAAAGAAAGCCAACCACAACTTCCAAAATATAATATTACATGTGTCAAAATAACAAGAAATAAAAATTTCTTGTTATCGTACTAACCAATAACCACTACCACCAAAACCACCCATTACCTATTGCTTTATCTACTACCATTACTTCCACTAGCTCCAACGTAGCTCACCAATACTACTCAACCACCCGTAATCTATATTGATATAATTACTAACAAATGTAGTATCTAGTAATGGAAGTATATATTGTGTGGGTGTGTGTCAATTTTGACCCGTATCATTTATTTGTTGTTATTGTATAAAGTGATAATCGTTTTGAGTTCCTTTTTAATATTCATGTTTTCTTTTATATTGTAATCGAATTTATTTAAATACTATAAACGATCAACTATACATCTTCCCCAACACAATGTTAAGTATGTAATTTACATGATTTTATTGTCAAATCCATACTAATATTTGTTATAATTCTTTCATATTATGTTATTACTTCTGTTTTCTTTTATTAGTTTCTATTATGTGTAGCATCCTACTAAAAGTGAAAACGACTACAAAAGAGATAATAGGTGAAGTACTCCAAGTGTCTAGATCCAAGAGAAGTGGAAGAAATGCGACGAAAAATGAGCAAAAAACATCGATAAAAATAAGAATATATACCAAGTCAATAATTGAACATTCAAATGCAGGAGTCTTCTCACCATCTTGTAGAGGATTGAAAAAGAAAGTCAAAGAAAAAAGAATGAGGTCATTCCGAGTTCGTATGAAGAAGTTATGAGCAAAACAGTGAAACCAACTTGGAATTAGTTTATGTTGTGCCTGTTTTGGGCCTGCGCGAGAAGAAAAATAAGGAATGCGTTTTGGGCTTTCCTTGGACGTAAAAATAAGAGTTTTTGTTGGATTTTGAGGAGGTTAAGTATCCTAATTGGACATGGATTAAGAGAAGGTGTTAGTATTTGAGGAGGTTAAGTTTTCTACTTGAGGTGAAAATATTTGATGTTTATCAGGTTTCCTAGTTGGATAAATCTTGTTTGTCGATAACCTCAGACAAATCAATCAAATATTGATTAATACGTAATCGACCGAACACTACTTGGTAGGCATCAAGAGGAGGTTACAAAAGCCTATATAAAAGAAGCCTAGATAAAACTTTCATACACAATTTTCTCTACAATTAATCAAACTTTTGGAGGAGAGCTTTTTCCTATCTTTTATTGTGATCTTTTTATTTTATTTCTTCCTCTTTTATTTTATTGTTAAAAACTCCATAGATATGTCTGGCTAGCTCTTTTATTGATTAGGAACGATTTCAAAGTCCTGAAAAATGAGATCTTAAAATTTTTACAATTTTTTTTTGAGTTTTTTTTTTTGTCGGTTGTCTCTATTGTTTTTAGTGTTTAAGAATTATTATTGAGTTATTTAATTGGCCATTTAAATCAACATAATAATAATTCTTCTACTAGTATAGGGTTGTGTGATATGTGTAACTATCACTCAACTCGTTACGCAAGTAGTACATCGCAAAATATGACAGAGAAATTCTATTAAGTGATTGTGTATAAAGATGACATTAGTAAGCAGACCGAGCATATGCTCCTGATGCTATGATCAATCTAATTTACAATGTGTAAAAGCGTACGATCAATTTACACCTAGAGAGCCTATTCTTGGTGGGTTAGTCGGATAGAATCTGGTACTCGAGCACTTCCGCATCCAGTGACAACGGGAATTCTGAGGATAACAGAGCTTATTGTTATTCTATGATTGGTGACACTATGAATTTAACAAGAAATAAATGAGTATTTTGATTAAGTTTCTTTTTTAGTGAAGGAGAATGATTCATTAATCGTCTTTTTTCTCATTGTTTAAAATCAATTATTATTATTATTTTTAATTTATTTGTTTTGTTTTTCTACCCTAATTACCAGCTAATTATGTGAAACATAAGTAATTAACTTGTTGTGAATGTAAATGACACATACCAAATTTTAGCACCATTGCCGGAGAGCAGCCGGTAACTTTTAGTTGTTAGTTATTTATTTATTGTATTTAGATTATTTTTTTTTGTTTTTAATTTTTTTTTGGTGTTCACAATGGACTAATAGTATTCATAACCCGTCTAGATTGGGAGGAAAGTTCTATAAACGATTTGTGTGCATAATTTTTAATTTTTTTTTATAGGTTTAGTTAATATTTTTATTTATTTTTTTGTATCATCATCATGTTTCCTTTTGGAAATAATATGTTTGGTGCACAAGATCACTCATATGATGGTGGTAATCAATATGATTTTCAATCTTAGTCTTATGATAGCTACCAACCATATTATGGGTATAATCAAAACTAACTCTTTAGTTACGATCAATGTCTGTCGGAACCTTATGGTTATTCTCATACATGCCAACCCCTTTATGGTGAGTATGTAAGTGAACAATCACAAGGATGAGAGGATAGTTGTATTTCTAATCATGACTCTTCTAGCTCGGAAGATATAATGCAACAATATATAAGCAAATTAGACCAACATATTCAAAATATGGAAGAGTGCGACCATACTGGGAAAGTTTAAGTAGTCAAATTGATCAACTCGGTAATAATAGGAATAGGGAAGAAGTTTGGCCTCAAAACCAAAATCATTATGATATTTCTAAGGAGGATAAAAATTGTTTTATCGATAATGTTTATGAAGATGTGCAACCTTTGGGAAGTTCATGTAACAGTGATGGAGTTAGTCTAACTCGGGGTCATAATAACGATCATTTGCCTATTTAAAAAGAAGAGATTGGGTAAAACATATCCACTCTTATAAATGGTATAACATACTCAAACGAATATCTTAGGCTCTGCACCGTAGAAAATTTTCTTGAAAAGGACTCTGATTCTGATGCTGAGAGTGTTGAAGATATGATGATTGAGAATGAAACCAAATTTATCAATGAAATGAAAGTTCCAACAGATCTTGATAAATAAGTGATATATCACTCCCAAGGTTTACAATTTTGAGGTCTATCTAACTATACATCTAAACCTCCCCTAGTCGAAATAGGTCAGTCACTTAACGCCGACAAGCTTAAGTTGGCAAGTTCATTTTCGTGGGTTTTGGAAGTTGGGAGTATTTGTACCATTATCAAATCGCACAAATGTGAGTCGCATAGGCCGATTCATAGTTATAGCCTTGCTTAATATAGAAGCTCAGTTGGCTTATTGTGGAAGCCCAATTTATTTATTAAGGAAACATGATAAGTGCATAATTTATATATTTTAAGTATCATTTTCTTACACTTATTTGTTAGATTTTGTGTGAAGAAACTTTATGTCCTCTTAGCTCTTTGGATGCATGTGTTCTGGACTTTTTGAAAGTTGGAATTTAGGTTTTGTGGGTAAATCTCTAGCACACCCTCACGAGACTATAACTCGTCCACTAGGGACACCTAGGGATTTAAAAGCTTGTTAAACATGCTAAGTTTGGCCGTATCCTCAACGAAAGGTAGTTGTTGTAGTTTAGGTTAGTTTAGATTAATAGTTTGCTCGAGGACTAGCAAAAGAAAAGTGTGGGGGAATTTGATAAGTGCATAATTTACATATTTTAAGTATCATTTTCTTACACTTATTTGTTATATTTTTTGTGAATTACTTTGTATTATTATTACGTTTATGTCTTTTGTTAGGTTACATCTCCGGAAAAAGTAGAAATAGAGCGTCACAAGGGAAAAATTACTAAAGATCCAGTGGAACTTATTCAAATCCAGGATTTCTAGTCACCATCTTGTATAGAATTAACTACGAAGCCAACGGCGAAAGAACAAGGTCATTCCGAGGTCGTATAAAGAAGTTATGAGAAAAACGAAAACTAAGGGCCAAATGGTCATTTCAAGGGAAACTGCTATCGGAACTATGTCATATGCTAAGGGGAAAAAATGTTCTAAAGGAATTGCTAAAGGCGCCACCACTTCTGCTAAGGGCTGCCAAATATTTGAATTTTGCTAATGGCGTCAGTATTGTGGTTAAGGGCCACCTTTGTCTTCTCTATAGCTTCGAACAGAAATTAGGGGTCTTCATCCCGACTGTCAATTAATGGTGGTCATGGACTCATGGGTACTGCTTCAATTCGAGAGAGATTTTGTAGTGGCAGTAGAAAAATCAGTTGAGGAGAAGAAAGGAAATGGTGATTTGATGGTGTTAGTGGGAGAGAGGATTGTGTTGCAGCCATGATTGATCATGATCACGATCGAAGGTGGTTATTTTGGTTTGGATCAATTCTCGATATAGAATGAACCAGTGGGTTAATAAAGGTGTTAGAAGACATGGGTTGTGGTTGAAATATAGTTCCAGCCAAAGATAATAATGGTGGATTCGATTGATTATGGCATCAACGATGGAGCTGTGAGTGTTTGATTCTCACTACCATTGTGAGAGAATAAATTCTGAGGTACACGTGTCCAAAAACTATTGAAGAAGTAACGAGCCACGATGATACGAGAAACAATGGAGGCAAAGCCTTTTAAAGCATTGAATTGACAGCTGCAAAACTCGATAAAGTTTGAACCTGACATCATTAATGCATGACCGACAGGTGAGTCGCGGGAAAATAAGGCACACTGCTCAAGACAGATAGCCTTCCTGCCTGACCAACACGTTGGTTGCAGGAAAGTAAGGCACACTGCTCAAAACAGATAGCCTTGCTGCCTGACCAACACGTGGGTTGCGGGAAAGTAAGGTACACTGCTCAAGACGGACAACATTAACTGCTCGACTGACAACAGGTTGCGGGAAAGCATGACTCAATAAAGAGTAATAATGAGTATTGATGCATGACTAACATGTGTCGACTATACAAGCAGCGGAACAAAAAGAACTAAAACATGACGATTCACTTTAAAGAGCTACGTGTCAAACATGCCATGATTCAAATAAGACCGCAACACTCATCTTAATCCGAAAACAATAACTTAACTACAAGAACACAGAAGAGCTGCGGGATAACCAGTGAGAAATTACGAGAAACAAGCAGTACGCATGCTAAGACTTGCGAGAAGAACGATCAGTCCTTGCGGAAATTGTAAATAAGCTTTGCGGGATTACATATCGCACCAAGAATGGATAAGAATAAATAGGTGCAAAGGTAGATTGGTGGGATCCATCAAATTGGCTATAAATACCAAGCTCATAAACAGGAAAAAAGGTTGGAAAATCTGGAGATAAATTAGACTGAAGACATTGAAGTGATAGCAAAGAGTTTAGGTATGAACTTATGTAAAACTTTAAGTTCAGTTATACTATGATTATATGTTCATGATTTTATGAAATATCAATAATTTGTTGTATCTTATGATGATGTATAATAAAAGGAACACAAATCTTTTTACCCCTGGATGTAGACAGTCAGACTGTTGAACCACGTTAAATGTATGAGTCAATTCATTTTAAGTTGTTTGATTAATTCTCATTGTTTAAATGATCATGTGAGTTGATTTCACGATAAGATATCGTGCTATACTATGATGTAAATGCTTTTGGTTGTGATCCAAAGATGCCATATTTATGGTAATCACAATTTGACTCTAGAAACAGGGAGGTAGTAAAGAATTTATTCTACCTGTCAAAATTTTCGTTGTTAAAATTTTGAATCGTGTTCTGTTTGAAAATTCTTCTCTTTAAAGTATAATGATTAAGATTCATATGAAAAAAAATTATATATATGGTTTTACTCTAAATAAATCAGTTGATGAATATATAAATTTGGTCGTTATGATCATATTCTTTATTTTTATTATCTTATACCTTTCATAAATGTAAAATACCAAGGATATTCTTCAAATCGTTGGTTTGAAAATTTAGTTCATAAATTTCAACAAACAATATGTTATGTTTATCAAGTTCTTGATTTTTTTTACGTTCAACAAAATTCTTGATTCCTGCAAAGAGCAGTGAAATAAGTTTTCAATTGAGTGTTCGAGCTTGATATTAATTTGTTTCCACATGAACTTACAAACCTATGGTAAACTAGAAGGTTATCTGTTTTGAGTGTGATATGTTAAAACTAAGTGTAATATTTTTTTTCAATCAAATTGTATTGCAAATTTATTGAGAATGATAAAACCTCTTGAAACACATAATTTATTATCTGAGCTCTTTTAGAATACTGGTAAAGAAATCCCTACAGCAACACAAGACTGAGCTTAGAAGAAATCACAACATCTCAAAAGGATTCACACAAATGAGGACAATGTCACATAGAAACATGCAATATCAAGATGCCAATTCAGGAAATCAGGGGAGTAATGCAATAGGGGCTCCTCAACAAAGGGAAATGGTGAGAGAGTCACAAGAGCAACAACCCATTAATGATCACATAAACAATTCTGAAGATCACTCAAATAGTCGTTCATTTGAAGAAAATTCTCAAAATAGTATTGATCACATTCAAAAATTAATGGAAGAAATTGACGAGATGCGAAAGGTACAATAGACTTGTGCGGATCAAATTGCACTTGACCAGAGAAAACCAAGTACTCAGAGAAAAGGCCCAGCATGGTGCGGAACCATTTACAACAAGAACACGGGGGAAAGAAGAAAGCTCCAGTGGACCCAGGAAGAAAAGTGAGAGTCTATAAAGATCAAAGAGTAATGGTAGTGGAACCCGCACGCCAGCGGAATGAACCAGATAGATTGAATTTCGATGGTTCAAGATTGCAAAATCATATGTGGCAAAAATGCTATGAGGATATGGAGAAAATGCGGGAAGAAATAAAGAATTTGAAAAATAAAGAGGGTGGACGATTAGAAGAAGTATTAAAAGAAGCTAGACGAACGCCATTGGCGCCGCACTTAGCATACGCACCAATACCGCATGAATGTAGTATTCCCATTTTTGAATGCTACGATGGGACAAAAGACCCAACAACACATCTGAAGTATTAGAATCGCATCATGAAACGTTGGGAGCAAGATGATGTTGTTATGTGCCGGTTTTTTCCCTCAAGTTTGAAAGGAATAACTTTGGCGTGGTATGACAATTTACCATAAGGGACGGTGTATTCTTACACACAGTTGACCCGCAACTTCTTAGAAGCATATATGTACAACAAGCCCGCAGATGTGGGGACGGACAAGCTATACTCACTTGCCTCATCGACAGAGGAAACCATCCGTGATTATACAGATCGATGGAAGACGATCTATCAAGCAATTGTGGATGTAACCACATAAGTCGCTATCAATAGTTACAAGTGGGGAATAGCCAATCGAGAAAGACAACTCTTTGTTGATATCCATAATATAAATCCAAAAAGTAAAGGAGATCTCAGAGATATTATTGAAAAATATGCAAGATTACAGGAAATTCAGAGGCAACATCCGAGAATAATATCTCAGCAACAAGGAAATACAAAAAGAGCAATTCTATAGAGCCGTCATGCGGATCGGGGAAGAGGTTTGCGGGAAAAATTCCAAACATTGAATCAAAACGAGCAAAGATAAAGGAAAGAAGAAAATTTATCCAACAATTTGAGGAGCGAATTTTCACTAAACTCAACACTCCATATTCAGAAATTTTAAATGTAATAAAAAACACACAAGATTTTGAGTGGCTACGGTCAAAAGAACAACAACCCGAACACATACAGAATTCCAAGGAGTATTGTGAATACCATTGCTATCGGGGTCATTCCACAAACCGATGCAGAAATTTAATAATGCAAGTGCAAAGGTTGATCGATGCGGGGGATTTAAAAGAATTCATTCAATCAACTGATCCCCCACCAAGGCCTAATAATGGAAAAGTTGTTAATATTCCTCAAAATAATCAAACTATTAACATGATCTCATATTCTGAATCGCATCAGTCATCCATGAGTGCGGCTATTGATAAAAAAATTACATAAAAGGATTCGCAGTCACGAAGTATTCAAGGTTGCGGGAAGAGTTACTGAAGTATGGGAAGAATGGATGGCATCCCCGTTAACTTTTTCTGCGGACGAGGTGGACCAAGAGATTGAAATGCACAATGATCTGTTGGTACTTACACTGCCTGTATCTGGATGGAATATAAGGAAAATTCTTATGGATGGGGGAAGCTCTCTTAATGTTTTGTTTTATGATACCTTTCAGAGGATGGGGTTAAAAGATGATCAGCTAACGCCTTCTCGTTATACAATTTATGGGTTTAACGGTTTAGCTTCAAAACCGAAAGGGGAAATTTTGCTTAATGTGACAGCTGGTCCTATAAGTATTCTAACTAAGTTCAGCGTAGTGGAGGCTCCATCTCCATACAATGCCATCATTGATATACACTGGATCCATCAATTGAAAGGGGTAACTTCAACGTATCACAAATACTTGCGGTTTCTAACATCGCAAGGGGAGATGAAGATAAAAGGAGATCAAAATGAAGAAAAATCTTGCATTCTAGCAGAAGTCCGCATCAATAAAGAGTACAACAGCAACAACAAAATAAGAAAAAAAGCGCAAGATAAAGGCTAAAGAAGAAGCCTTGAACCAATATATGATTAAGACCGCGGGAAATAAAGCAATAGATGAAGCAAATGAAGGTATTACAATAAAGGAAATCATGCCAAAAATTGATGAAGGTAGTATTCCAGCATAGCAATCAAAGGGGGCTCCCACACTTTTAGGAGCTCCCAAACCCACCTTTACATCAATCGAAGAAACCAAAAATATTAACATAGGAACAAAAGAGCTTCCCAAGATGATAAAAATTGGAACGTTGATGGAAACGGAAAGAGAGCATAATTTGGTTATTCTACTTAAAGATTTTTTGTAAATTTTTGCATGGAAGATGGAGGACATGCCGGGCATCGATCCAAATATTGTACGGCATGAGTTACATATATATCCGGAAGTTACACCTTTTCGGCAACACATACGTAAAGTTGCACCTGAACATCATTTGCTAGTTGAAAGAGAGTTAAAAAAGCTTATGGATGCGGAATTCATTCGAGAGGTGCGGTATCCAACTTGGATTTCAAACATGGTGATAGTACCAAAAAAGAATGGAGGAGTAAGAATTTGCATAGACTTCACCAATTTAAACAAGGCATGTCCAAAAGATAGTTATCCGCTTCCCAGCATTGATCAGTTGGTGGACGTTGTTGAAGGTCATGAGGCTTTATCCTTTATGGACGGACAATCAGGGTACAATCAGATTGCTCTAGCTGAAGAAGATCAAGAACACACTACGTTCTTCACTCCGCACGGATTATACTGTCATACCAGAATGCCATTTGGGCTGAGAAATACAGGAACAACTTATCAACGGCTCGTAGACTTATTTTTTAAACCATGGATAGTCCGCATACTCGAAGTTTATGTAGATGACATGCTGATAAAAAGTAAAATTTCAAAGGATCATTTACAAGATTTGGAAGAGATATTTGAAGCCTTGCGAAAATTCAGAATGAAAGTTAATCCCGATAAGTGTATTTTTGGGTTACGTCAGGGAAATTTTTGGGGTACTTGGTTACCAAAAGAGGAATTGAAGTTGATCCGGCAAAGATTCAGGCCATTGTTGATATGCAATCTTCGAGGAATGTCAAAGAAGTACATAAATTAAATGGTTTTTTGGCCGCACTCGGAAGATTTATTGCTAGATCATCGGACAAATGTAAGCCCTTTTTTGACGCATTGAAAAAGAAGAATAAATTTGAATGAAACGAGGTTTGTGAGCAAGCCTTTTCAAGTATTAAAGTTTATCTCGCCACATTGCCCGCATTACAAAAGCCAGAACCTGAAGAGGTGCTTGCCTTGTACATAGCCGCAACAGAAGATGTTGTAAGTGCGGTATTGGTTCGAACAAATGAAAAGATAGAAAAACCCGTATATTACATCAGTAAAAATCTGAACCTCGCAGAGAGAAATTACACGAAAATTGAACAGTTAATCTTGGCACTGGTTTTTGCTACCCAAAAATTACGCACGTATTTTTTGACACACTATGTGCGGGTACCAAGCAAAGCTCCGTTGGAATCTGTACTGAAGAATATGGGAAAAGGTGGAAGGATAGCAAAATGGAACGCATAACTCGAACAGTCCCACATATTATTTGAGTTACAAACTGAACAGAAGTCGCAAGTCTTAGATGATTTCCTTGCGGATTTTCCGTTAGATGATGATTTTGAAATTCAAGGTTTGCCCGGGTTCGAAGAGGATGATCCTCAAGATATCTTAAACTCTATAAATTCCCAAAGATGGGAAGTATTTGTTGATGGGTCCAGGAACAAAGAAGGTGCGAGAAATGGAATTATAGTTACCACTCCTACAGGGGATCGAATGGTACATTCATTCCGACTTGAGTTTGATGAACATACAAACAATATAGTGGAATATGAGGCTGCGGTCCATGCCCTTAGGCTCATAAATGAATTGGGGATAAACGATGTCCGACTCACAAGTGATTCACAATTAATAATTCGATAGGTTGATTTAAAATATCAAGCGCTTGATGAAGACCTGGTAGAATACAAAAATCTTGTGCAAAAACTGGCGCTTCAGGTTCCAAATATAACCTTTCGGCATCTGTCCAGAGATAAGAATCGTCATGCTGATGTGTTAGCATTTATTTCTTTAATGATAAAGGATTAGTATACATTAGCATTAAAAATTGGGCGTATTTATGAACCATCAATCAAGTTGTGGGAAGTTGAAAATATGGAAGAAGAAGTGGACGAAGATATTGAAGATGCATCTATACAAGATGATGCAAGTTTCCCACAAAAAAAAAAATGATTTAACCAGAGAAGATTGGATACATCAATATTTTCAAAATGGGATATTACCCGCAAGCACTAAAGAGGCAAGAAAGGTGCAATCAAAGTCTGTGAATTATCAATTGCGGTATAGAATTCTGTACCGTAAATCCTTTTTAGGGCCTTTACTTCGATGTTTATCACGAGAGCAAGGGCTATAAATTCTCAAAGATATACATTATGGAGATGTGGGAAATCATAGTGGAAGACAATCACTGGCTTTAAAAGCAAAAACGCAAGGATATTATTGGTCATTTATGCATAAAGATGCAGAAAATATGGTAAAAAGATGTGAAGAATGTCAGCGCTATGCGAAAAGAATAAAGGCTCTCGCAACAGAACTTAATTCCGTACTCATCCCTTGGTCATTTGAAAAATGGGGGATAAACATTCTTGGACCATTAGTGAAAGGTACCCGAAAAAGAAAATACTTGATTGTGGCTACAGACTATTTCACTAAATGGGTTGAGGCCAAAGCTCTTGCACATATTAGAGATACCGATGTTTTTAAATTCTTATTTGAGAATATAATCTTTAGATTTGGAATTCCGGTGGCCATAGTCTCGGATAATGGACAACAATTACAAAGGAAAAAATATAGATATGCTTTTCAAAGTATTTAACATTCAAAAGAATAAGTCTACTCCGCTCTATCCGCAAAGCAATGGGCAAGCTTAAGAAACAAATAAAACAATTGCTGTGAATTTAAAGAAAACTCTAGATGGCCATCATAAGCGGTGGTGTGAACAGCTTCATAATACATTATGGGCATACCTCACAACAAAAAGGGAATCCACTGGAGAATCACCATTTCTTCTTACTTACAGAACATAAACAGTTATTCCAACGGAATCTACCCACTACAAGAACAGAAGCATGGGAGAAAAATTTAAATTCAGATTTAATGCTTGAAAAGTTGGATGACTTAGAAGAAAGAAGAGAAGTTACACTTCAAAAAATGGAAAATTATCAAAGAAGACTGGCAAGAGAATACAGTAAAAAAGTAAAGTTACGGAATTTTGTGGAAGGACAGTATGTTCTGCGGCAAATCCCGGAATACCAAAGAGACAAAAAAACAGGAAAGATCGCACCTACATGGGGAGGACCTTATATTATACTAGGCATTGCAGGACAAGGATCATATCATTTGCGGAATATGGATGGAGGAATTGTACAACATCCGTTGAACGCACAGTATCTTAAACCATACTATCCTTGATCAATAATGCAATTGTGCAATAGTTGGAGCTCATAATAGGTAAAGCATATGAAATGAAATCTCTCTAGAAGATCCAAATAAATGTCTATGACTATAGGGTTTTTCGCCATAAAGATTCCTAACATGACATTGATTATTGTACCAGGTACTCTCCACTTCAGGAAGTGCACACAATCAGCCATGCAATTATACAACAATTTGGTTTCATATTAGGTAAAGCTACAAATGTAACCTATCTAAGAAAGTCCATGTGAATGTCTATGAGTGTATGACTATTGGATCTTTCGCCAACAAGGGTGCCTAATGTGATATTAATTGTTGTATCTTTCTCCGTTTTAAGAGACTTTCGGGACCGCATCCTAATTTCCTCCTGGCCCGAGAGAAATTAGACATGTGTTACACCCACAATATAACTCAAGGTACAAAATTTCCTTACGGTTAAATAAATCACATTCATATAATGAACTAATAATCAATATATATTCAGAATCTGTTTTGTAGGGATAAAATCACAAGGAAAAATGAAAACGCAACTACAATCTAAAGATGAAGAACGGAACAACAGTAAAGAAAGATAAGGTGCGAGAAGAACACCTTTAAAAGGAGGATTCACTGGGACATCTCTGCGCTTGTAAACTTTTGTAAATCCATCAGCTTGTACTTGGTCAAAAGTGTTGTTGACCGCCTTTGCAATTAAAGCTTTAGCTTCGGTTCTTAACCAAAAAATATAAGCTTTTCTATTTTCAATTTTCATTTTGTACTGATTTACTTCGGTTTCGCAACTTTGGACTTTTGTCTTCCAAAATGTTATTTTCCCTCTCTCAGTAGATAAATACCGATCAAGCCTTTCATTCTTCGCAGCTTCTTGTTGTAATTTATCTTCAGCTCTTTTGACATTGGAAGATAATAACTCAAGTTGAGCGAGCGCTTCATTGGCCTTGGTAGAGGCAAGCTCAAGCTGGGTTTGCGCTTCTTTAGCTTTGATTGAAGCAAGCTTCAGCTGTGTAATGAGTTCCTCCATCCTAGTATTAGCCTCAACAAGCTCCCCCCTCAGCCTTTGCAGCTTTTGCAGTTGCATCTTTAAACTTTTCTTCAAAACCTGAAATAAAAGTAACATATTAATCAGTGCGGGAATAATACTAAATTTTAAACATGCGATAAAATAGGATACCTCTTGCGAGGGATTCAAACTCTATTAATTCACGACCCATCGCATCTTTGGTAATATTAAGAAAATCATATTCTTCTGAAAGTTGCTGTAATTGTCCTTGAGTTCTTCAAGATGCTGTTGACACCGATTTAACTCTGCTTCATTATCCCGCAGACGATTCAATTTAGATGTACACCTTGCCACTTTTTTATGTAGCCAGAGAATGTCACTCTCGCGATGAAGAACCGAATCAGATAAATTATGTATCATAGCTTGAGCATCCGAAATAGCTTTTCTGTTAGCATAAGCCTCTGAAGATGAGTTGTCTCTGTCCTCAATAAGCTGCGCTATGTACGAAGAAATCTGTGAATGATGATGCGATCCGGAACGGAAAATCCCGCAAGAATATTCTTGCGTTCCATAGAAATCCTGTGGTTTTCTTTTTCCAGTTTATCAGATATTTCCCGTGCTTTAGAAACACAATCTTTAGTCCACAATAAAGTAGCTTCAAACTCATCTTTCTTGCGAAGTTTCTCCACAAATAAAAGCCGATGCTGCGATCCTAGTTCATCATATTTACGGTTGACTAAATCATGACTAATAACAAGATCATTAAATTTAGTCTTGATTTTCACATTCTCATTATTAACTCTTACAACATGATTTCTCAACTGCGTAATTCTACGCTGCATCCTAGTTACAAGTTCTGAATCCCCCGTTGATCCCATAAAATAATTTAGAAAACAAGTGAAATAAAAAAAAAAAAAAGTAACTAGAAGAAATAGTAAAACCTTGATTTTGAAGATTGAGCAATTGTTGGCGAAGCGCGTCATTTTACCCCTTTAAATCCAAAGCATCATTTTCTATAGCCCTAAATCGAGACTCCATCATTGTGGACCGCGCTTTGTAGAATTGGTACGCAGTATGAGCAGCGCTTTGATCTCATCCAAGATGTAGAATTAAAGTTATGACAATAACTAAAAATAAGAAGAAATCACAAGGTATAAAATCAATTAAAATACCTGTAGAAGAGCTTGTTACGAAAAAGAATACACTTGTCCATCCTCAAGTGCGAGAGTTTACGCAAGAGAAGAAGGTTCGAGGATGCGGAATGTCGGAGCAACGGCTTCACCTTGATCTTTTAACCAAGCATCTCTAACCACTTCGAATGGTACAACCTCCATGGACTTGCGCAACCGGGTGATCGAAGATCTATCTGATTTCACCGGCAAAGAGTTGCATGGAACAGACAAAAGATTCTTTGATATGAACCATTGAAAGGCTTCTTCTTTTTTCCCAAGAGATTAGAAGCCTCTGCAACTCCCTTTCCTCTATTCGCTTGCGGGAACTACATGTTCTGCTGTACTGCGTCATCCGCAGCCACACTCACAGCATTAATTATGATAGATCCAGTTTCTGCCATAGAATTTGTGGGCATATTACCCGCTGCATTAGTGTCCGCAGACTCATCTTTTTCTGCAACATGAGCTTGCGGATCCACTTCTGTTGAAGTAATTTTTGGATCAGGCTGAGTGTGGAAATCCTCTTCATCAGTTGAATCATCTTCACTTGAGGCAGCTTCAAGTGGCTCATCAACGACCAGAGGGGAGATTGAAGGAAAAAAAAGGATCCGGAACAACAGCTTGGTGCGAGAGATTGATGGAAGCATTTGAGACTTTTTCCGCAACACCAACTTGTTCCGCAGGCTCGAAGTATGTAATTTGAAGAGGAATATTCTTCTCTTCATCTTACCTCTTTGCAATAGAGTTTCCTTCACTTCCTAAGAGTGGACGATAAAGGGGAGAATCTCGAATTTCTCCCTCTTCCCTGTCCGTGGAAGCACGGGGTGCGCCCTTCACCTTCTTCCGACCCTATAAATGAACCGTAATAAATTACATGAAATTCTTAGGGAATACTAGAATTAATCAAATCAAAAAAATATCTTTTCTGTAGGGGGTGCGGCCTTGCGCTTCACTCCCGCATCATCTTTTGTGTTTTCGTCAGCTTGCGGCTCAGTTTCCGGCTAAAAAAAGAGAGAAAATTTTGATCAGAGAGAAACTCTAATCATTAAGCAATATATATAAAAAGACAGAAAAAAACTTTACGTACCATGGTGACAAGCGCAAATTTGAAGTCAGAAAAATTTAGCCGCCAAGGGCAATAACCATTGAAGCGGGTAAGAAGATTGTATACCACTTTATCAGTAACGAACCCAAAGACCCACAGACCCTCAATGACTAGAGGGGTGCGGTACCATTTGTAGTCGTGATCTTCCCGAATTCTTTCCTTGAGAGGACGCGTCGTTCCTGGAACGTAATTCAGCTTGGCGTTGTCAATTTTCGCAAGCAGACGGAATCCCTCACCACCTTTGCGTCCCGGGCCAACGCTCCATTTCTTAAAATTCTTTGCAGCAATGTTGTCCGCGTAGGTAGCGTGGAAGTTCTCCACCGTGTAGTGTTTACGTTCCGCAGGGTCTGGAACGTAACCGGTAAAATTGGTTCTACCTTGGCTTCGCATGCTACAGTCATCCAGTATGCGCCACCAATTCCCATTATACTGAGTTACAGACCGCACTAAGCTGTGCTGAGATTTGTTGCGGCTAGCAAGAACCGTAAACTGAAAAGGGTTTTCTTTCTGGTACAACGGAAGCTGTAGACCCGCATCTAATGCTTCCGCAGGGATTAATAACTTGTCGTTGCTATATTTAAAACCCTCCATCATATCCAGGGTAATTTCATCTTCAGCACAATCATAAAAGGAAACTTTGAATCGTTGAAGACCATGATGCTTTTTGAAGTCCTCAAGGTTCACTAATTTAAAGCTACAACTTTCATGAACCCGTTTGTTCTTGGGAGCAGGATTGTTGACTGCAACAGGAACATTTGCGGTCCTTGTAGATTCGGAAGGATGACCCCTCGATACAGGATAACAAGATGAATTCCTGACTAAAGGTTCATCATCCTGATAAGAAGCATCACCAGTAACTTTAGCATTACCTTTTCCAGCCATGATAATTTTTATCTACATTGGAAAGCAAGAAAAAATAAGCTTACTAAGATCAAAAGCGAGAACAAATAAGAAAAGTTGCAAAACAAAAGAACAGCAAGATGATCATTACATCAAAATACAAATCAGCCAATCATTCTATGATCATGAGAAATAAGGAATCATGATAACACAACCAATCATCAAAAAGAGAGATCAACAACATTATAATTATCATTCATTCAAACAAATAAACAGATAAAACATCATTAACATCATCTACAATGATTAAGGTACAGATACATAGACTGATAAACAAGCAAATACGAAAAAGAAAAAGCAAAAGAGTTACTTACAATGAAGTAAAAGATAGAAGAAAAATATGATTGATTGAAAAGATAAAAACTTGATCCCGATGCAAGAATCTTAGATCACAAAAGTTTAGGAGAATGAAAAGGTGTTGAAGAATCTTTGAAAAGTTCAAAGGAATGAAAAACACTAAAACTTTAAGAAGAAGAAGTTAAGAGGTGTAAAGAATGGAATGAAGGAAATAATTGGTATTAAATAGGAGAAAACTGAAACTGATGAACCGTCGAAAACTGAAAAGAAATAAACTTTTTCAGAGATTTGATTTCCTCGAAAAAACGGCAACTGAAAAAAACGTGCAAAAAAAATTACTGCTAGCGAAAAAAGCGGATAAAAGTGTAACGTGGGAAAGGAAGTTATTGCAGGCGTGGGAATTGAAAAGGTAATTATTATTTTTCCCTTTTTCAATTTTTTTACCAACTATCAATTCCCAAAAAAAGAAAAATGGGGAAAATTGTGAGAGAATAAATTCTGAGGTACACGTGTCCAAAAACTATTGAAGAAGTAACAAGCCACGATGAGACGAGAAACACTGGAGCAAAGCCTTTTAAAGAATTGAATTGACAACTGCAAAACTCGATAAAGTTTGAACCTGACAGCATTAATGCATGACCGACACGTGAGTCGCGGGAAAGTAAGGCACACTGCTCAAGGCAGATAGCCTTGCTGCCTGACCAACACGTGGGTTGCGGGAAAATAAGGCACACTGCTCAAAAAAGATAGCCTTGATTCCTGACCAACACGTGGGTTGCGGGAAAGTAAGGTACACTGCTCAAGAAGAACATCATTAACTGCTCGACTGACAACAGGTTGCGGGAAAGCATGACTCAATAAAGAGTAATAATAAGTATTGATGCATGACTAACATGTGTCGACTATACAAGCAGCGGAAAAAAAAAGAACTAAAGCATTACGATTCACTTTAAAAAGCTACGTGTCAAACATGCCATGATTCAAATAAGACCGCAACAGTCATCCTAATCCAAAAAAATAACTTAACTACAAGACCACAGAAGAGCTGCGGGATAACAAGTGAGAAATTACGAGAAACAAGCAGTACGCATGCTAAGACTTGCGTGAAGAACGATCAGGCCTTGCAGAAATTACAAATAAGCTTTACGGGATTACAGATCGCACCAAGAGTGGATAAGAATAAATAAGTGTAAAGGTAGATTGGTGGGATCCATCAAATTGGCTATAAATACCAAGCTCATAAACAGGAAAAGGGGTTGGAAAATCTGGAGAGAAATTAGACTGAAGACATTGAAGTGATAGCAAAGAGTTTAGGTATGAACTTATGTTAAACTTTAAGTTCAGTTATAATATGATTATATGTTCATGATTTTATGACATATAAATAATTTGTTGTATCTTATGATGATGTATAATAAAAGGAACACAAATCTTTTTACCCGTGGATGTAGACAGTCAGACTGTTGAACCACGTTAAATGTATGAGTCAATTCATTTTAAGTTGTTTGATTAATTCTCATTGTTTAAATGATCACGGGAGTTGATTTCACGATAAGATATCGTGCTATAATATGATGTAAATGCTTTTGGTTATGATCTAAAGATGCCAGATTTTTGGTAATCACAACCATGATTGAGCACGATGATTTGTGATGTTGTTCGATCTTGCAGAGATGAGAATGGTAGTGGTTGTTCTCGAGTACGGTAATGAGGTTGGAAGACAGTGACTCGAGTTTGATGAAGATAAGAAAATAGTGTTGACGGGTGTTTCGATGTTGAGACAAAATCAGTGAAGAAACAAAGTTAAGATCGAGAAAGGTGTGATGGAGTTCTCGTGTGGTTGTGTTGTGACGAGTTTGAGGGGTGATGGTTTTTATTGTTTGAGATTGAGTTAATTGACATAGCTCGAGTGGTAGAGTCTATGGATGGCAGTAATGAGCTCGAGCCAAATAGAGAAGTCAGGGAAGGTTCTAGAGAGAAGTCAGTTAGGGAAACAAAGTTTGAGTATATTCAAAACCCTGGATTTTACACGGAGAAAAATAGGATTGAGCGTGTGCGAAATATTTTAAGGAAAGAATTACGAAAGGCGACTGTGAATCCGTGTTTGTTAAACTGGTCGGTGGTAGACTTCATGTTTTGTACGGGAAGTTTGTGGTTGGTCGAGAATCCTATTCGATCTAAAACACTTGAGAAGAGGCGTCGACTTAGCCTCTATAAATAGGGCCGTAAAAACCACTTTGAAATATAACTCATATACACAACTTTTGGGAGACATATAGAAAAAAAAGCCAGAGAAAGATATAGACGGAGATAAGAAAATATAGAAGAAGCTTTTCACGGAGGCTGTGGTTTCTACGCAAGAGGCTAGGGTTGCGTTGGAGTTCGGGATTATCTTTCCAATTCTTCTGTTTGATTTATTCTTCTTCAATATTTTTTTGGGATAATTGATTTTTGGTACTTATGTTTTGACCAGGTTTAGTATTTGGCCTAACATTTATCCAACATTAGGGCTTAGTACCTGGACTGGACGTTGACCCGAGTTGACTAAGTTAAGTTTAAACTTCTGTTTAATAACTATTAAAAAATAGACTAATTGATGTTTGGTACTCATGTTTTGACCAGGTTTAGTATTTGGTCTAACATATTTAAAATTGTTTACCTTCTTTACGAATTCATGTTAAGTGAACTGTTAGACCAAATACTAAACCTGGTCAAAACCTGAGTACCAAACATCAATTAGCCTTTTTTTTTGATATTTATTAAACGGGAAGTTTGAACTTAACTTAGTCAACTCGGGTCAACGTCCAGTCCAGGTACCAAGCCCTAACGTTGGACAAATGTTAGACCAAATACTAAACCTAGTCAAAAACCTGAGTACCAAAAATCAATTAGCCCTTTCTTTTATAATTTTTAGTAAAGAGAGAAAAATATAAAAAAGCCTTTCACGGAGGATGTGTTTTCCACGCAAGAAGCTAGGGTTGCACTGGAGTTTGGGATTATTTTTCCCAATTCTTCAGTTTGATTTATTCTTCTTCAATATTATTTTCTTAATTTTTTAGTAAAATAGCTAAACTTCTTTTTATTGGTTAAGGATGTAGTCGGATTTCACAAGCATGTACTAAATTCATATATTAGTTTTGTTTTCTTGATCGAATCATTGTCGTTCTTGTTCTACCAATTATTATCGCTATGTATGATTGTGTAAATGTTTGTTTAGGAGCTCTACTGAATAAACATAAACGCGTATCCATCGCTAGACTAGGGTTTTGAGATACAGAATTGTTGATGAACCTTGTCATAAGTAGCATATTGTGATTACCAATTGTATTAAAAAACTTTGTGTGATTGCATGTAGAAGCTATACCTATGTTAAATAGATCATTCGTAGTATATCTATTACATTGATTAACCTAATTCATAGAACTTAAATCTCTCGAGGGATTAAACTTGATAACACGTTGCATTAGGTTGTTCTTTGGGTAGAATTTACATATTCATCGCTATGGCATGTGATGACATGAGGAATTTACCGGAGTATGCTCTCGATGGGATGCTATGGGGATCTTGATAATGAATGATTAGTGACAACTCTATTTATTAGTAAAAGTGCTTGTCTTATGATTGAAGATGAAACCTTAACCAGTACTCTCAACTTATTGATTTTCTTTACCCATTATTTTCTAGCATAATTAGTTTAATTACTTTAGTCTTAAAATACAAACTCCCCCTGTTACTCAAGTTTTCAAATACGAATAGCAACCCATACCTCTCTGAGGAACGAACTTGTTCTTATCATTGTACTCTAATCCGTATTTTGTGAAGTGAAATAACTTGAAATATTTTTGCTTGGATGACAACCGACCAAAACATACTGTCTTAATGAGAAAGCCCGATTGAATTATTATAAAAGTCTATTTGTCTATTATAGAAACATTTTGGGTTTATTGAGGAAGCCCAGTTTGCTTATTTAGAAGCCCGTTTGTCTATTATGGAGACATTCTTGGTTTATTGAGGAAACCCAATTGTCTTATTATAGAAGTCCATTGGTCAATTATAGAGACATTCTGGGCTTATTTTGGAAGGCCAGTTAGCTTAATATAAAAGTTGTTTGTTTATTATGGAAACATAAATGAGTTATGTAGAAACTCATTTAGATTATTTAGAAGCCTGGTATGGCTTATTAGAGAAGCCTAATTGACTTATTTTGGAAGTTATTTTAAGATATATATAAATTGTAGGAAGATATACAAGGATCTTTCAAGATATACACAAATTCTGAGATGATAGACAAGGATCTTCCAGGATAGACATAGATCTTGAGAAGATACACTAAGATCTTTCAAGATAAATACAAACATAGAGAAGATAGAGATGGATATTCTGGGATGGATACAAACATTAAAGGGATAAGTACAAATCTTGGTGGTTATTTAGGATAACTGCAAATCTAGGTGGTTATTTGGATAACTACAACTAGATTTGATTTATGTCTATAAATAGAAGCTGAAATCTAACTCAAAGGGGGGAGACAAGGTCTACCCTTTTTCACCATATTTATTATACTTAGAGCATTCTCTCCATGCTTTCAAACCCGGAGAAAAACCGTTTTAATACTTATATCAATAAAACTTCTCCCCCCCGAGGGGTTTCATCCGTGGACGTAGCATATCTTGCTGAACCACGTTAAATTCTTCTCTCCGTTGTTTATTTTTGATTTTCTTGTCTTATTTCATCATCAAACCAATCGTGTTTTGTGCCTAAAAGTAATTTTTGGTACTAACATTGGCGCCGACTAAGGGGATTCGTGTAAAATGATGGGGAAAGATGAGAAATGCCCTAAAATGGGGGGTCATCTTGGAGAAATGCCCCGGTTTTTGAAATTTGGAAAAATGCCCCGTTCTGTTAGTTTTTCAGTTAAAAGGGAGCGTACGAGCCGTCACGTGCGAAAAAGACAGAAATACCCAAAACGTTCATCTTGGAGAAATTCCTCGGCATGAGATTAAAACGTTCAGTCCGGGGCATTTCTCCAAGATGAACGTTTTGGGTATTTCTGTCTTTTTTCGCACATGACGACTCGCACGCTCCCTTTTAACGGAAAAGCTAACAGAACATGGTATATTCTCAAATTTTGAAAATCCGGGGCATTTCTCCAAGATGACCCCCATTTTAGGGAATTTCTCATATTTTCCCTAAAATGATCGTGTTTTCAATTGACAAAAGTACGAAAAAATTCATGTACGAGATTCCATAAGAAATCAGCAGAAAAAAAGAAACTAGGATTAAAAAAGCATCGCAAAAATAGCAGCAGATTTGAAGATGGTCAATGCCTTTTATAAAAAGTATTTCTTTGTCTCTAAGGAAATCACTCTCTCGGATTTTGAAAGAACGTTCTAGAGAAACAATGAGCACCAGAATGAATATGTGAAGAGGTTCATAACACAAGCTCTTGACTACCACGACTATAACATAACTGAGCAACAATTGATGGAGCTTTGCATTAATGGTATAATTCATGTTTATCGTGCCTTATTAGAAAATTTACGATTTCAAACCTTATCTAAGCTACACGAGGCCGCCAAGGTATCAACAACAACTGCTTCAGCCTTGTTGGAATGAACGAGGCCCACCAAAAAGGAAAGCCGTGGAGATACACGTGGGAGTAGATGCCTGGTGAAAAAGCAATACTCTGCCCAAACCTCTATAGGTATTGTCACTGACGAAGGTGCCAAAAGAAATACAACACCCTAATCGGAATCGCAAACTAAGCGACCTGTGTCAACCCTAGTAACGATGCCAACACGTGTTCAAATACGAGGCCCATCCAATATTATGCGTCAACCGCAACAGCCAAAGACAAATCCGACAAAACCGGATTTCCCCTTTCCCATGGAGGAGGTCCTCAAACTGTTGGAAGTATGGATACAAGAAGGAGCTATCAAGTTACCACATGTGCGACGACCGCTAACCGATGAGGAGATGTCAGAACCAAAATATTGCCGCTTTCATAGATTTTTCAATCATCCCACCAGTGAATACAATAGCTTGAAACGTATCTTCAGAGAAAAGATCGACTCAGGAGAACTATGCCTGGGGAATGAAGGTATTCACAAAAACCCTCTTCCTGTTAGAAGTTTCACTCTTGTTGGAGACTCTGTCAACAAAAATGTTCAATCCATGATGGAGCACATGTGTGAACTTCTTTATCTGTCAAAATCACAACACAAAGATATTTTTACTTCCCTTAACCGCATCGTGTCGGGTAAGAGTTTACTCTTTACAAATAAAACTATTGTGCATCCTGATCCTGCTTCATAAGGCGTAACCATCAAGCATAACGAGAAGCCTGGTTGGGGACTTTTCGCTACTGCCTACCTCAAAAATACCGAGTTTAAGCAAACACTAATCGATGCGGGAACTGATGTCAATATCATCACCATCAGAACTCTGAAGGCTCCGTGAATATCCAGGAACGAGGTTATGCACTCGCTGACTGTAATCGAGGATTCTGAAGGGAAGTTCAGGAGTGCTTATGGTTACATCACTCTCGAAGTAAAAATGGGTGACGCCCGGACACATGCCAAGTTTTATATTATCAAAGAAGATCAAAATTATGACATGGTTCAAGGATGCCCATGGATCCGTAGCAACAATATGGAATCAGGTGTATCTCTTCTGCCAGATCCAACACCTCCAAGACTCTCAAACAAACCAGCAAATCCCGAAGACGGCCTATCAAACGAGTTCCGTCGCACAATGGATCTGGATGTGAAGCAGCTGCCAGGAGAAGACATGGTGTCACACGTTCAAAGGTTTTGCATACAAGTAATTCATATCCAACTAACTCCTTTGCAACAAGCGTTCCCACATCCCATCAAAGCTTAAGGACTTTACCCGGATATCAACCCTACTCTGTCTCGGCGATGTGAATGGCAAGATGATCCTTTTCAAAAATTTATCAAATGGGTATATATTATCTCTACTGGATATAAGAAATGTAGTAAGCCGGTTATTCAGAATACTTGTCATGAAGTTAAGGGGCATGAACCCAATTCCTTCCATGTCGGGGATACGGTGGAGAAAATTACAGCATCTCCTAAAGAAGAGCCGTATCTTGTCATTGAAAAATTGATCGGCGGTTACTAAAAGCTTGTCAATACTGACAAGCCAGAGGGAGTGCTCATACATGGAAAATGGATGAAAGCTCACAACGTTTAAAGCAGTCTACCACCACCTCACAACATTTCCATGTTTTACTAGTCGATTGTCAGCAAAACAAAGTTATTTCAAGTATTTTCACTTCATAATTATAAATAAGAGTATAATAATAAGACAAGTTCGATCCACATGGATATATGGGTTGTCAAGTTATTTTGATTACTTATGCAAACAGGGGGTTTTTGATTGTGATTATAACTAGATTATACTAAATAAATAGATTAAAACGAATATCAGAGATAAAAAGCATTGGTCAGAGGTTTCATCTTCCATTTTCCAATATATTATCAACTGAATCAAATTTAACATTCATTCACTCTCGATATCAATAACCCTAAAGCATCATATCACAGGCTTACTCCGGTAAAACTCCTATTATCATCAAAAGCGCAAGAGCCACTCTTTAAAGCCTTATCAATGAATAACTTGGCACAAGAGCCACTCAAGTTTAACCTAATGAAAACACTGGTCTTGGTGATTTGAGGTTATTCTAATCAATCCGGCGCAAGAGCCACACGGATTTAACCTAGGTCACGTTTCTACACATAATTACGTGGTAACATCCCGTCATTAACAACTATGTTATACTACTTGTAACAAGGATCTTTCGAAAATTCCATATCTCAAACTTAATTTAGCTATAGATATCAATGCATGCTCATCTAATTCACGCCTTAAACAAACAAGCAATCAATCATGCATGGCATTATTAACGGTAGGACATAAACGATATTAAAGAGATTATGAACATATGGGAATGAATATTTCAATTAATAAAAATGTTTTCCAAATTAGGACTACATCTCTAACCAATAAGAAATGTTTAGTTTTCCATCTACTATTTGAACCGAATGATTATCAGCTGAACCTTCTCCTAGACACTCAAATCTTCCAAACTTGTTTTGCCCATAACTTCCTCTTCCAATTTCGGAATAACCTCATTCTTTTTGCATTGGATTCGTCTTTCAATTTCCTTCAATATAGAGTGAAGAATATTGGATTTCAATGAGTTCCATTTGTTCCATTCTCTATCCATTATAGCACTTGACTTCCTTGCTCATTTATTGTCGTAATGAACTCCTTTTTCTTCTTTAGTTGAGTACACTTCAAAACTCCTAAGAAATAAAAAAAAAGCAAAACCAAAGCATAATGAAATGAAAACTAAAAAGAAAGCAATGATTTAAAGTATCAAACTAATGCAAATAATGCACATATAAAATTCCCCACACTTTCCTTTTGCTAGTCCTCGAGAAAACTACATAAATAAACCAACCTAAATTAAAATACAAGAACTCCATTTCGTCGAGGATACGTTTACGCTTAGCATGTTTAACAATCCCTTAAACCCCTAGGTGTCCCTAGTGGATGAGTTATATTCTTGTGAGGGTTTACAAGAGGTATACCCACGAAACCTAAATTCCAACTTTCAAAAATTTCAGAGCACAAGCATCTAATAGCTACGAAGACATAAAGTTTTTTCACACTAACAATTAGGAGTTAGAAGTATAAGGAACTTTATTATCATGCTTAGCTCTTGAGTTAGGAGAAGACCACCATACGAAAGAATCCAGGTTCGAGAGAGACCGAATAAGCATTCTGCCTCACAAATAGGATTTTATGAATTTGACACTCAAAGATGCATTTTATGGTTCTCATATGTGCAGGAAGGAGTGAAGATAAAAATCATGCACATGTTGAATGGTGGGAAGGAAAAGGAACCTTTCGAATTATGAAGATGTTATCCCATAAAAATGTGGGACGAAGAAAGAACCTTTTTTTTACTGATCTCTAAGAAAAGAAATCAACCATTATGTAAGGATGGGGACGCTTACTTACCTTTTCACCCGATTCACAGTCAACACCACTCTCACAACATCCGATAGAAACGTCTTCCGTCAACTGTTGACGATAAACTCTTGAACTTTGTAGAAACTTGACAATTGTCACTCTTTTCCTCAAGTTATTGTTGCTTGAAACTTCTTTATAGATTTCTTTTTCCCCACAACCTTATCGAATGAATTTAAAAGGAAATACCCACAAAAGCACTACTAAGCATAGTTTTTTATTTTTTTTAACATATGAAAAACTTTAAAATAAAATACAAACTGACTTATGAAATAAATGAAGCTGCTATGGTCGTGGAATAAGGATTTACCACTTGATTCTTCACAACTTTTATTGTATTGATATAATGAACTTCACTAAGTCTCATCTTTTGATTTCTTTCACTCTTGTACATAATTCTTCAACATGTATATATAATTTTGCTCATTGTATTGTTGTTTTACTTGAATATGAAATTTGCTTTTTCTGGTACTGTTGCTTGTAAACCTTGAATGTCCTCTACTTTCCTTCAAAATTTTGATGCTCCACTTACTGATGATAATGGTGTTTCTATGGACATGTTATTATAGAGAGAGAATGGTGTCAACTGCAAACAAGAATACAAAATAGAGTTAGCAATTCTGATGACACCCTCATGATTGATAGAAGTAACACTCGAGAGATCAAAAAGTAGTGCTGAAATTGGTGCGAAGTTGGGTAGCTCATCATTCTACCCAGAGTTTGCGCAGATGAAACACTCTAAACGGATAATTTTTAGACCACTATAAAGAATTGAAGGTCTGGCGACTCACTCATGGGTATTGAATGATCAACTTCCCAAGTACTGTATTCTCTACCAGCGGTTTAAGTCCATTTTTGTCAGCTCAAGCCTCTCAACAACTAAGAACTCAGAATGTCGTTCTCTATTACTTCTAAGTTCAATTATTTCAGTGAGAACTCCATATGTAAACTTATCTAGAAGTATACTAAGTGACTCTAAAATATCTAAAAGTTGGAGGTTTTCATGCAAAAATTTTAAAAATTCTACCTACAAAAGCGAATACTAAAGATCTATATGCTTAAACACTCCCCCAAACTTAAATGTTACATTCATTCGTCCAATATACAATTCAAGGTGGAAAATCCTATAAATGATATGAAAATATTAAAAAAATAAAAACTAAAAAGATTCAAGATAATAAATACTAAACCAATGGGTTGCCTCCCATTTAACACTTGATTTAGTTTCATCGTCCCGACTTGGCATTCGCCTGCTACTCCTCCAGAGGGAGTGTGTCTACTAAGTTAATCTCAACCATCTCCGGTTCAAACGGTTTGTAATAGGGATTCAATCGATGCCATTTACTTTAAGCTCCCTCCCTGATAACAAGCTACAAATCTCAACCGCACCATGAGAAAAATCATTAAGCACAACAAAGGGTCCTATCCAATGAGACTTCAATTTACCAGGAAATAAATGAAGGCGTGAATTAAATAAGAAAACTTTCTGTCCAATAATGAACTGTTTTCTAGAAATCTTACTATCATGAAAAGACTTTTCTCCTTGTAGATTTTCGAACTTTCACATGCATCATTACAAATCTCTTCTAGTTCACTCAATTGAAGCTTCCTTTGTTAACCTGCCCCATCCATCTCCATGTAGCATTGTTAAATAGATAAAAAAGTCTTATGCTCGATTTCAATAGGGAGATGATAAGGTTTACCGTACACAACCCTATATGGAGACATCCCGATAGGAGTCTTGTACGCGGTTCTGTATGCCCATATTGCATCGTTGAAACATAAAATCCAATCCTTCCTTTATGGATTCACTGTTTTCTCCGGGATGGACTTCACTTCTCGATTAGAGACTTCTGCTTGCCATTTTTCCTGTGGATGATATGTTGTAGCAATCTTGTGAGATACGTTATACTTTTTTAATAAGTTCTGTAAGAACTTGTTTCGAAAGTGTAATCCCCCATCGCTGATTATGGCTCTTGGAGTCCAAACCTTGCAAAAATATGATCTTTAACAAAATTTGTAACTGCTTTAGAATCATTAGTAGAAGTCGCTTTAGCTTCCACCCATTTCGAGACATAATCAATAACGAGTAAGATATAGAATTTACCAACGGAATTAACAAAATGACCCATAAAATCAATGCCCCACACATCAAAAACTTCAACAAAGATAATAAAATTTTGTGGCATCTGATTTCGAGCACCTTGATTACCCGTTCTTTGGTATCTATCACAAGTTGTACAAAATTCATACGCATATTTGAATAGGGTAGGCCAATAAAACCCACTTTCAAGTACCTTCAAAGCGGTTCTCTTTGGTCCAAAATGTCCTCCACAAGTGTATGAATGACAGAAAGACAAGATAAAATTGTATTCAGAATCGGGTACGCACCTTCATATTAGTTGGTATGAATAATGCTTCCATAAGCATGGATCATCCCATATATACTGATTCGCTATCTTTTAAGTTTGTCTCTCTCAGCACGAGAAAAATTTCTTGGGATTTGTTTAGACACTAAATAATTCACAGTATCAGTGTACCATGGTTCTGAAACTGCAATTGAGAAAAGTTGCTCATATGGAAAGCTTTCACTAATGGAATAACTTTTCCATCTACAGCAAGACGGTTCAAGTGATCCGCAACGATTTTCTCAATGCCTTTCTTCTCTTTAGTTTCGAGATCAAACTCTTATAGGATCAGTATCCATCGAATGAGCCTTGGTTTCGCCTACTTCTTTGCAAGTAAGTACCTAAGTGCTGCATGATCAGAAAGCATAACAACTTTCGTACCAAGTAAACAAGTACGAAATTTCTCCAATGCAAAAACGATTACTAACAACTCATTTTCTGTGGTTGTGTAATTCTATTGAGCATCATCCAACGTTATGGAAGCATAATAAATAGCATGGGGTAACTTCCCAGTACGCTGCCCTAATACTACACCGACCGTATATTCACTGGCATCACACATTAGCTCAAAAGTCTTGCTCCAATTCGATGGTCTAATGATAGGGGATGTTATCAAAAGTTCTTTCAAACGATTGAATGCGGACAAACACTTCTCGTCAAAGTTAAAATCCACATCTTTTTGTAATAATTGGGATAATGGTGATGCGACCTTGGAAAAATCTTTGATAAACCTGCGATAAAACCCTGCATGACCAAGAAAAGCACGAATCTCCCTCACCGTAGTGGGAGGGGTAAGAGCACGAATAAGATCTATCTTACCTTTATCAACTTCCAAGCCTTTAGAAGATATAATATGGCCTAAACCAATGCCATGAGTTACCATAAAATGGCACTTCTCCCAATTTAGCACAAGATTAGTTTCAACATATCGTTTAAGAATCAATATAAGGTTATCCAAGCACAAGTCAAATGAATCACCATATACACTGAAATCATCCATAAAAACTTCTATAATCTTTTCAACGTAATCTAAAAAGATACTTACCATACACCTTTGGAAGGTAGCGGGTACGTTACACAAACCAAAAGGAATCCTTTTGTATGCAAATGTTCCGAGAGGACAAGTAAAAGTAGTCTTCTCTTGATCCTCTAGTGTTATAACAATCTGATTGTAACCTGAATAATCATCAAGAAAACAGTAATAAGAGTGAACTGATAATCTTTCTAACATTTGATCTATAAAAGGTAAAGGAAAGTGATATTTTCTAGTGTTTGCATTAAGCTTTCGATAATCAATACAAACTCTCCAGCCGGTTTGCGCTCGAGTTGGACAAGTTCATTGCCTTCATTCTGCACCACTATAATGATCGACTTCTTTGGTACAACTTGTACCGGGCTCACCCACTTTCTATCAGAGATGGGATGAATAACTCCCACATCTAATAACTTGAGTATCTCTTTCTTTACTACTTCCATCATTGGAGGATTCAAACGATATTGAGATTCCCTTGTCGGCTTTGTTCCCTCCTCAAGTAGTATTTTATGCATGCACGTAGAAGGGCTTATAACCTTGATGTCCACAATTGTCCATCCTATATCCGTTTTATACTCCTTTAACATTCGAAGCAGTCTTTGTTCCTGCAATTCAGTTAGTTCCTTAGAAACTATTACCGACAACTCCTCATTATCACCTAAATACATGTATTTTAGGTGATCAGGAAGAGGCTTAAGTTCTAGTTTAGGATCCTGCAAGATAGATGACAACAATTTTTCATTAGTGCATGGTAAAGAGAATAACAAAATATCATGAGTTGGTGGGGACTGTTGCAATGAATTGAGTTCACTAATAGTTTTCTCAAATTCATCCCCTAATTTAAGCTCGGTTCTTGGATCCGTAATATCTTTAGAACCCACACTCCTCGTGATAATAGTCTCCAATGGATCATTACTCCCCAAGTTAAACATCTGTTGAGCTAAAAAGTCAATAACATCAATGGAGAAACAAGAATGGACATCAATCGGATATCGTACCGCCTCATAAATGTTGAAACATATTATTTCTCCATCAAATTCCATCGTCAACGTCCCACTATATATGTTAATTTATGTTCTCGCCGTTCGCATGAATGGACGTCCAAGTAGCAATAGTATAGACGAATCAGTTGATCCATCTGTCATCTCCAGTATGCAGAAGTCTGCTGGAAAGACTAGCTGATTAAACTGCACAAGCACATCTTCAATAATACCTCTAGGGTATACATTAGAACGGTCATCTAGTTATAGAACTATTCCAGTTTCTTTCAAAGGTCCTAAGTTAAGAGATTCATATATAGATGCAGGCATAACATTCACCGATGCTCCTAAATCAAGCATATCATTATTAAACGTTATGTTACCAATAAAAATAGAAATGCCAAAACTAAAAACTACTGGTATCTTTACATTTGAGTGGGATTTTGTTTTACAATATAGCCGAGGCATTCTCCCCCACTCTCATTACTTCATTACCGGTTAATCTTTGTTTATTGGTGCACAGGTCCTTCAAAATTCTTGCATATTTTGGGACTTGTTTAATCACATCTATAAGTGGAATATTCACATGAATCTTCTTGAAAATGTATAAGATCTCCTTTTCTTGTTCCTCCTTTTTCGAGTTAACAAACTTGTGAGGGAAAGGTAAAGGAGGAACATATATAGAAACATGAGGTTTACAGTTTTCTTTAGGTACCTCATAGTTTGGGAAGAGTCAGTAATCTCTTTCTCCAAAACAGTCCCCTTAGGGTCTTTGTTCTTCTCAGCATCTTCTGGTTGCACAGTTCATGTATCACTTCTAAATTTCATAGTGTTGACAGAATATCTCGGATTAAGAGTTTGAGAAGGGAGTTTCCCATTATTCTTTGCCTTCAAATGATTAATCTCAGTTGCCATAGTGCCCACTTGCGTTTGCAGTTCTTTGGTTGCACTATCAGTTGTCTGCTGATTTTTCTGCATCATTGAAGGCATATTCTTCATCATGGAAAGCATCTATGATGATTCTGAGTTTTGAACTGGTTGTGGTTGTTGTACTTGTTGTTGAAAACCACCAGGACGATTAAAAACCGATCCTGGAACTGCAGCTTGCTTGTTTGCATAGATGAAGTTGGGATGATCTCTCCACCTTGGATTGTATATGTTAGAGTAAGGATCATACCGTTTCCGCTACTGATTTGGGAAAATAGCATTGACTTGATCGTTTCCTTCCTTATAACCTTGGGTAGATGATGGCACCACCACGGCCGCAATTTGTTGCATCATTGATGCCATGTTTCCCATTTGATGACGAAGCTCAGACACTTCGTTCACTTCATTGACTCTTTTGACGAGTGATTTTGACCCACGACTTGAGAATTATTGAGAATTTGCTGTCATGTTCTCAATTAACTTCCTAGCTTGAGCTACAGTTTTGTTCACTAATGCACCACTTTTTTGGGGTAAATTTGTAAAGGGGGAGACTAATCCTAATCACATCAAGGACTACACCCTTCCCTCTACATGTCCGGTCAAGCAAAAGAAGCTCCTTTCCTTGTACTATTTATTTTCCTTTTATAGGCTTTCCACCTTAATCCTGTTGTACACATGCCCCCTTTTAATCTCTCATTATTATTAAATTGTCCTTTTTTTCATTCTTGCCTCCAACTTACCCTCTTATTCCTCACGCCCCATGGTCATATTCCTAAGCGTTCGGGCTTGACCCTTAAATCCATAAGGCAATAATGAGATTAACCCCATCTAGTAAGAGTGAATCCCCTTATCCATAGGTAGTCATTTTTTCCAGGTATTAACATTAGCCCCCTGACTATTGGGATAACCATTGGACATCCCAATAGTCAAGACCCACTTTTAAAGCAATTTTCCTGGGCAATCTTCTTAACACATTCCTCACCATCTCTTCAGTTACCCTGATCTAAGCAGTCGTCTCACTTTAGTCAAGGAATGGTCTCTGCTTTATATATATATATATATTTATATATTTACAGTCTCTTCTTTACCACTTCATTCCTTTTTTTGTGTGTATCCATAATTTATCACTCCTGATGTCAGACGATTCCCCCCAACGTTCTTCAGCGTACGAAGAGAAAAAAACAAGAGAGACAGAGTCTCAAGCGGTGTCCGAGTCGAGTGGATAATCTGACGATGGGCCTCTCCCTTTGTCGGTTGATGGTCATTTTTATTTTATCATGTAAATACTTGGAAGTTGATATCCTTTCACCGCTATGCAGCCCCCTTCTTCTCAGATGGTACGCGGGTTACACCGACTAATAACTATCTCGTTTCTCACTTAACCAACCCGGATTTAATACCCTTTTTTGCATCCCCTAAATGGCTTATGTATATAGAGGGAGACGCCCTTCCTCTTCACCCCTTTAACAAGATTCCATGCATGTCCAATCATCGTGGGTATTATTACCTTCCGACTATAAATCATCGCTCTTCCGCTGAAACTTCTTCTTTCTAGAAGTCTTGGGTCGCATACATCCGTTCTAACTCTGATCACTTAGCCACGATCCGTTATTTGTGAATAGAATACGCTATAGATGCGTTCCTTCATCGTGTGGTATTCAGATATAAAAGTGACATAGTCAGGCTTTATTCGTGTTAGGTTTCTCGGGTTCACACTTTCTTTTTTGATTGGGGTGAGGCAGCTCCTGTATTGGAGGATTTTATAGCTTTAATGGGATTTCCGATTCATGGTTCTCACTTGTATCATGAGGCGGCTGTCTCCGAAGTTACATATGATTCGGATAGGACTTTGTGTGCCTACTTGATTGGTTGTAAAGGAAGATCTCGGGAAATCCGATCGGGAGGAAGGACGATTCCTTAGTAAAAGATGCTCACCCTTTAAAGGGAAAGATCGCTGATTCGAGAAAATCGGCTAAAGGGAAATTCAAGGTTACCCCTTATTCGGAAGCGAAAGAGAAAGCTGCAGCCTGCCCTATCGGTGAGAAGATGATGACTGATGCTATGAAGGGTTCTTCTACTGTATAAAGCCGACCCTGTCGAGATGAAAATATTTCTTGCCTTGGTACTAAGATCACTAAGAATAAACACGTTTCTTTTCCTCTATGGGTCAAGTATTGGGCTCTCATTCCCGTAGACGGGGAGGTCATCTCCCTCGTCGAAAAGGAGAAAAACGCCCGTGCTGATCTAACAACTTTCTCTACTGGCTCTGTCACGATGTCTTCGAGCACAGCCCCCGAGACACCATTAACAACGAGCTCGTGCCGATGACTGTACTGATGTCGCGAGGCGTATCGTTTCCTTAGGCGCCTATGTTCTTGGGTGGTTTGTATCGTCAGCTGGATCTTCTTTATAAAGACATTCAGAGAGTGGGCGCTCGTCATATTGTTGAGACCAATGTCGCGTCGAATTTCCTTCAAGCTTGGGAATGGGAGCATTTTCCCAAGTACGCTCCTTCAACTAATGACTTAGCCGTTCATCGTGTGGAAAGAGTTGAGAGATAAGTTGGTACCTTTGATATGGTTCTGTATTCTTACTATTATCCTCGCATGGCCCTGTGGCAGGGAAATGGAGGAAATATGGGAATACTCTTAAGGATTATATGGACGTGGCTAAAAAATTTAAGCCTTTTCCTTATCACGACGGACGTTCTAGACCTATCCCCTATGATTTTACCACTGAGATTGCGGACATGACTATGAACTCTGAGCAATATTTGTCGGGTGACGATTTTCACCCTTTCATGGCTGTATTGCCTGGTTACCTCCCTAGTTTTTACATGGGTAAGTTCGTAGAAATATCCTATAATTCTGATTGCATGGCTCGGAGTTGTGATTTGACCAAAGAGTCTCGTATTTCTATCCGGATCCGTAATGAGGAAGTCGATATTAAAGTTAGTCTCCCAATTGGTATTCATTTCAAACTAAAATTCGGAAGAAGGCTCTGAATTTTCTTCTTCGTGAACCGGTCCCTCCACCCATATTTTCATCGGATGACCTTAGGTTGATGCATGCGTCGAGTCGTATTAAGTTAAATGAATCGATAACTCTTGAGTTTGGCCTTATGCCTGGTTTGAAGGGTTGTCCCTTGGTTCCCTTGACTACTAGTTGGGCTACCCCGGCTGATCAAGAGTTACTAAAAAAGGGTTAAAAAAAAACAAATGCCTCCTCCTCCACCGCGAAGAATGTCGGGAAAGGTCCAAGCACTTCAGCCAGTCCCAGGCTCTTCTAACCAGGTATTTCTTCATGTCCGAGTCCCCCTTATTTTTTAGAAAAGAGGGAAAAGAAACCTCCCCCTCCCTTTTTTTTTCTTTTCTAATTTGTGTGTTATCAGGGTGATCTCCTTGCCGGTTCTGTTGTGTACAAGCCCCGCTCCTTTATGGTGGAGGAATATCTTAACAATCTTGAACACGAGTGGTCACCTCGTTGTAAAGCTAAGAAAGCTAAGCATGATGCGTGTATTTACCAACTCCGCGTATTCCCCGATCTACCTCGCCGATGCTTCTCCTCCTATGTCTCCTTTACAGGCCAAAGCTCGACTTGTCACTAGTACGACCTCTTCCTCTTTCGTGGATCATATTTACAGTTTGGGTGTCGACTTGTCTAGAGGTGGTTTCGTTTCTCCTTTTCTGCATGTTGTTTCTCTTAGCCCTCTGGTGACTACCACTACTCGTTCTCAGAGTCAGCCTCAGGAGACGCCTACCAGCTTGCTTAGTTCATATAGTCGTGGTGGTTTGTCCCATTCTCATCCTGGTGCATCTCAGGGCCATGTGACTTCTGACGAAAATCTATCTCCTTCTGGTAATTATTGTCCTTTTCCCTCCACGTGTCTTTATTCTATGTTTGTCCCTTTTGATCTGGTGTTAAGGCATATATATTTTATTTTTCCTATTTATACGTTCATTTTGTTTCCTTATTGTATGCTTGTTTTGTGTCTTTGTTTTATTTATAATCCATTATTATTATTCTTATTAATATTTATTTTATTTTTTTTAGTCATGACTATTATGATTGTAGTTGTAATCTTTGTGACCATCTTATAATTAAATGTTTCGTCTATTTTCTGGACACGTGGTTGTATCTGTCCTGGGGTTACATGTTTTTCCTTGTACATGGTGTTTATTTTTATTTAAGTGTTCCTTTTATTTTTTCCTTAGTGTCTGGTTCTATCCTTTCTTCCATTGCCTCTTTCTTCTTATATTTCTATTATTTGCTTTCTTTTTTTTTATATATATTTTTTTTGAAGGATGGCTTACGAGCTACATGAGTATACCTTAACCATGGTTCCGGTAGCCGCTACTGTCATGACCTCGGACGCGCGTAAAGAACTCGAGCGAAGCCTAGTGGTGAAAGACGAAGTAGGGATGTTAATGACCCATAGGTTAGCTCATCGGGATGCCAAGGATGCCGCTTAGGAGGATCACTATGAAATGTTTGAACTTGCTCGGAAGGCTCATGCTGATGTTCGTATTATGAATGACGTCAACCGACTTATTTTTGAGGCTCATGCAAGGCGGTGTGCTCCCTAATATCAGTATTATGATGAAAGATTTAGATAGGGAGTTAGAAATATGTCGTGGAATGTTGGCAGAGTCGGAAGATTAGTTTGAGATAATGTTTTTATTGTATTATTTCTAGGGATTTGTAATTCCTAGATGTTTGTCTTTCTGTAACTGTCCTTTGTTGACCATGTGGTAATAAATATTCGTAGCCTCTTCGAATTAAACCTTTCTTTGCCTTCTCATTTTTCTTATTTACGCACACATTTACTCTTTCTTGTCTCTTCCTTTTGAATTATGTCTCATCGACTTCACGGATATACTTTGACCATGGTTTTCGTGTCTTCCCTCGAGACACCGCTTGATAAGGATGACGAATTAGTGCGACTTCTAGTTTCGAAAGATGAAGTGGGGTTGTTAATGACCCATAGGCTGAGTCATCGTGTCGCCATGCGGGCTGTTTCTGGGAACATGATGAGACTCTCGATATTGCTCGTAGTGCCAATGCCTCTGATCGGGTTCTCCAGGATGTTTATCGTTTACATAATGAAGCAGTTACTCGGCGTTCTTTAGCTACTCGGTTGTACGATGAATCTTTTCTTATTATGAGGGATTTTGACCGAGAGATAAAGGCTTGTCACGCGGTGATCGCTAGTCAGGATGATTAATCATGTAATCCTCTTGATGTCCCCTAAAATATTTTTAATGCTTATTGGTGCTTTAATGATTTATTGAATGTGGTATTGAATTTGTAGTCGTACCCTGTGCTCATGTTTGTTATATATTTCTTTCCTTATTGTAGTATATCAACCTTAATTTTTTACTCTCTTCTCGCTTTTCATCTGTTCTGGCCTAGTATATATTTTATTTTCTCTTTATCATATGTCACGGGCTCGTTTGGTATTGGAGATTACTCGATTGACTCAGATGTCTAATGTGCTGAGTGTTGTATTTGAATGTTTTGATCGTGAGAATAATATCTCCCATTCCCTCTTTACACACGCGGATCGTCTTTTGCAAGAGGCGCGTCACGAGTGTCGTTTGCTTCCACTTTTATTTTTTGAACACCATCGTTATTATCGTGAACGTAGTGTTACAACTTACTTCCAATGTCTGGATGTGTTTCAATCTTTTCAAGTGGTAGAAGTAACCCTTGAATCGACTCAGGCGGCACTGCAAGCTCTCCCTTGAGGGTAGACGTACTTTAAAAGCGAGTTATTTCGGGCAGTAGGGGGATTTTTTTTCTCGAGATATGAATGACTTATTTTGCTCGAGCCGATTGGGTGGTTGCATCTGACCTGAAGTTGAAGCTTTGTAACCTTGAAAGGGCCATCTTTGTAAGCTTTTTTGTCAGTTAGTCATTGTAGTTGCATAGTATGGGTCTACACGCCAATGTTTTAAGTTCTAAAGACATCGATTGTGCGCCCCTGTTGAAGTCCAACGCTTGGGGAGGAAATGGAATATGATGAGCAAAATTTAGTTCGTGTAATTGCGTGTTCGAGTCGCGCGAGTTTCTTTACTTACTTTTTGCACCCATGGTATTGTTATGTGAATGCTTGTCTATTTCTTTTTCTTTTTTAACATGTTGTGCTATTTTTTCTCCTTCTCCCTTTTTTTATAAAACGCGTCGGTTAAGATGTTTGGTGTATGTCGTGGACGTTTGATTGGGTGGTTGAACAGAGGTGATTTGCCCTCTTCCGCTCTTGTGACCATTGTAGTACTTAATTAAGTGGCCGAACATGAGCGCTCTTCCCTCTGCCACTCTTGTGAAAATTATAGTATTCGGATGTGGTCGAGTAGGGGCGCTTTGTCCTCTGCCGCTCCTGTGACCATTGTGGTATTTTAGTTGAGTGGTGGAACATGGGCGCTTTGCCCTTTGCCGCTCTTGTGACCATTGTAGTATTCAGTTAAGTGATCGAACGGAGGCACTTTGCCTTATGCCCCTCTTGTGACCATTGTAGTATTCAGTTAAGTGGTCGAACAGGGGCGCTTTGCCCTCTTCCACTCTTATGACCATTGTGGCATTTTAGTTGAGTGGTCAAACAGGGGCGTTTTGCCCTTTGCCGTTCTTGTGACCATTGTATTATTCAGCTAGGTGGTCGAACAGGGACGCTTAGCCCTCTGCCGCTCTTGTGACCATAACATTCAACCTCAGAGGCAAATAAGATAAAACAAGATTTTTTTTTTATTGAAGATCGAAAAAAAATTCCATTGTATTGATCATGCATGAAACCCTTTTAGCCACTTGTCATTGATGGGTGTCTTAACCTTGGATCTATTCATCCGCTTTACGTGGTAATATCCGTTTTTCGCAGTCTTTCGGATTATGAAGGGTCCCTCCCAGTTGACTCCAAACTTACCAACGGTTGCATTCTGCTATACATGTGATGCGATTTTGAGTACAAGGTCGTCGACTTTGAAAACTTTTTCCATGACCTAGTAGCTATAATGGTTGGCGACGCGCTTTCTGTATTCCTCATCAAAACGTTCGACGCGAGCTCTTTTTTCCTCTATATTGTCCAGGTGGGCAAAACGACTAACCGCGTATGGCGTGGTTAGGATTGCCATATAAACTCTTACCGAATGGATGATAATTTTTACCGGTAGAATGACATCTTCCCCATAGACCAAGGAGTAGGGTGACGCTCCCGTCGAGCTGCGTTTAGAAATCCAATATGCCCATAATGCTAGTGACAACTGCTCGTGCCATTCCCTATGGTGATCATGCACGATCCTGGTTAGGATTCTTAGCAATGTTTTGTTAGTGGCTTAATATGGAGTAGATATATATAGCCGAGTGTTGTATTGTTCCAATAAGTTGTAAACGTCCTTGTCGACGAACGATGTGGCATTATCGGCTTTGATGATCATTGGAGCTCTGAATCTTCATATTATATGCTCTTTGATGAACGCGGCGATGGTTTCTCTTGTATAATCTTTCATAGGGATTGTCTTTACCTATTTTGATCTATACTCGGTTGCGGTGATGATGTATTTGTGTCGCTTGGAGGGGTTTGGGTTTATCGGCCCAATCAGGTCCAGGCCCCAACTGTCCAACGGCCAAGGCGTGCAAATACTGTGTAGATGGGAGTGAGGTGCATGGATCAGAGGTCCGTGGGTTTGATAACTTAGACACCTTTTCAGGTGCATTGCCGTATCATTCTCCATGGTTGGCCAGTAGAAGCCTCCCTTATAGATTTGTATGAATAACTTGCGCATTCCTTGATGTTTTGCGTCATGCGATTTGGCCATGACTTTTATTACCTCCTCTTTTGATAGACATCTCATGACCGCATTGTTGTAAATCCTATACAGAATCCCTTTATTTATGAAAAATCTACTGGATTTCTTCTGTATTTTGAGTGTTGCTCTTTTTCCTTCGGGTAATTTACCATGCTGGATAAAATATATATATGGTTTCTTCCAATCGTCTTCTTCTACCACACATACCTCGGTCGGTTGTGGTAGTGCTTGACAGTCTCCACATTTTTCCTGGACGGCTGCCGACTAGGCTTCTATAAAAGGCCAATACACCCCTAGTATTTGTAACGTCGATATAGACGGGCATTACCCGTCTGCCCGCATGACTCCTCGTGCATTCTTTGTATCGTTTTCTCTGCTTCCCCTTTGCTCAAGCAATGTGCCAATGATCCTCCTGGTACTCTATGATAGAGTGCACCTCGGACTGTTACGAATTGCTTTAACACTTTTATCGGGATGGTATGTTCTTCGTTGGTCCTTGTGAGATCCTCCATATATACCCTTCGCCAATCTTACGCGTCTTCGAATGCCGCCTCTTCCCTCCAAGTGCTAGGTAGCTCTCTTCGCTTTATTATCATGATTCATTTCTCCTTGTCGTTCAATTGGATCTTTGCTGCAAGCGTGGCTAATAGATCTGCGTGCCTGTTGGAGCTCCCTGTTGTGTGTTCAACCGTGGTCGATCCCATCTTAACCATTAGGTCCTGTGCTTCCGCTTGGCATGGTGCTAAGTGCGCCCCTTTCACTTGAAACTTACTATTTACTTGGCGGATTATTTTTCATGGAATCTCCTCTTATTTCTAAATTCCCGAATCCGAGTTCCTGGCCATTCTCAATCCCAGTATCAGTGTTTCGTATTCGTGCATATTTTTTCTACAATGAAAGTCTAGGTTGAATGCGTAGGATAATAGCTCTCCAGTAGGTGTTTCGAATACGATGATGACTCGAATTTTTCATATGAGGATCCGTCGAAGGACATGATCCAGGCGTATCCTTCCACCTTCTCTACTTCCCCTAACACATCATCATCGATGGACGTATCATCGCATCCGAGGAAAGAAGCCAAAAGGTCGGAAATCGCATGCCCCCGGACACCTCTGGTCTTTTGATATTTGAGTTCAAACTCGGACAATTGTAGGAGCCATCTCGCGGTCCTTCCCGTCATGATTGGGTTCATCGCGAGGTATGCGACCGGGTTTGCCGCCACAATGACGATGGTTTCATGTATCAGAAGGTATGGCCTTAACTTTTGCGTCGTGTATATCAGGGATAAACATGCTTTTTCGACTTTGGGGTATCGCAACTCGGCGTCCTTCATTACCCGGATAATGTAATAGATGGGTGATAGGTTATCGTTCCCCATGTCTTGTACCAAGACCTCCCCTATGGCTAGGCTTGTGAATGCGGTATAAAGGTAGAGGGGTTCTCCCTTGAGAGGAGGTCTAAGTACCTGCAGACTGACCAGACATTGCTGAAGTTTTTGGAACGCTCCTGTTGTGTTCCTCCCCACTCGAATTTTGTGTTCTTTCTTAGCATTGGGAGAATCAAAGGAGTTGATCGAAGCCTGGGATGAAACATCATACGTATGATATTCTCCCGATGAAGGTTTGTAGTTCCTTCACGTCTTTGGGAGGCGTCATCGTGGTGATAGTTTTCACCTTGTCTGGGTCAACTTTTATCCCCTCATCCGTTACCACGAAACCAAGGAACGTTCCCGAGGTTACTCTGAAAGCACACTTTAGCGGATTCATTTTTAATTTGAATCTGTGACATCTGTCAAAAGCCCTCCTCAAATGTTCAACATGATCTTCCCTTTCTCTTGATTTAACTATGATATCGTCCATATACACTTCTATGCTTTGGTGGAGGAGGTCATGGAAGATCAGTGTCATTGTCCTTTGATATGTGGCTTCGGTGTTTTTTATCCAAAAAGCATGACAACATAATAAAAGTTACCATATAGGGTCTAAAATGTTGTTTTGAACGCGTTTCCAGCCACCATTCTAATCTGGTTGGAACCACTGAACCCGTCCATGAACGAGAACATCTTGTGTCCGTCTGTGGTGTCTAATAAAGTGTTTATACGCGGCATTGGAAAATCATCCTTTGGGCATGCACGATTGAGGTCTCGGTAATCCACACAACACCTGATCTTCCCATTCTTTTTTGCAACTGGTACAACGTTAGCCTGCCACATGAGGTGTTGGATATGCTTTATAAATTTGGCCTCCAATAGTCGTTCAACCTCTTTTTTTATTGCTAAGGCGACTTCTTGCGGAAAGTCGCGGCTCCTCTTTTTGATAGGTCGGAACTCGAGTGAAACACCAAGGTTATGAGCGTCAAGGTCACAATCTAAGCCCGACATCTCGTCGTACTTGAAATCAAACACATATTTATACTATATTAGCAATCCGACTAGCGCGTCTCTTTCTTCTTTTTCCAGATTTCCACTTATTTTGATGAGTCGTTGTTCGTCATTTGTTCATACATTTACTTCTTCCATTTCATGCAGTTACGTCTTCTACGCCGTGCTCCTTTTTTGTTTCCATTATGTCCCTTTCGATTGGGTCGGAAAGCGATTCGGCTTCTTCAGCTAGTCATGAGGTTGACTCCGTCATTTCTTGACCGGTAGAAGCTAGAATGCACTCGTGCTCATGCTCGGGAGTTCCCTCAATTGATTGTTATAAATGATACACATGTCCTTTTTCTAGCCTTGAAAACCTTCGGAACTGAGAACTTTCTTGCAACTTTTGCTTTTTTGAGGGGGGGCTAATCGTCATTCGTGACGGGCTGAATATTGATTTTACTGTTTTTTAATTGGAGGCTTCTTCATTCTTTCATTTATGCAGAAGGGTGAGCACGTTTGTTGGTGCCTCTTCCACTTCTTTTGGGATATCATAGAAAACAACATCCACCATGTATGTTTTTTCCGGCCTGAAAGGGTTGTTGGTTGCTGCAATCCGATATTGTTTTCCTCATATGTTTGTATTCACGCACTGGTGAATAGGTTGATGCGACGAATTTGTGTTTTAGAAACCATCCTTTCCTTAAGAATATATGAAAAGTAGTATCATCTTCCAGCAGATAGAATGTCGTGAGGCCTTTTATCGGTCTGATCCTCATTACCAGGCTGACAACTCCTATAGTGATTTGGGTATTCGCTCTGAATCCCCATACTGTGATAACGTACATAGAATGGCCGATTGTTGCACAACTAAAATTTCCATTGTATGAATTTGATTTAGAGACGTGCCTCCGTCGACAAACGCCATTTTCAGTTGTTGCTTGTTGATGGTCGTCGTGACATAAAGTCCCGGATGGCAAATATCTTCATCAGTGAAGGTGATCGCTCCTTTTGATGTTGGGCTATAGGGCTTACCAGCGTCTATTGTTGTGATGGCCTTTGCTACCTCCTGAGTCTGGTTCTCACTCAATCCTAGTGAGTCGAAGAACTGTTGTTCTAGGATTGTTTTGGCGAACTTGCTGGCTACGCTTTCAGTATTATTAAAAATCGAGGCCTCTTCCTTTGTTGATTCCCAGGGTCTCCAGGTTTCCTCCCATGGGTTGTGCGATAATATCATGATCTAGTGTTGGGGAAGCGGATTGTCGTTGACTGCTTGGCTTCCAATTTCAATCTCTCATGTGTTTCTTTTTCGCCGCGAAGGGAGAAACACTCTTGTGTCGGGTGATCCACTCGGGGATGGTAGTGGCAGTATCTGGCATTGGTTTTTTCGAACTTATTGATATCCACAACCAAGGGTAGTGGTTTTACTTCCTGATTCTCCATCCACTGTTCGAGTAGACCGATGATCTATCCCCGACTATACGGTATAGGTGGTAATCGGTTTAGATATGTTCTAAGTCCTCGGTTACCTCGCCCCGCGTTGTTGGGATGAAACGTGAGGGGCCTCCTTGCTTCAACGTTGACCATTGCACGACTTTTAAATGCTAGGACCGACGCAGTATTAACAGAGTGTTGCCACGTGTGATCCATATTACCTAGGCTCAGAACGTCCGCACAGTCTGTTATTCTGGATGCCGCTTCCCCTAATCCTACAAACGTCTGGAACTTAAAGTTGGCAAGATTCCACTTGAACATAAGTGTCATTTCGCGCACACAAATTTCCACTAGAGTTTCTTCCTTGTTATCTTCATGGCACTCAAGGGATAGGTTCCGGAACCGAGCAATGAATTTTCCAATTTCCTCTCCCATCCTCTGGTTACACCTGCTGAGATCGATCATCGTGACCTTCTTCTTTGATGAATAAATTTTTCTTAAAAACAAAGTACTCATTGCTGCCCATGACTCTATGCTTCTGGGCTTCAGGTTGTCATACCAGGTGAAAGCGGTGTCTGATAAAGATTTAGGGAATTTTTTTAGCGTACGCATTCATTGTTGACAAAAATCGACTAAGGTGTTCGCGAGCGTTCCCCCTGCTATCGTAAATCTTGAACTTGGGAGATGTATATTCTTATGGGTATTGATACTCGGCTACCTCGATCAAGTATGGAGCGTTCATGGTATCGTCGCTATCATGATTGATTATCATGTAGTGCTCTTCCAACTACTTGGCGATTGCCTCCTGTGATGCTCCACGTAAGGACCCTTCTTCGTCTATTGCTTTCATTGTGGTCACCGTTTCCTCTTCCGCTTGCCTCGTGAGCTTTTGTAGCTCCTTTTGGCATTGTTTGCGTCCTTCTATCTCGATCCACATGTCTTGTAAAGTATGCTTCTACTAAGTGTCTTTCTTCGTTTGTTGCCTATTCTTGTTGGCTAGTGCTTCTACCATTTCCGTGTAGGCCGTTTGTACGATCGGTGTGTTGACAATGGTTTGTCTTGATGGATCATCGTCACCACTTGCGTCTTCTACTGTTACTTCATCGTTAATCGGCTGGTTGGGCGGCGTAACTGGAGTTTCTTTCCCTGAATGTATCTTGCTGGACTAGAGACGAGCCTCCCACTGTGGTCGCCAAAATATTTTGGGGTAAATTTGTAAAGGGGGAGACGAATCCTAATCACAGAATGACTACACCCTTCCCTCTACGTATCTGGTCAACCAAAAGAAGCTCTTCTCCGTGTACTATTTATGTTCATTTTATAGGATTTCCCCCTTAATCCTCTTGTACACATGCCCCCTTTTAATCTATTATTATTGCTAAATTGATATTTTGTCATTCTTGCCTCCAACTTACCATCATGTTCCTCACGCCCCATGGGCATATTCCTAAGCGTTTGGGCTTGACCCTTAAATTCATAAGGCGATAATGAGCTTAAGACCATCTCGTAAGAGTGAATCCCCCTATCCATGGGTAGTCATTTTTTCAGGTATTAACAATCACCACCTGCAGCATCGAGAAGATTCCCTTCACTTTCCTGAAGTCCCTCGGAGAAGAACCGGATGATCAATAAATCACTGAATTGATGATTCAAACAACTAGCCACTAATCTCTTGTAACATTCCCAGCATTCATACAATTTCTCTCCTTCCATCTGATTAATGCCACAAATCTCTTTATGAATCTGAATTTCCTTTGATGCAGGAAAGTATCTCTCCAAAAAGAGTTTCTTCAAATCATTCCAAGTTGTGACACTGCAGAAGGTAAATAATATAGCCATTCCTTAGCGGTGTCCATCAAGGAAAATGTAAAAGCTCGTAATATAGATCCATTTGCATTTGTATCCTTTGGTCGCGTGACCATGACTATGTTATGGAAATCCATCAAATGTTTGTTTGGGTCTTCATTAGTCATTCCATGGAACTTTGGTAGCTCATAAATCAACCCTGGCTTGATCTCAAATGTAGATGTTGTTTGAATACACCATTGTGATATATCCATCTTGTGAGAAGATAAGTCCTTGAGTGTACGGTTTGTGTCACCCATTGTTTCCTCTTGTATGTCTTATGGTTTATCTTTTAGTACAGTTCCTCTCTGAGTCTCGATTCCAATCTGCTATGCCTCCCCGGGTTGATAAGTACAGTTCCTTTCGGTTTCGGTTTAGGAGCCAGAATATAAGTACCTGATTTTTTTCTTCTCAAAACTAAATTAAAAACTAAAAATAATAAATCAAAAACAAAATGACAATCTTTTATGCCTCCCCGGCAGCGGCGCCAAAATTTGGTCAATTCAGCCAAGCAAAATTATTTCAAGTCTTTTCACTTCACAATTATAAATAAGAGTATAGTAATAAGAAAATTTCAATCCACAGGGAGATATGGGCTGTCAAGTTATCTTGATTACTTATGTAAAAAGGAGGTTTTGATTGTGATTATAACCAGATTATATTAAATAAATAGATTAAAATGAATATCAGAGATAAAAAGCATTGGTTAGAGGTTTCATCTTCTATTTTCCAACATGGTATCAACTGAATCAAACTCAACATTCATTCACTCTCAATATCAATAACCCTAAAGCATCTTATCGCAGGCTTACTCCGAAAAAACTTCTATTATCATGAAAGGTGCAAGAACCACTATTTGAATCCTTTTCAATGAATAACTTGGCGCAAGAGCCACTCAAGTTTAACCTAATGAAAGCAATGGTCTTGGTGATTTGAGGTTATTATAAGCAATCCGGCGCAAGAGCCACACGGATTTAACCTAGGTCACGTTTCTACACATAATTGGATGGTAACATCGTCATTAACAACTATGTTATTATACTTGTAACAAGGATCTTTCGACAATTCTGGATCTCAAACCATGTTTTATCTATAGATATCAATGCATGCTCATCTAATTCGCGACTTAAACAAACAAGCAATCAATCTTACATCGCGTTATTAACGGTAGAACATAAACGATATTAAAGAGATTATGAACATATGACAATGAATACTTCAATTAATAAACATTTTTCCCAAATTAGGACTACATCTCTAACCAATAAGAAAGGTTTAGTTACTCATGGATTTCTCAAAATCCATAGAAAATTATCAAGAAAGCAAGTAAAGCAAACCTTAGAAATCGTGATGTTCAATCACAACTCCAAGCCTTAGCTTCTTCTTCTTTGTCAAAAAAGGTCTTCTCAAAGCTTAGGAAGTCTTCTTATATAGTTCTCTTGAAGTTAGGTCTTTGAAGCTTCATTGGGACCTATATTCCTCAAAAATAGAGTCAAAACGCACCAAAAACGTCCAAAAACAGTATCAGGTTCGGCTACTATTGTGTATGGATTACTGGTCGAACCTGACAACCTTTTTTTTTTCTCCAGGTGAGTGTCAGGTTCATATATTAATGGGGTTTTGATTAGTGGACGAATCTTTGTACACTTCTTATTTTCGTCGAAAACACACTCCAAAGTTCGGCTACTATCCTCATTTCACTTATTGGCCGAACCTTCTCCTTTACACTTTGTTCAAAACTCATTCTTAGGTTCGACACTACCATAGGATCAATTTCTAGCCGAACATATCTCTGTAGACTTGTGGAAAAACTTGATTTTTCAGGTCCAGGTTCGGCTACTATTTGAACAAAATGATTATCAGTCGAACCTTCTCCTAGACAGTCAAATCTTCCAAACGTGTTTTCCCATAACTTCTTTGTCCGATATCTGAAAAACCTCATTCTTTTTGCGTTGGATTCGTATTTCAATTTAATTCATGATAAAGTGAAGAAATATTAGATTTGAATGAGTTCAATTTGTTCCCTTCTCTAGCTCCATTGTAGCACTTGACTTCCTTGTTTATTAATTGTCATAATGAACTTTTTTCTTCTTCTGTGCTTAAGTACACTTCAAAAATCCTAAGAAACTCAAAAAAAAAAAAACAAAATCAAAGCATAATGAAATGAAAACTAATAAGAAAGCAATGATTTAAAGTATCAAACTAATGCAAATAATGCACCTATCAAATTCCCCCACACTTGCCTTTTGCTAGTCCTCGAGAAAACTACCGGACTAAACTAACCTAAATTAAAATACAAAAACTCCCTTTCGTCGAGGATACGGTTATACTTAGCATGTTTAACAAGCCTTTAAACCCCTAGGTGTCCCTAGTGGACGAGTTATTGTCTCGTAAGGGTTAACAAGAGGTATACCCACAAAATTTAAATTCTAACTTTCAAAAATTTCCAGATCACAAGCATCTAAAGAACTACGAAGACATAAATTTTCTGCACACTAACAATGAGAAGTTAGAAGTAAAAAGAACATTATTATCATGCTTAGATCTTGAGTTAGGAGAAGACTACCATACGAAAGAATCCAGGTTCGAGAGCGACCGAATAAACATACTGCCTTACCAATAGGATTTTATGAATTTGACACTCAAAGACGCACTGTATGGTTCTCATATGTACAGGCAGGAGTGAAGATAGAAATCCGACACATGTTGAATAGTGGGAAGGAAAGGGAACTTTTCGAATTATGAAGATATTATCCCATAGAAATGTGGGACAAAAAAAAAACCTTTTTTTTCCTACTGATCTCTAAGAAAGGAAATCAACCATTATGTAAGGATGGGAACGCTTACTTACCTTCTCACCCGATTCACACTCAGCACCACTCTCACAACATTCGATAGAAACGTCTTCCGTCTTCGGTCTTCAACTGTTGACGATGAACTCTTGAACTTCGTAGAAACTTGACAATTGTCACTCTTTTCCTCAAATTCTTGTTGCTTGAAACTTCTTTATAGATTTCTTTTCCCCCACATCCTTATTGAATGAATAAAAAATGAAGTATACACAAAACCATTAATAAGCATAATTTTTTATTTTTTTTTGATTTTTTTTAACATCTGAAAAACTTCAAAATAAAGTACAAACTGACATATGAAATAAATGAAACTTCTATGGCCGTGGGGTAAGGACTTTACCACTTGATTGTTCACAACTTTTACTGTCTTGATATCATGAACTTACCTAATTCTCATCTTTTGATTTCTTTCACTCTTGTACATAAGTCTTCAACATGTATATATAATTCTGCTTATTGTATTATTGCTTTACTTGAATATGAAATTTGTTTTTTCTGGTACTGTTGCTTGTAAACCTTGAACGTTTTCAACTTTCCTTCAAATTTTTGATGCTCCTCTTATTGATGATAATGGTGTTTCTATGGACCTGTTATTGTAGAGAGAGAATGGTGCCACCTCTTTCAGCCTCGTCCAAGGAATCCTTCCAGTCTTGGAGCACTATCTCAGAAATTTCTCTACAGGGAAGAGAAATCATCTCATGGACAGTTGGAAGCAGCGCAGACACATTCTTCTCCAGAGTACGATAATTTTTAGGGTTACCTACGAAGAAATGGCCAAACTTCTTCCATACATTAGTAGATAGATCATCATGGGCGGACAGAATACTGAAACCCCCAATACACACGTGTTCGAGCCGAGTCCTATCAAACTTGAAGTCAAAGCTAACTCCAGTGTTTGGGTAGTCCCATCATATTAGCATTCTTTATAATAACACCACTCATAGTGCTTTTTGTCAGCAGTCGCGCCAGGAAAAACTTGCTCATGATTTTGAGTTGGAAAAGACACATCACCTGCGTTACGACTCATGGTAATCTCCAATCTTTCATCTGCAAGTTTATCTCTCTGCTTTTGGTTCATGGCGCCCGGGGGGGGGGGGGGACCCCCCAAAAACAGAGAGATTATAGAGATAGTAAGTTAAAGAGGGTAAGTTGTGCGTTCCAGAAATCAACATATTCATCAGTGACACGTCCTTTTCTATCGTCCTGGAGGAAAGGAATGCTTCGACCAGGAATGGTATGGGCACCCTCATATCGATAAAGCACATTTATAGAAGGTGCCTTAGTGCGATAATGAGGAATAGACTGATCAAAGCCCATTTTCCGAGTCGCCCTACCGATGTTATAACTCTGCATATTTCTTCGGAACAAGACTGGCGTCATATTTCTTCTCCTCCTCAGACCATTCAATTGGAGGAGAAGAAAATAACAAGAAGCAAATGCAAGTTCGGACTACCAACAACGGGCAGTTGCATCAAGACCGCCACGTCCTCCAAGGTGATTGTTAACTCACTCTAAGTGCATGTTGTTGAATGGCCTGGGCCGCACCAACAAGAAGCAAATGCAAGCAGACCATTCGTATCCTTGTTAATGCTCAAAGTCTCAGACACTTGCATATCATAGAATATCCTAGCATTTTCTAAAACCAGCTTCACCTGAGGATTCTTCAACATAACTCTATCCCGTCCTTTCCATTCAGACTAAGGAGTTTGGAACATCTTAAAATGAACAAATGAAGGCCTGTATTCTCCTCTCTTCAAATAGCGCCTGATAAGAGCTTGTGGATAAATACTCTGAGGCTGAGGAGCGCTATTGATGTTCGGAATAAAATTTCCAACACGGCCAGGGTCAGCAGCCTCTTCAACATCATCATCAAAGAGCTTATCATAGATGATGGACACATCGTCTAGAGAAATAATATCATACTTTTTCTTCCGCCACGACTAGAAGCCGTTGTAGCATAATCATCATGATCGTTAGACATCTACAATGGGTTCGAATAATATTTACGTCAACTACTGGGAAATCATGCGCAAGGTTTGGTTCTATTTTATACTTATATATATATATATATAAATCAAAACCAACATCTAGGAAATTGCTACAAACCCTAGCTTACCTGGTTAAAGATTAACAACGCTGCAGTGAAGCCAATTAAGGATTATCACAATCAGAGACAACAATTATGGAGTTGGAGTTTACCCGCAAGAAGCTGTCAAGAGTAGATCATTATCAAATCAATAGCATGCTTATCCAACTAAGCAAGCAATGGTAATGGAGCTAGTGAGTTAATACTCACGTTAAAAGAAAGAGGGGAGAAACATGTGAGCAAGTGTTCATGTAAAAAAAAAAAAAAAAATTTCACGTAAAAAAAAACAAACTTGAAGGCGGCCGGAATATCGACGGCGTTGATCTGCCGGTGACGGAACTCCGTCGAAGTTGCTTACTGCTGGTCAGACGTGAAGAGAAAATATAGAGAGAGGGAGCTCTGGTCGATGGAGAAAATAAACAAAATAAAAGGGTTCACTCCCTTTTATAATAATTGGTTTCCAAATCTAGGTCAAACAAGGGTTTCCTCTTTGGAGCCATGGTCTCGTGCCGCACCCGGGTCAATTTTAGTTTCTTCATCGCACAAATCAGCCACGCCTTGCTAGCTTACACTCTCCAGACGATGCTCTATCACCTGCAAGCACTACTATATAAACTAGTGTCCCTTCAATAACTATTCGGCATCAATGGCGCGTCACCAAATCAAAATTCCTGGTAATATCTAACAACTAAGTTTGTTGATTTATTTTGCTTATGTCAATAAAAAAAAATCACCATCTAGTGCTTACCACGAAATATTATTGTTCCGCGCTAAGCAGTGGACTTAATGTTGATGGTGGATTTTTTGACAAAGAAGAAAATTATATTATTGCCTTTGCTCAGCTGCAGAGACATAAAATAAAAGTATATGTATAAAATTTTTGACCCAGCCTCAGAATTATGGATATATACTTCTATCTTACATTCCGCAAGAGAATCGGGGATGCACAATTCAGCTCATAGATGCATTAGCCTTGTAGCTCTTTTATATATGTATGCTCTTTCAAACTTTCAGGGTTTTACCCAACTAAACCCTCGTATTTCATGCGCATACATGCAAACTATCTGCATTTATAAACATTCAGAATGAATGCTATGTCATCTCCGAATGAGAACGTGAATTAGATGCATACCATCTAAATGCAAAGTCACATCGAACATCATCTCAAGTTCCAAACTTCACGGTTGGATCCTTGAATATGTTATGTATGTACTGCATAAAAGTCAAGCATAATGCCAATAAAAAGTCTCATGTGACTGAGAATCCCTAAATAGGCTATAGTTATGGTCATGGCACTAGCGAATGCCAAGGCTAATGGCACATAGGCAATGGCCATAGCACCAGCAAGTACCAGCCCTAGCCATGCTCCTAACATAAACGCTTCAACACCATCAAGCTAAATATGCCAACAGCTAGCCTTAATGCTAATGTTAGCGTCGCTAGTGCTTCCTTACCTTTAAGCATATCCTTACCCATGCTCTGCTGCGCCAACCACCCTCTCGTGCCAGCACCATTATCCTTGCTAATAACGCCAATACAAGGTTATTGTCATACTGTGTTGGCACAAACTCATTGATAGCATTATCTTACAACTAACTCACAAGTTTTGAGTCCATGACTCCACTAACTCCTACGAGAAATCAAATCATATTACATAGGGGATTCTTCATGGGGTTTTGGTCTGGTGGTTACATAAAAATGTGACGTGGCAAAATCCCATGATAAGAAAGTTACAAGGTAGTGGTAAGGTTGAAGAAGTTAATGGAGTAATGGTTTCCTGAAAATTCCAAGGCGGTTATACCATTATCCCATAACTTCCATCTCTCCATCTTTGTATTACCTCTATTATTTACAAGAAAATACGTGTGTTCCCAAACTATTATAAATAAGCTACTTAACTATTCAGAGACAAGCTTACCATTTCTCTATAAGCAATGTTATTATTTTTCAATAGTTCAACATCTCAACACACAATTCATCACACTCATTTCCTTCAACTTTCTTTGCTTCCCTCCCCTAAGATCAACCCATTTCCTCTTCTTGTGACAGGAGCAGGACGGAACGACTACTTTCATGGTTTAGGCTTGTCATGTACGATTTTGATTTCCGAATCTAAAGAAAATACTTCTACAGTACATTGTTTTGCATATGAGTAATTTTTCGGTACTAACAGGTATCAAATGATTTAAAAGAGTATATTACCTTGGGGTTGTCATGAGCTTGAGGTATAAAGTATTTATGACATATGAAAACCGATCAAATGCTAGAAACAAGCTTAACAAGCTTGACAGGTTTATTCAACAGTCTTATCGTGATTAGAGGGTACTGTTCCTAACAGAGAGGATATTGGTGTCATTGATAGGATTTTAAATTACCCTATATAAATAAACCGCAATAGCACGATGTCTACAATGCAGACAGTGGTAAGTACGGGTCGAACCCACAGGGAGCGGGGACAATATTGTAATTAATATCTCAATTAACTAATCAGAAACAATATTTTAGGATTTTTAGAATTATAAATAAAATACTAAAACAAACTAAATTAATAAGATAAATTGAATGAGAGAAACTGTAACTAGGGTTTCAGTATCCACCACTATTTCTATTTAATTACTGAAGTGAAACATAACTCCTGAATATTCTTTTATTGTTCGTTCTATCGACATCACCTATTATATGTATTAGAGTCGCAAATGTCACTGGGACGCCCTAAGCATGGCGTATCCAAAGCCCTAAGTCTCATACATACACTATCTAATTGCGTTAGCAAGAAAATAATACAAAACTAATTATAGGTTCACAAATAATACCTGACTCTTCTAAGCATACCCCATCTAAGGATTTAACCAAAGCACGAAATATCAAATAAGTAGACAAACATATTTGCTTTCCTATTAATTCTGCGCATAAGTTATTGTACAGTACAGAACCGGTGAAGCAACAACTAATTTTATCATTAAATCAATAAACAAAATCAGAAATTAATCTATTCAAATTATAATGGTATGTATCAAATAAATCGATTTAATTGATCTAAAATTTAAGTGGTTTCAACATTAAACCCTAGCTACAAAATTAATTAGAACATGGAGATGGGTACAGGAAAAGAGTGAACTAAAATAAAGTAGTGGCATAGTATTTTTCTTCTCCTGTGTATAGGAGTCGCCAACCCAGAAGAAAAGCACAAAAAGCAGACAGTCGAACTCCTCCTGCGTCTCAATCATTGTCCACCGTACTTCTCTTTCCCTTCATCGTCCGTACCTTCTCTTTCTAGCTCTTTCAACCCTACTTCCCCTTTTCTCTCCCTTATCCTTCCAACCCTATGTGTAGCTACTTCTTCCCTTTAACGCTTTCTCTCCTCTATTTTTTCTCTTTCCACTCCCAAAAGAAATACCTAAAAGAAAACTAAAAATTAAAAACCTAAGAAAAATCCCCTTAATCTTCTCTCCTCTCTTTCTTTTTATACTCCACCTAGCTTCCCTTTATTCACGTGTGTTCTCTCCTTTCGGTCTCTCACTGATGTCACAATTCCCTTCCATCATGTGACGTCCTCTTGGTCCACCTCTTATTCAACCGCCCCAAGAGAAGTCTAAAGCCTAGGTCTCTAGCTATTTCTTCTCTTTCTTTTCAAACCTCACTTTTTGTTACTGTCCGCCTACTTCATAATAGTCCAACAATAAGATCCAAAAGATAAATCTCATGTAACCGGATCCATCTTCTACGTCAACATCAAATGGGCTCCAACCAGCCACCTCTCTCACGTACAAACCTTTTTTTCTTTTGTTTCCGAATTTGCTCACCACAGACCGAGACCCATCAGCCTTTCTCTAGCCGTACTTCACGTGCTTTCTGTTTCTCCAATTTTTCTTTACTCGGTCAACATGCCCAACTCCAAGAAACAAATCTCCTATCAAGTCCAGCCTTCACTTGCAGCTAGCTCAAATTGAGTGTTAACAAAATTTCACTCATTTAGTCATGTTTTGCATTTAGCCTTAGGATTTAATTGTTCCACCTAAAATAATATAAAAATAATAGTATTAGCACAAATTAAATACTAGTAAATATTAATTAAGAGGTAAATATGTATAAATTATGCTTGTATCAGTCATCTGCCAAAGTTTCACTTCATTAGTCTTAAATTTGGTTAGCCATGGGACTAATGACAATTTTTGAAGGAAATATAGAATTTATAAATACACAAGAGCTCAGCTCTTAGTTGTACATGAACGAGACTTGGCCATAAAATGAGAGTACTAAGATATTGATGTGCCAGTATTTGAATGGATGACGAACATGTCTGCGAAGATTCATGATAGTATCAAGACTAATTCCATGTTCAACCAGTAAGACCAAGCTAGAAAAGAAAAAAGAGAGAGGATGTTACCTTGCAACTGTCGTGGGCTTGAAGCGCAAAACAATGGCGACCTATGAATAAGCTAAGACAGCTTGGCAAGAACCTGTAGAGGACAAGAGAAACAAATGTCAGACACACAATGGAGCCAGCAAGAGAAGACACAGCTGCAGATGGAACTATATTTGATGGTGGTATGCAGCTGAACTTGGAGTGTTAAGAAAGGTATGAAGTAAACTGTGAAGGTGGTGATTGTACTCCGACCACACGCAGAATGGATACGAGGATTGCTATGAGTGCCATCAAAAGAGCGCGACTCTATGGCTGATCTTCCATGGTTATGTAGGCTGTGTACAAGAATTGTTTGGCGAAGGTTAAGGCTGATATGGAAGCCATACAAACATAGAAGCTAGGTAACAACCTGATTCATTGAGGGAGGGAGTTTTTTTTGCCATGGAAACAACTATAAGCCTGCGTGTTTAAGGGTTAGATGGTCAGGATAGCAAGCTTGATTAATATTCGGCACACATATGAGTTTCCTCACAAGGCAATACCCGTCTTCCATCAGTAGCGAAGACGCACACCAAATTAAAATAGTCGTGATTCAAATTCTTGGCTCGAAGAGTTGTCACTAGAATCACTACAACTGATTTTGGAGACATTCATAACAGGTGTTGAGATACTTCAATTTTAAAGAATAATTGAACAAACGACCAGAATAAAGAAAAGAATAGTACATGAATATCAATAGGTCGTGAGCTTTCTTCTCTGTTGAAGACAAACAAATATAATGATCTTGGTTCTCATGAGATATTCATGATAAGATGATCTTGGTTCTCATGCAATATAAAGCAGTTCAAAGACCTTATATACATACAAGAGCTTTGAACATACTGTGAATGACAAAAGAGGCGTGAATTACCTTGCAATCGTCGTGAGTCTGATGCGCTGAACGACAACAACCTGTGGACAAGCTTGGACAGCTACACAAGGACCTGTGAATGACAAGAAAGGCAAAAGTCAGACCGTACTAAGAGGCAAAAGAAATTGGTCATGAGCTACAGATCCTACGCTATAATGAAGGTCCATGACTGAGATCTTAAATACTGACAGGTAAGATGGCAAAAGATCCGAGAAGATAGAAGAAGGCTTGATCATTCTCAGACATTAAGCAAGAAAATGGATAGAGAACGTGAAGACTGAGAAAGACAACAAAGGTTCAGTCGAGAGTTGAGTATTAGCCATAAAAAAAGGACTTGGAGATGCTTGTTATCAGCAGAATAAAGAGATAAAGGACAAGTTTCAAACCTTGACAACTGCTCGAAGGAGACTCTATGGTGAATCAGTTAAGGATTAAGAGTTTAATAAGACCTGACTCGTTGTCATTCATGGGAGCAAAGGACGAGCCACAGATGGTTCTCCAGAATACAAGTTAGTAAAAGAGGACATGGTTCAAACAGTAGTATACGAAACCATGCAAGAAGTAAAAAAAAAAAAAAAAAAAAACAAGTCTTATACAGGCTAAGAGCTAGAAGCGATCCAATGTTTTCAAGAAATAAAAGCAAGCTAGCTACTTTTATTAACAAAGTACATAAGGAAGAGTTGTAAGAAGGCTACCTTGGTTGCGACGGATTGCGAGTTCAAATTCCTGATTGAAGACACAGAAAGACAAAGATAAATAATGTGTTTGATAGAACATTAAACAACAAAGGAAAGAGAAAAAAAATCCTAAAGAAGGAGGCTACTAACCTGAAAGAGGAGCAAAACTTCTATTGAAGCCGTAAAAGAAATCATGAGAAGTGCACCACTTATATAAGAAAAATCTTAAGTGGTTGCGCAAGAAACAAACTCTAAGAATATGAGTTTCATCAGGATTTAATTTCCTAAATACAAGTGGGGATCAAATTCTATGGCAGCTATGGTTTATAGAAACAGAACAAGAAGAGAAGATTGAATGTGGATTAAATACAACAACTTATGACAACTTACTTATAGAGATAAGTTGGCATAGATCATAAAAGGGCAAAGCTAGTTGGTTGAGCACCATGGGCTCACTGACCATCTTGCTGTAATAGTTCCCTCGCAAGGTTGTAGACTACATTGTTCAAGTCGCGAAATAAGGCAGTAAAGGCAGAGACCAAGATGTACACGATTGGGAGAGAAGCTACACAATGGTCGTGAGAAGCCGAGTAACAGGTCCCTGATAATTTGCTATAGGAAAAATAGAGAGGGTCAGTCAGGAAATAACACAAACAGGTTATGTGCCATTTCTCCCTTCACTATAGAATGAACTTGTTTGTAGCCTCCAACTTTATCAAATTCCTGCAGTATCAACAAACCCATCGTTCAAAAAACGAAACAACATGCCTAAAACAGTTAAGACCTCGAATCTTCTCAGCACCCTTCTTCTCATTCATCCTAAATTTAGAAGGAAGAATAGAGGGGTATGAGTTTAATAGGGTTTGAGGTGTTGTTGTGGCTTATAAACCATCGAAGATAAGGAGAGTTGGCTGGTCTGTGTAGTGAATCAAAGAAGATATAGAAGACGATGGGTTTGAGAGGACAAATGGTTTTTAATTTTTTTTAATTCCTTGATTGAATGCATTTGAATTGAAGATAGAATATGGGTTAGGTCGATTGCTCGTAATGGAGATAAGATTCAGGCCGAATTTCAGTTGCATAGGAATGAGTCAGTCGAGAGTCTCATTGCCAAGGTTAACCTCAAGTTTAGTCGTGGAAAAAGAGCATTAGCAGTTGAAGGGAGGGAAATATGACGCTGCTCTTAGGCCGCGACTAGATTGGGCTGAAGGTGAGGGGTTTTGGCCCATATCATATGCGTGGTTGTCTCTAAAATGTATGGAACTCGAACCATCCCTTTAACATCACAAGAGGGTCGATAATGATAAGCCATAGCAGATGGCTAGCGCATATTATCCATTAATGCCAAGCCCATATCAATTGAAGTTCTACAAGGAGTTTGGGGGTGTCATTATACCGATGAGGAGGTCAATTCAGATTTTAATTTTTTTTAATTCATCAACAAGTTGAGAATTAAGAGGGGATGATGTTTGTACCATTATCAAATAGCACACATGTGAGTCGCATATGCCGATTCATAGTTATAACCTTGCTTAATACAGAAGCTTGGTTGACTTATTATGGAAGCTCAATTTGTTTATTAAAGAAACATACTGGCTTAATAAGGAAGCCCGATGACTTATTATAGAAGTCCATTAGTCTTTTATAGAAACATTCCGGGTGTATTGAGGAAGCCCAGTTGGCTTAATATAGAAGCTCGTTTTTCTATTATGGAGATATTTTGGGCTTATTGAGAAAACTCAGTTGACATATTATAGAAGTCCATTGGTCTATTATAGAGACATTCTAGGCTTATTTTGGAAGCTCAGTTGGCTTAATATAGAAGCATGTTTGTTTATTATCGAAACATGAATGAGTTATGATAGAACCTCATTTAGCTTATGAGAAGCCAGGTCTGGCTTATTTTGGAAGTCATTTTAAGATATATATAAATCTTCGGAAGATATACAAGGATCTTCCAAGATAGACATAAATCCTGAGAAGATAGACAAGGATCTTCCAGGATAGACATAGATCTTGAGAAGATACACTAAGATCTTTCAAGATAAATACAAACATAGAGAAGATAGAGATGGATATTCTGGGATGGATACAAACATTAAAGGGATAAGTACAAATCTTGGTGGTTATTTGGCTAACTACAGCTAGATTTGATTTATGCCTAGAAACAGAGGCTGAAATCCAACTCAAAGGGGGGAGACAAGGTCTACCCTCTTTCACCACATTTATTCTGCTTAGATTTTTCTCTCTACACTTTCGAACCCGGAGAAAAACCATCGTAATACTTAAATCAATAAAACTTCTCTACCAAGGGGTTTCATCCGTGGACGTAGCATATCTTGTTGCACCACGTTAAATTCTTGTCTCCGTTGTTTATTTTTGATGTTCTTGTCTTATTTCATCATCAAACCAATCGTGTTTTGTGCCTAAAAGTAAGTTTTGGTACTAACTGGGAGTCGAGCTGGTTTTCAATTGAAGTTGAGCTCAAGAGAGAACAGAGTGAGAGAAGGGTTATGTTCAATGGTTAAAGTCAAGAACAATGATGTAATATTAGATTGGTTTTCGACAAAAAAGAAGAGAAGAAAATATGTTTTTCCATGAAGATTCATGAGGACTTCGTGCGTGAGTTAATGGGTTTGAGTTCGACAGATGATTCAAGAAGAAGTGAAGAATGGGTTTCAAATATGTTGTCCTGAATTAAAGTGAATTGGAAGCAAGGAATTGAAGGGAAAAAGGAAGATTTAGTTCACAAAGAGAATAGGTTCCGGTGATTTTGGTCAGTCTTTGACAAAAAAAAAAATTAGGGCATACTTTTTCGGTTAAGATGGAAATGGAAGAAGGGATGATTCTGTTGTTATTTGATGATGGTTTAGTGAATTAAATTGCTTGTTTAAATAAATAAAATGTATTTGTGAATGTATGGAATGAGTTCATGTTAGAATTGCAGGGAAGGAGTTTAGAATGGTTAGAAAGAAAAACAAAGTGATGCCTGAATTTCATACAGACACGCACCTCAGATGTTCGATGTAAAGCCTGAGTGACCAATTTTGAACCAAGTTTTGCTGCCAGTTAAACATGGCTCTCGTGGTTGTCTATGAGGCCTATTGGCATCTCTAGGAGATGTTTTCGATGTCGGCAAGAAAAATAAAATATGGGTATCAATCTATTTCAGTTTTGGAATGAATTTTTTGCCCTGAAAAGAGTGTGAAGTGATGCTATTTTCATTGATTATTATGAATGAATGGGTCAGATAGAGAGCTAATTAAAGTTTGAATGAAAGTAGGAAATTAAGGTCTTTATCATATTATATTCTTCCTCTCACGACTGTCTTGTTTTCCTTCTCCAACAGAGAAGAGATTTTATCTCCTCTCCACCCCCATCAGCACCATTCATCTTTATCCTACATACATCCCACACCCTTTCCAACCCATGTCCACAACTCCATCTACCACCAACACAGCTCCTTTTCATCACCACCAACTTACTGTCATTGACCAACATCGCAGCAAGCTGGTCTATTGGATATTGGGTTTGAGTTGTTGTTTTCCTGTTATTAATCTTTATATTTTTGGAAACATGAACTCATGTATTATGTGCCGAATGAAATTGCAAATTGGATTAATTCATTCAATTTAAAAGGAAAAGGTAGTATATGAAAAAAAAAATTGTGTATACCAGAACTAGATTACCTAAGTATTTATTTGATTAAGGATGATTTCTATGTTCCAGGAGTGAAACTTAATTAGTTATAAATTTATTTGGAGTTTTAATTATTTATCAAATGTCTTTACTTTATCTAATGTTTATGGGTAATTCTTAGATTGTTTGGAGTGCACGCTAAATTAATCTCTTAATTATCCTACTGTTAGTAGAGAGTTGTGAGATAAGTGACTCTTTACACAAGTAGAAATCACGAGACCTTCCAGAGGGATTCTATAGAGCAATTGCGAGTACAGATAACACCATTAAGTGAACCTTGATCTAAGAGTTTAACTACTGGGATCAACCTAAATTCATAAAGCATAAATCGTTCGATTGGGTTACACCTTGAGTGAGCTACTACTTGGTGGCTATCTTATTTTGGAGAGCTTCTGTGTCCAGTTATAAAAGGATTTTTGGGGATAGCACTGAGCTAGCTGTCATTCTACGATTGGTGATAATTGATTCTAACGAAAGATAGATAAGTATACTACTCAAGTAAATTTTTGGTAACGGCGAATGACTCCCTAATTATATGTGTTTCTTATTATTTTTTTATTGTTATTTTTAGTTATTAATTCATAAAAACCCCTTATTTAGTATTTATTTTAGTTTAATAATCTAAATAACCTATCAATTACACATCTCTCTGTGGGAACGATCCTTACTACTGCTATTACTAGTTAATTAATAGGAAATATCTTGATAATTTTTTGCACTTACGACGCGCATCATGCGCTTCTACAATTATTAAGGATTACTTTGTTGCTAAGTTTCCACCACTAGATGTGTTTGATTCCAAAAATGGGCAAGAACCCATAGAAATTCCCGCATTATATGTTCTTTATACACTTTCAAATGTAGAAAAGACGAAGTGTGGGGGTAACTTCCATAAAGAAACAGTTTCAGTATTTGTATTTTATGTTAATGTTCTTGTGAAGTTGTTATTATCATTACAGATCGTTATTTGGGTGGACCCTCAAATTTTCAGATTGTTGGTATACGGGTGTTTATGGGTAAAAACGATTCAAGGGTAAAATGGAAAGAGTGATCGAGTATGTTAATACTTGTGAGATCAAATCACTTAAACACCAGACATTTGTACTGTAGAAGTACTTTTAAGATTCGAGAGATCAATTTGTACGAAATTGGCCTAAATCAAGAAATGATCGTTCGGATTTCACTTCAGTCATAAAGGAAGGAGAAGGGTTGATCTGTATGGAGGGAAGCAGAGAGAGTATTGAGATCAGTGGAATTGAATATCGATGGTTGTATGTGTTTGAACTGCTGTAAAGACAAAATGATATCTCTTTGATCAATCAAGTGCTTATGAGATAAAACTCTTGTCCCATGTCGATAGGTTGAAGAACCTATTTATAGCAGAAGAAGTTAACATATTGATATCGTAAATGGTGACAGTTGTAGAGAAGTGGAAGAGTGGAGAAGTGGAAATCATGGTGAAAACCGACTCCGTCGTGTGAGTGGGACTTGGCAATTGTGCAACCACTATTCCCTTCACTTATTCAATTGTCGACACGAAATTTTACTTTCTTGTCGTGGGTGTATCGTTACACCACACGTGATGTAGGCCGTCAGACCAAAACCCTAGTGAATATCCCCCCATGTGACATAATTGATGTCTCGAGCATGGTTGAGTCTACTTTATAGACGATTGGTAATTCGTTGACTAAGCTAGACTGTTATTCTTAGCATGTTGATGAGTCTATCATGTTGACTCAATGAATGAAGCACTAGTTTTGTGTTGAGACGAGCAGTGATGCTTAATAGAATGTGAATGTGGAGAGTCTGATTAATGTTGACACTGGTAGTTATAACTTATCATCATGTCACCTGAGGATCGACAATACTCGAATAATGCTTGTCGTTCGAGCCTCAAGTCGTATGAGCACTTGGTCGTGCGAGCTCGAGTGAGTGTTAGCAAATTGTAAAATATTTAGTTTCGTCAGAGTAGGAGAAAACTGAGGTTATTTTAAATATTAGTAGCGGGACCAATTGAGTTAAACCTTAATATGGCAGATGAGTCAATGGCAGATGAACAATACCAGATGAACAATGCCAGGTGAACAATGCCAGGTGAACAATGCCAGATAACCAATGATAGATGAGCGATGCCAGATGATCGATGGTAGATGAACGACTAGTGAAGAGACTAACTAGAGAAGAGGGAGAATCCCAGAAAGGGAGGAATGGCCAAAGTGGTGGGACCGGTCAAGCTAGGTCCAATTATTGATTAAGCACGAATTTGATAGTCAGTAGGACTATGCTTCGCATACTATGTCGTCTCTCTATAGTTGTGCAGAGATATGTGTTTGAAGCAAGAAAGTTTAGGCTTTGATGGAAAAAGCATAAGAGTTTTAATGGAAAGAGGAAATCCTAAAATAATACATATATATAAAATAATAAGAATTTTGGGAAAAAGAATATAGGAGTGGGACCGTCGAAGGAAGGCCGGCTGGCTGGCCAGAAGGTCCTGCAAATCCCATATTTTCTTTATTATTTTATCTCTCTTTCTTCCATGCTCTTCGACCGGTGCTTTGAAGAGCATTATAGTTATTTAGACTAGTGGGTGAAATTTTCAAACATGACGTCCTTCAGTAAAAACGTTGTAGATTCTTCATATGATGTCCGTTTTCGATGATCCCCAATTCGGAATCCTGAGATCGCTGGCTACATCCCTTTGTGGAAGGATTTAGGTTTTTAGCTCATTTTGGCCGTCAAACGGAGCAAACAGTAACCTTCCAGATGAAATTCTGACAGTTTGCAGATTGTAGTTCATCTAGGGTTTAAATCACATCTCTTAGACTGTTATTTGGAATGGGATGTTCTTTTATTATGTCGTAGTAGACATGTAGAGGAACATATGTTGTTTAGAACATTTTGTGCCATTCCACACCCATGGTCACATTTTTTGCGAGGTGACTTGACGATGTGTCAGAAACCAATATAAGTGTTTCGTTATATTTCAGCCGATATTGGGATTTTAATGCAACCAACATTGAAATTATGTATTATTTAGGCTAAACCATTATTGGAGCCCTAATTTTGCATTTGGCGTGAATGCGACTTAGTGCCTACATGAAAGTGTGATGTTTAGACTTAGGGCATCCGTGCGTACCTCGTTATGCGTTAGGACCAATCAATGTTATTCAATTAGAGTTTGAATATTGATGTAAAGTCACTCTAAATATTCAACCATGGAATATAAATAGGAAATAAGTTGCTCTATACTAGTAGGCAATCTATCTAGGAGCATTAACATCCACTCATGAACAAAGAGGTGTTCTGGATGCTTATTCTGTATAGTGAGAGATCATCTGGAAAGAATTGTAATCAGCACCAGTGATACTTTGAGGACAATGATGCTTTATACTAGTGAATAAATTCATCTAGGAGCTTCCCTATTATTCTAGAGGAGTAAGCAGTGAGTTTTACAGTACTAGTGTTTGTTGTAAAATATTGAGAGATCAGCAGGGTGAGACTCTAATATCGTATGTGTATTTTCAGAGAGGCTACAAGATCAGTATGAGATGCCAGTAGTGAGCATTTGATATTTTAATTCTCTTGCACAATGTAAAATAAAAATCTTATGCTTTTGATGTCGGGTCAATAACATAGACAAAATTATATTACTTCTTTGATTCTACAGCTGGGTAGAGACGATTTTACTATTTTATCCTTTATTAAAAATCTACCATCTAGAACGGGCTACAAGAAAGCCAAGCTAAGAACGTTAAGCTAAATGTTGAGTGGGAGGCAACCCATTTTTTCGTATTTCTATCTCTTTTATTTGTAGCTTAATAGTTTGCATATCGTATTTCCATTCCCATGTCTAATTTCATGAAGTCCTAAATCCACAATGAAGATTTAACGGAAAAAAAATCATCAGAAAAGTTTTGACCGTGAGACCCTTTAATAAAACGTCTTTCAAGACTTTGTTCAGAGTTCGATTTGAGTGCTTAACCCCAAATTTTGAAGGGGAAAGCCTCATCTTTCTTTTGCAAAAAAAATATCTAAATTCGGAATCTGTTAGGTTAGAGCGATTTTCCTGGTAATTTGGGTTCCAGATTTTTCCATAAATTTTTCTGATTGCATGTCAGTCATTACAGAGGCCATAGATGTCAGACAATTTATCAAAATAATATGCTTTTTTGATACTTTATAAAAAAGACATAGGTAAACAAATTTTGTCAAGGAATTTTTGCCAAATTCCATACCAATATGTACAGTTTTCAGGGTTAGTATGTTATTGCATCAAAATTCAGAAATTTCGGTTTTGAACATTACAAAGAATGTGAATTTTAAGTGTAGGGAGTATTTAGCATATATATTTTCAGTTTTTAGTTAGTTTTTTCTTTTGTAGGTAAATTTTGTCGAACTTTTGTATATATTTGCTTGAACCTCTAACTTTTAGAGATTTTAGAGTCACGAGTAAATTTTAGCTAAGTTTACATACAAAGTTCTTACTGAATAACTGAACTTAAAAGTCATAGAGAATGACATTCGGGTTTCTTAATCATTGAGAAATATACCATGATGAACTTAACCATTCATGTGGCAAATTAGGTGTAGAAGGGATGCAGTATTTGAGAGCTAATATTTCATCAACGGAGATTGTCCGTAAAAAATAAGAGGGAAGCACCAACCCTTTAACATATATTTTTCGTGTAGAGTGTTTCATCTGCACAAAATCCATGTAGAATGACGATCTACCTAATCTCGCACCCTTTCAACATTTTTCTTAGATCTTGAATGCTAATCATATCAATTATGAGGGTGACATCAGAGTTGCGAACTAACCTCATCTTGGGCTAAATTGCAGGTCGCACCACTCTCTTGAAACAGTGACCATAGAAACATATCAGCATCATCAGCAAGTGAACAATACCTATTTATGAAGTGGTTCAAACGTATAAGGTTTACAAGCAACAAAAAAAGAGAAAAAATTTAGGTGAAAAGTGAAAGCAAAGAAAAAACATGCACGTTTTTGAAGTTTATGCGAACAACACAATACCAAAGTTGTAAAGAATCAAGTGCTACAATATTTTTTCTACGACAATATATGAAGAAAAAAAATAAAAAAAATTGAACAAAAATTTAATACCGGGGAGAAAAATAAAGCACAAGTTGTCAAAGTTCTACGCAGTTCAAGAATTCATCATCAAGAATTGAAGCCAAAGACAAAGATGTTTCTATTGGACACTAGAGAGTGGTGTTGAATATAGATCGGATGAGAAGGTGAGTGATCATTCCCATCCTCGCATATGATTTGATTTCCTTTCTTAGAGATATTTATAGATTTAAAAAAAAAAATAGCGTCACCATTTAACGTGTGCAAATATTTTATCTTTAATCCTGCTTGCACACATGTGAGACCCATTTTTATCGTCTTACGAGTGTCAATATCATAAAATCATATTGGTGAGCCAGAAGTCGAGGCGAAATGAGACTAAGTTCTTTCAGATGACATTGGTTTAAAATATTACACCCTTTTTCTCAACAATTAAGCATGAGAATATTGTTCTTTGGCATTTCTGGCTTCTGATAATTAGTGTGAAAAAACTTTATGTCCGTATAGCTCTTTGGATGCTTACGAATTTGAAGTATATAGAAGTTGGAGTACTTTTTGTGGGTATACCTCTTGTAAACCCTCACGAGACTATAACTCGTTCACAAGGGGAACCTAGGGGTTTCAAGGCTCGTTACACATGCTAATTTTAACCGTGATTCCTCCGAAAGTTAGTTAGGTCAATTTAGGTAGTAGTTTGCTTGAGGACTAGCAAAAGCTAAGTGTGGGGGAATTTGATAAACGCATAATTTTAATGATTTTAATTTCAAATCCATACTAACATTTGTTATATTCTTTTATTTGTTTCTATTAGGTGAATCATCCCAATAAAAGTGAAAATATCTAAAAAAGATCTAATGGGTGAATTACTCCAAGTATCCAAGTGTCTAGAGCCAAGAGAAGTGGAACAAATGCGATGAAAAATGAGCAAAAAACGTCAAAAACATAAGAAAACCGACCAAGTCAATAATTGAACATTCAAATCCATGATTTCTTTTCACCATCTTGTAGAGAATTAAAAGGCAAGGTAACGCCAAAAGAATGAGGTCATTTTGAGTCCGTATGAAGAAGTTTCTAATATGTATCCCCCCTTTCATGATGCCCAACTGAAATTTTAGGAACTGACAACAAATTTCAGGTTCATTAATTCTCAACTCATTACACATATTTTGTACTTGTAGTAGCCATTGAAAAAAAATAACCATATGAAATTTAGGGAAGTTTTTTAAACGAGGTTTCTCGAAATCATATTTCAATATGGCTACATGGTGCATGGATGAAGTTTAGGCTACTGATGTGGTCGTCTTCACGTCAAAATCATTTATTACTTTCTCATTACTTAAGAATTTAGTGAAGAATGGGTAAGAAATGATCGTTCCCACAGGAAGGTCTTAGTTTGTTATTCGATTTTGATATCTTATGTAAGGAGGGATTTCCAATGAAATTAATTAAACTAATTAAGCACTCTAAGAAATTGTGGAAAAAATATTTTTTTATATGTATATTGGTTGCCGGAAACTTAGATAATAAGTTAGCTGAAGTAATAACAACAAAATGTTGGATGATACAGAAAGAAAGATGTTCCAGAAAATTTTTGAAGATAAACAAAAAACTAGCTTGCAAGTAGAAATTCCAATACAGATACACATTAATTACTGGGACTTAGCTTCTCAACAAATCAGAAAGGATCACAATAGAATACAATCTGAGCATAATAGATGCTTTCAGTCTTGACATGACTTGACACAGATAATAAAATAAACTGGACATCCCATGTACCTAACCATCTCAAAATAAACTTTAATACTTCTTGGATAAATAACAAATCCATGGCAGGATATGGAATATTCATTCGTTCTGATACAAGTACACCTAGCCAAGCTAGAGCTGTGAGATTCCTCACAACAACCCCTGAAAAAGCGGAAGAAACCATTTGGGCTAAAAATTTGGACCGTAAAACGTTTTGGATAGAAGGTGGCTGTCAAAGAATAATATAATTTACGCATGGAAAGAAAAGTCTGATTCACTAGAGGAATCAGGCAATTGTAGTTGAACTTTAGAAAATTCTAAAAGAAGATAGTCAGTTTATGCGTTTTCTTTTCAGTCATAGGAGTAGTAAAAGAGTTGTAGGAATTATAGCCAAGGAAGCTCGAAAGCAGGAAGCTCATAGGCAACACTGGAACAACATGCCTAAATTCATTTTGTCTGCTTTAAATTCTGATTTACAATCTTTAAATCTTCATGTTTCTTTTGCTTTCAATCCATAAGAAAATAGGATGTTGGGAGAGACCAATATTTCAACACCAAACATTGAGATAATGGCACTTAACATCTTAAATAGCCTCATGTAATCTGTTTTGTTTTTAATATATTATGAATTTACAAAAAAAATAAAATAATAATAATAATAATTGTAGAAAAGAACCAATAAGTTGAAAAATTGGTCAAGGTTTTGTTTTCATTCACAAAACATGTTCTTCTACTAATAATTATAATTTTAATTTTAATTTCTTATCATGAAAATCCCTAGAACACCTTGATCGCAAGAATATCCCGTTGATTTCCTAAATTCATCACACTTACATAAAACGACGTAATTGTGAATTCTACTTAGTGAACAACCTAAAGTGTAAAAGCATAATTAAGTTTAATCCAATAAGAGCGTTAAGATTTGTGAAATAGGCTAATCAATGCAATTGACATACCCAAGAAGACAATTTAACAAAGGTCATGATTCACATGTGATTACAGGAAAGTATCACGATAATCCGTAATCACACTACGCTACTTGTATTCAAGGAATAATACTTTTGCGTATAATAAACCTTAAATTAGCTATATATATGAACACAAATCAATTCAATTCCGGACTTGAAAAAATAGGTATTCCATCGTACATGACGATATTTGAAGTGAATTATGAGCGATAATGTGAGACAAAACTAATATGTTAATTCAAATAATCATGTATTATGAAATTCAACTATTCCCTAATCAATAATAAAATTAACTATTCATAAAATGGAGTCACAAAATTAAATTAAAGAAATAAATTACAAGTTGAGAAATCTTTCCTGTGCGAACCTACAAAAGAAGAAGAAGAGATGAAAAAATGACAGGTAAAAATCTAAATATCTCTCTCTTGTTGAAGTTACTCTTATATAGTTTCTCTTATCTTCCGATTTTAAAAATAATTCTAAAATTCTAGGTTTCTATAATCTAAAGCAAGTCTATCCACCCATGACCCTAAATCAGGCTTATTGTAAAGCCCATCACTCAATAATACCCAAATCAGATTCTAATTAATCAAATAAGCATGTCAGTTTTGGAAACTGACATGACAACTTCAATTCACTCTTTAACTCATGGCAGTTCTCTTACAACAGTGTTATACTTCCCTCACTCCCTTCCCCCGTTAAGTGGCACAATTTTTTATCCCTTGATGAGGCTAGCAGATGGCCCATTTATGTGATGCTGGACCTTTATTTATTTGCCACCTAATGGGGAAGATATTTGGGGTTAGGAGCGGGAAAAGGCTAGTATTTTCAGTTTTCTTAGGAATTTTGTTGAGCACATCATGTGCGATTCCGGCTGTTGATTTAACGTCGGTGAATTAAAGCATCAATTCTTCTTCTCTCCAATGTGATTTATCATTTTAAAACAAACCCACACAATATTCACCACTCACCAACAGACTTCATCCATTAATTTCAGATGTTCTTCGCATATCATCGAACAATCTCTTCAACTTTCGCAACTCGACTTACATTCTTAACCTTTATCTCACATAGCAGCAACAATCTATTTCTTCTTCCTTTTCCTTCTCTATCTTGTCCTCAAACTTTGTTTCTTCTTTGTAACCTTCGTACACATCCAATCTCTGTTGTTTCTTTCTCGGCTGAAGAAAACCACCCATTATAACCATCTTCTCCTTATTCTCAACAACAGAGCCACAGAACCATCTAGTTCTTGTCCTCTTCTCGATATCATTCTATCTAAGCTACCAGCAGAAACGCTTCTCTTTATCTAGCTGTTTGTTTCTCTTAATTCATCAGCAACAGAAGTAGCTTCAATCAGCTCTTTCTTCAGCTTAAATTGTACCAAGTCGAACCTATATTTATATTTCTTTCTTCCTACTATCTTCTCTGTGAAGAATCAGTTTAACCCATCAACTTTTTGCTTTAATTCATTTTCACTTCCCTCATTGCTTCTCTTTCAGTACTGCCAGCGACTAGAACCCATTCTTTGTTCTTCTCAGCATACATCGTCAACATCTCTTTAACTCGAAAACCACCATCCTAACCCATCTCACAGACACAGCCAACCTTGAACCTAGGTTTGCAGGCGACAATCCCTTGGTGACGGCTCTAATTCATTTGATTGCAGCCTGGGTTACAAGAGAAATAGAAAAAGGGAAAAAATGATTTAATCCAAATACGTCCTAAAATAAACAGTTTAGTCCTTACTCATTCAACTAGGTACAATTTAGTCCTTTATTTATTTGAAATATGGAAAGTATACAAATAACCTTCCTGATTTATAATTTAGTCCAAATATTTACTGTTTAATCCAAATTGATTCAGGATGATATCAGCAATTTTAAATAATACAAAAATAATTAAAAAACAATTTAGCTTTCAAACCGGTCATCCAAAGTTCGTAAACTTTATATATTCGGGAAGCTCTTTCCGAGATCTACAAAAACAGTACCCATATGACTATATAATTTTTATTTTTTAATATTTTAGTTATTTTTTCATGGTTACCTCGTGTGTACAAAAATGTACACATGCACCAAATTTTCATAACATCATACAGTCATTTTTTCACATGTGCACCATTTTATACACACCTGCAAAACATGCATAAAATTGATCAATCTTATTCACACCGAGACATACTTTTTCATGGGAATTACATTGGTGCACCAGTTTGTACACCCCTGTATAAACATGCATAAAATAGATTATTCATAAATACACACAAACCTACTTTTTTATGGAAATTATATTGGTGCACCAATATGTACACACCTACAAAATATGCATAAAACCGATTATTCGTAACAACACACAAACTTACTTTTTCATGGGAATTACACTGGTGTATACCATCTTACACTTAAAAATTCGATTTACATATTTACACATGCACAAGCTTATGGAGTCATTCATAATCACTCACAATCTACTTTTTTTTTATAGGAATTACACTGGTGCACCAATATGTATACACCTACAAAAGATGCATTAAACCGATCATTCATACCCACACGCAATCCTATTTTTCATGGAAAATACACTGGTACACCAATATGTACACCCCTCTAAACATTCATAAAACTGATCATTCATAACCATACACAAACATACTTTTTCATGGGAATTATACAAGTGCACCAATATGTAAATAGCTACAAAACATGCATTAAATCGATCATTCATACCCACATGTAGACCTATTTTTCATGGGAATTACACTGGTGCACATGTATGTACACACTTACCAATATTGTATAAACATAACATGGAAACTCAGATGGATTTGAACCATCAACATCCGCAAGCCTTGTGATAGGCTTGGGCATGCTACCATTTTGAGCTTATGATTCCCTAAATTTAATACAAATAAAATCGATATAACTTTATAATCAGCATGTTTACAACTATGTGCACATAATTACAACTATGTATTCATTAATAATAATCATGTGTACAATTATGTACAATTATATACGGATGGAAATGATAAATATAAATCCAATACCTGAGGTCGATTCCTCTCATCTTTAAAGATATTGAATACATTCTGTGCAGAAACAGAGAGCCAAATAGAGGTTGTTGCATTGGAAATAACACCATTAGGTTGGCCTGGATCTGTGCCCTTATGAAATGAAAGTTTTGAAACTCCAACTCCAGTAACATTATCTCCGGTCAAACTAGTCCACCGATGATTAGTGTTTGATGCACATATACTTACACATAGACTGTTGATCATGCGTTGCGCAAGTTTTATCATGCTTCTTCTACCATCCAGTGAAGGAATAATTGAAACTCGTAATTGAGATGAGAATGAATCTGTGGGAAAAACTAACAAAGCGTAATAAAGTTCCTCTTAGGAATAACTAATTTACAAGCAATAAGACAATATCATAATAAACCATACTTAAGGACATAACAAGGCCATAATAGGAAGAGAACTATTATTATCCATGGCTTGGAAAACTTTATAGATTAGGTGAATCGAATAGCCTGACCTAATAGTGAAAACCTTAAAAATGGCATAAGGATCTTGGGAGTTCAAGGTGATTTAGATGTGTATATATATATATGATATATAGATTCAATCATCGGCCCAATAAGTGGGAATGACTTGTTGAAAACCATTATATTGGTTTCAAATAAAAAAATATTATAAAAAACACTTGATTAATCATTTAACTAGTACCTCAAAGGAGATCCTGGTTCGGATTATACACCAAATGACTAGCTAATTTGATGCAGCGGATAATAAAGAAAAGAAAGAAAAGAAAGGTTTTGTTCATACATCAAATATTCCTTGGAATATCGACTATTAAAAACGATAATTACTTATACTTCGGTTTCCAGACTTTAAATAATAATCGATTAAACTCGAACAAGTTTAAGAAATTAATTCTTATTAATCAAATTCAACTGCTTCAAACAATATATGGAGGACTCTTTTATAGACTTGGGGAAAAACCCTAACTTGCTAGTCAAGAAGTGATGGAAAAACCCCCTAAACCGACTCAAACCCTAATTTGCTAGTTTTGGCAAATTTTGGTCGATCAAAAATTATGAAAATACTCATAAAAAATAAAACTATTTTCCACAAACGGCGACCCAAACGGACTCCTAACGAAGAAGTTATTAACAAAACAAAAACTTTCCTAAAATAGCAAAAACGCATGTTTGAAGCCCTAAACGATGGAATTTGGCTAAAATCTGGAGACCATGAGACGAAATCGTTCATGTCTTGATAGTTGGACCGTTTCTAATCAAAATGGACTCCTTTTGAGTTAAATTACGATACTCGGGTCTTTAGCCTCCAAATAGGCTATAGTCTGCTCATCTGCATCATTCTCCCGGGGTTGAGAGAAATTCGCCCTCGAATTTTCTTGATCATCATCAGAATTATCACCATTATACGGCACCAAATGTTTGACATTAAAAACATCAAAAGTCCGGATGTGACTTAGAAGCTTTAACTTGTAGGCATTAGGATTAATCTTCGCGACAATTTCCAAGGGACCAATCTTGCACACCTTCAGTTTGTTATACTCGCCAACTGGAAAACGATCATTTTTCAATATTGCTCATACAAAATATCCAACTGCAAAATCCACAACTCTTATCTGCCGCCTCCTTATACCTCTCATTAGCTCGAAGCAACTGTTCTTCAGCCAAATTGTGAACCTGTTGCAACTGTTGGATACGTTCTTCAGTATGAACTTCGATTCTCTTCAGATCAGGAACAAGTGCTAAATCTACTGGTGCTCGTGGATTATAGCCATAAACAACCTCGAACGGACTTATACCCAGACTACGGTTTACTGAACGATTAAATGCAGATTCAGCTTGGCAAAGTTTCTGATCCCAACTCTTCGGATTGTTTCCAACCATACACCGTAGTATATCACCCAGCGAACGATTCACAACTTTTTTTTGGCCATCACTTTGAGGATGATACGCACTACTGAAGTTAAGCCTTGTATTAGCTAATTTCCACAAGGTTTTCCAGAAATAACTAAGGAATCTTGTGTATCGATCACTAACAATTGAACATGGCAATCCATGTAGACGATACACTTCACGGAAGAAAAATTAGCTACCTTTAATGCATTAGTAGTCTTCTTGCAAGCAATAAAATGAGACATTTTTGAAAAACAGTCAACAACTACAAATATTGAATCATGTCCCCTCTGAGTGCGAGGTAAACCCAATACAAAATGCATGCTCAAATATGTCTAGGGTTGGCTTGGAACTTTCAATGGCATGTACAACCCTGCATTAGTTATTTTTCCTTTTGAAACTTGACAGAATCGTTATCTATCCACGAATTTAGCAACTTCACGCCTCATTATTGGCCAGTAATATGACTTCGAAACAAGTTGGAAAGTTTTATCCCTTCCCATGTTCCCCTCATCATGTAACTCCTTAATAATCTTCAATCGGAGACTAGAATCAGGAATACACAATTGGTTACCTTTGAAGAGAAATCCTTCATGCATAAGGTAATCATTTCGTTTTCCTGAACTGATATCATCCACAATCTTCACAAATTTCGGATCGATTAGAACATGGTCAGAATATGAATCAAAATCTATTACCTCAGTCCGCATGGTGTTGAATATCATACTCCTTCGGCTTAAGGCATCAACAACTTGATTCTACGACCCAGCTTTGTGCTTTAGTACAAAAGTAAACTCTTGCAAATAACCAGTCCACTTACCATGTCTAGAAGAAAACTTCTCTTGACTGTTGATGTGCTTCAAAGAATAATGATCAGAAAACATAATGAAATCGTTATGAATTAGATAGTGACGCTAATGCTTCAAGGATTGAACTATAGCATAAACCTCCACATCATAAGTACTATAGTTGAGCTTAGCACCATTCAACTTCTCACTGAAATACGCTACATGTCGTCCTTCCTGACTAAAAACAACTCTAATTCCCACCTTCGATGCATCACAATATAGTTCAAACGGCTTGCTGAAATCAGGTAACACCAATAGTGGTGCAGTTATCATCTTTGTCTTGAAAGCTTCAAAGGCTTCGTCAGCTTCCTCAGACCATGAAAAATTTCCTCCTTTCATGCATTCAATAATGGGTGCCATAATGGTGATGAAGTGGGGAATAAAGCGCTGATAAAAAGAAGCGAAACCATGGAAACTCCTTACCTCGTGTAATGTAGTAGGTGTAGTCCAATTTCTCACAGCTTCAACCTTGGACTCATCTACCTTGATTCCATTATTGGTGACGACATAACCGAGAAATAGAACTTGATCTGTCATGAATGAACATTTTTTGATGGCCGCAAATAATTTCTCCCTGCGTAGAACTGAGAGCACTTCTCGAAGATGCTGAACATGCAAGTCCATGTTAGCACTATAAAGAAGAATATCATTGAAATGAACAACCACAAAAGTACCGATAAAGGGTCTGAGTACTTGATTCATGATACACATGAATGTAGTTGGCGCATTGTGCAACCCGAATGGCATAACTAGCCACTCATATAATCCTTCTCGAGTTTTGAAAGCAGGCTTCCACTCATCACCTTCACGAATTCTGATCTGATGGTATCCACTCTTCAAGTCGAGTTTGCTAAACACCTTTGCCCCACACAACTGATCTAACAAGTCATCCAATCTGGGAATTGGAAAAAGGTATTTCACTGTGATTTTTTAATGGCTCGACTGTCAACGCATATTCTCCACGTTCCATCTTTCTTTGGAACACAGTCGCCCGGGCCTGGTCACTGCGACCCCCTTTGTGAGGAGGCACCCCTTCTCCCGAAGTTACGGGGCTATTTTGCCGAGTTCCTTAGAGAGAGTTGTCTCGCGCCCCTCAGCAAGGATGGTACTGCACAAGGACTTAAACTCTGTCGGATCAATCCTTTATGTAGCAAATATTCTACTTGACGATGAAGTTCTTCATGCTCCTAATTGACTCATTTTGTAATGCGCTTTATTTAGCTTGATCCAGGAACGAGATCAATACGATGTTCTATATCCCGGAGAGGTGGTAGCTCGTCTGGAAACTCGTTAGGAAAAACATCCATAAATTACTTAATTAAAGGTTGAGCTGCAATGGGAATACTACTTTCATCCTGTTGTTCTTCTTTGCCAATCAACATATACAATTCACCTGCATCTTCTACATCGTCTTTAAACTGCTTAAACGACAAGAGATTGGTATCTTCTCTAGTAGATGGTGTAGGTGCCATCTTTTTACTGGGTACAAGTAATATACGTACGCCGTTCCATAAAAAACTATAGGTATTCTTATACCCGTCATGACTACTTTTCCTGTCAAACTCCCATGGACGACCCAACAACAAGTGACAAGCATCCATACTAGTAACGTCACACCATATTTTATCTTTATATTTGTTACCAATAATCAAGCAACATTTGTTTACTTTTACCTCATTCCCTTTCTTAAGCCAAGAAAGCTTGTATGGTTGTGGATGTGCCTTGGTTTCCAGCTTGAATCGTTTCACGACCTCTTCATCAACAATATTCTCGTAACTTCCAGGATCAATGACTAGACGAAAAAATTTTCCTTCGATCGTACATGTCGACTGGAATATATTGTTACGTAACCAGCTGTCAGCCCTCATCTTTACGTGGAGTGAAACAACTTCTTCTTACTACAAATTTCACTCTTTTATCTCCAACAACTACTTTATTGATAGGTTCAAAATCATCCTCATGATCCTCTTCATAATCAGTTACCAGCCATCTTCTTCATGGTCGCTTTCAGTGAAAATACCTTGTTCGCTCGTTCTGCTTTTTGACAGTCACTGGCTTTGTGCCCAAATTCTCCGCACTTATTACACCTACCTCCAAAAGTGGTAACTGGGGTTTTATTTGGTGTAGATGAAGCATTAAGTTTACTAGCAGTACTAGGTGTTGAAGTACTACGGTTACTTGTTGGAGATGTTGCCACATTGATACCACAATTAAGCTTCTACGCCTACTTGTTTCTCTATATGACTTGCTTTATGATGTACATCCGAAATAGAGCAGCAATCAAACATGTTGAGTGTATCCTGATATTTTTGAGGGAGACCACCTATATAGCGAGCGACTTTTTTCTCATCTGACTCTAACAAGTCGTTAAGAGAAAGTAGTCAGTAAAACTCCTTGGTGTAATCGTCTATAGAACATACTCCCTTGCGTAGGTTTTGCAGCTGCTGGTACATCAATCCAATGTAGTTATGTGGCAACAACTTTGTTCTCATGTGTTTCTTCAACTTATCACATGATACTAACTTCTTTTTTCCTTTACGACTGCGTAGCAGCTTGTGTTGTTGCCACCATGGATTATCCATCCCACGAAACATAGTCGCTACCAACGAAACTCGTTTGTCATCTAGTACTTCTTTGAATTCCAATACTTCCTCAACTGTATTCACCCAGGAGAGAAACTCTTCCGGTTCCAAACCACCATAAAATTTAGGGATCTCTACTTTTATTCCTGCTTTCCAGCGGTCAGAATCCTCTCGTTGTTTTATTTTACCTTCATGATTCCCTATAACAAAAGGGTTAATATTATCATCTTCTTCATCCTTCCGAAGGTTATACCGATCCAACAAACTTTGGACGTCTTCAATGAATTCTTCTCTAGATCTCCATGGAATGAAACCTTCTGGACCTCCTCCTCGACCTCGACCCTGACCGATTGCTACTCTTGGTGCCATCTTATCAACCCTAGAATCAACTTTGCTTTGATACCAACTGATGTAGCGGATAATAAAGAAAATAAAGAAAGAGAGGTTTTGTTCAGACTTCAGATATTCCTAGGAATATCGACTATAAAAACCGATAATTACTTAGACTTCAGTTTCCCGACTTTAATTAATAATCGATTAAACTTGAACAAGTTTAAGAAATTAATTCTTATTAATCAAATTCAACTGCTTAAAACAATATATGGAGGATTCTTTTACAGACTTGGGGAAAAACCCTAACTTGCTAGTCAAGAAAGGATGGAAAACCCCCCTAAACCGACTCAAACCCTAATTTGCTATTTTTTGGCAAATTTTGTTCGACCAAAAATAATGAAAATAATCATAAAATAAAACTATTTTCCGCAAACAACGACCCAAACGCACTCCTAACGAAGAAGTTATTAACAAAACAAAAACTTTCCTAAAATAGCAAAAACGCATGTTTGAAGCCCTAAACGATGGAATTTGGCTAAAATCTGGAGACCATGAGACGAAATCGTTCATGTCTTGATCGTTGGCCCGTTTCCAATCAAAATGGACCCCTCTTGATCTAAATTACGGCACTCGGGTTTTTAGCCTCCAAATAGGCTATACCCTGCTCATCTGCATCATTCTCACGGGGTTGACAGAAATTCTCCCTTGAATTTTCTTGGTCATATCAGAATTATCACCATTATACGGCACCAAGTGTTTGACATTAAAAACATCAGAAGTCCGGATGTGACTTGGAAGCTTTAACTTGTAGGCATTAGGATTAATCTTCGCGACAATTTCCAAGGGACCAATCTTGCACGCCTTGAGTTTGTTATACTCGCCAAATGGAAAACGATCCCTTGTCAATATTGCCCACACAAAATCTCTCACAAATTCTCTGAAGAATAGCAAGCCAATGTTTCGCTCAAAAAGCAACACTATTGTTAATTAATAAGATATCTGTAAAGCCGATGACTAGGAGGATTTGTGAGAGATTTGGGATAGAAAGGCTCAATTCTTTAATATATATCCAAATCCATCGATGGATCATAATGACATATCATTATATCAAAGACCTTAAAATTAGAAAATAAATAAAAATCGATAAATTCAATCAAAATTCCCAAAAGAATTTTTGAAATTGCCTCTCTCTTTGTTTAATCTTAGATCTAAAAATATTTCAGAAAAAACCTATTTTATACGTGGAATCTTTTAAAAGGACATTTAGGGTAATATGAAAAGAATAGATTTTCTGGATCGGTAGAAAAATGACTAACTCATCCAAATTTTGGACTAAACTGTCTATACGGGAGAATTTTGGACTAACCAGTACTAGGCTTTTGGGGACAGGACTAAAGCGTCTAAAGCCCAACCAAAATAGGATTAAACGTTAATTCCTATAAATAAAAAGGGGGTTGCGGTTGTTCTCGACTAAATGTTAGGTTTAGAAAAGAAGGTGGATTTAGGTAACCATGACTTAGATATGGTCTTTCCTAATAGTTGATCAAAGTGGTTACCCTGAGTGAGAAGATTGTATGCCTTTAGTAAACAAGCAGTTTGACTTTAACACTTCTTTATAAAACAGTTGGTTTCCTCCTTGTGGTTCACTGAATTGCTTTGTAAAACTGGATGCGCCCTAGTAGTTCACGTTTTACACACAATTAAGACTTGTGTGCTTTTATTCTCAGGGTTCATCAACATCTAATGCCTTCAAGCAATGCCTTGAGCTCATATTTCTCCTTTTTTACCTCTCATGACTCTAAAGTACCTACAAAACTAAAACCAAACGTAAAATAGACAAAACACAAGAGAAATAACGTAGAAAAGCATAGAAATGTTATTCAAATTATACATTTTATGCATTTATCAGCTACATGTTAAGTTTTTTTACTTGATGCATGCATACAAATAAATCAATTCTTCTTTATATAAAAGAGAAACTTCAGACTGATGTGACCTTCTCATATGAAATTTGGACTATTTTATCTGACATGTCATCACCATACAAAATTTGATGAGAGGTAGAGAAAATTTGAAACGGTAACGGTCGCTTGGGGAACCCCTATTTCCTTATTTTTAAAGAGTTTTGCTTCACACTCGCAACTTATTGGACAATGAAGAACTTTTATATATAACACAGGTGTTAGTACCTAAAAATTGATTCTAGGCAAAACAATATACTGTAGAAGTACTTTCTTTATATTCGGAAATCAAAATCGTACATGGAAATCCTACACTAGATAATAACCATTCCGCCATGCTTCGGTCACGAGAAGAGAAAATGGTTGATCTTAGGGGAGGGAAGCAAAAAAAGTTGAATGAATTTGTGTGTTGAAATGGGCTTAGTAGCCTATTTATAGTGATTGGTAACCCACACTTTCCCTTGCAAAGTAGTGGAGGTAGTGGAGAGATAGAGTAATGAGGATTGTGGAGGTAATGGTGTAACCGCCAATTATCCTTGGAAGTTTCTGAAAAAAACATTATCCCATTACCTCTTCAACCACTTCAACCGTCACCACTACTTTGTAACTTCCTTGTCATGGGGTATTGCCACGCCCATGTTGTTGTAACCACCATACCAAAACCCATGTTTAATCCCCCCATGTAATATGATTTGACGTCTCGTAAGAGTTAGTGGAGTCATTGCTTCAAAGCCATGCGTTTTTCTCATGAGACAATGTTACTTATGAATTTTATGCTAATTTAGTATAATAATGGCGTATTTATGCCATGTTTGCAATTTGTAATTTGTACTAGCAACAATGGCGCATACGTGTGCTATGATCGCAATGGATTAGTACTGGCATGAATATTGGTGCGGCACACGCGAGCATTGGCGCGGAAGGGAGCATGGATTAGCGCGGCAAGGGAGCATGGCGCGGCAAGGCTAACCTTGGCGCTAGCATTGTTGGCCTTCGCGCTGGTGCTAATGCGTGACCTTGTCGCTAGCGCTTGACCTTAGCACTCTAGCAAGCGCTTTTACGTGGCTTTTGTTATTAAAGCTAATGTTGGGGCTTTTCGGGCCTTTTTTGGCATATAAGCTTTATTGACTTTGCTGCCTTGTTAGTTTGAAACGTTCGTGCTAGGAGCATGGCCAGGGATTACTAAGGCTTGTACTTGTTGATGCCAAGGATACTTCCCATATGATATTAGCATTGGCATTTGTTAATGCCGTGACCATGACTATGGTCTATTTAGGGTTTCTCAGTCTTGTGAGATTTAATTGTTAGCATTTATGCTTAAATTTGTGCAGTGCATACATAACATAATTCAAGAGATTCAGTCGTGGAAGTTTGCAACTTGAAATTATGCTTGATACGACTCTGCAATTAGATGGTATGCATCTAATTAGCGTTTTCATTCAGATATGACATCTCCTTTATTCTGAATGTTCGTAATTTTGTATAATCAATATATTATGTTATATGCAAGTAGTCTGCATGGATGCACATGAAATACCGAGGTTTTAATTGAGTAAAGCTCTGAAATTTCTGTAGTGCATATATATGCAAAAGAACTTCAAGGCTAATTTATCCAGGAGTTGAATATCTCTTCTCGATTTTCTTACTGAATGTAGGATAAAAGTAGTGTTCATAATTTTGATGCTTGATCAGAAATTTATATATTTATTTCATGCTTATGCATCTAGGAAAAAACGATAATAGAGCTTCAGGGTTAATTTAGCCAGGAGCTAAATGTCCCTTCTCAATTTTCTTGCAGAAGGTAAAAGTGATATTACAATTTTCTCCTTTGTCAAAAATCCACCATCAACAGCAGGCAAACAACTCAACATTATCTTAAGGTCATAATCCTATTATATATATATAAACATATTTAAACATGGTGATTAAAATATGTAATTCAATATAGAAATTATCAACGACTTCCGCAATGAAATATCTTTTTTGTTAATTTCCAGACGAATGGAGAAAGAATGAAGGACGAATCAGTTTGAAGGAATGTAATCCAAAACCACATCATTTTTCCCTTGAACTTTTTGTTCCATTTCTTTGTTTCAACTTTTTGTTGCATTCATTTGTTTGAACTTTTAATAACAATGCATCAACAATTTTATAGTGTTCCAAGTGAAAATGGTTTGTATGGATAGTGGTTTACGTATAGTTTCGTTGTTGATTTAGTGTTTATTGGGCGGCAAGTAAAGTGTGCACTCTTTCAGTTGAACATAAATATTTGATGAAATTCCTGAATGATGGGTTCAATTTTAATTTTCTGTCTATAATATTTTATTTTATTTGTGATAAGAATGTTCATCCTTTTTGTGAGGATTTGTACTGCCTAAACCAAGTGGCTACTTATTTCTAAAGTTTCTTAGGTTTTCAAGATGTGAGAATTCTTCAGCTCAATGTGTCTTTTGCCTCATTTTGTTGGGATGGTGTTTGGTTGACAATGGAGAGATTAAGATATATTCGTTTTTATTATTGATTTATGTAGATTGCCATCACCTTTTTTTAGAAGAAATGTATATTATCAATTTTATCATCTACTACGCATACTAAATTTTATGTAGAAATATTTGATTAGTGAATTATGCTTCATATATATTTTTGACATGATAAATTGATATTGGTGATTCATAAAGTTCATTGCAAACGCTTGAAGTCAGGGTAATCATCTTGATAGAATCAGAGAATTGAGATAATAGAGAACAACTTCTTCCATATCATCACATTGAGAAATGAATAAAGCCAGAAAGAAGATACTTGTTGAAGAAATTATAATTGGAATCCGATATTTCTTTAGTAAAAAACTGCTGCAGATTTTTTTTTAAGCATCAGTTTGGCGGTTAGAACTAAACATTATTTGTGTCTCCAAAGTAGTTAATATCGTGTAGTGTTCTTTTTTCGGCGAGGTACGATGCATCTAAACAAATGATTATATCGGATACACAATTAACTTTGTAATTTTATAATTTATAGGTATATGTGCAGTAAAAATATCAATTAAACTATTTTCACTTGATAACATAACATCCGAAACATAGAATTTGTATAAGAAGAAAAATTATAAAAAAAGATAAAAAAACATTGTTAACAAATACATTTGTATCCTTACCGATATTATCGGCCGGTATAATTAAAATATTCAGGTATCACCTATATTTTACGTATCGTCTACGTTAAAGGCCGATACATGATAAATTTCGATATCATCGGTCGATACAACCGATATTAACTACATTGTGTGGCTCCAAATTAATAATCGATGGACTACTCACGGGCTATCAAACAAGAACTATGCTATTTCATCCCAATACAACAGTCAAAGAATTCAAGAAATGAAGTGCATTCCAAGGCATAATCATAGAATTTGAACGAGTACAACCTGGAGAAACAACATATACTTAACTGGTATTTAGTGCATTCTCAACTACCATGAGCTTGAATATTTTTTTCTTTGAATGCTAATATTAATAAATTTGCTGCAGATGTAATTGTATTATTGACGGTCCTAACCAAGTCTAAGGAAATCACCAAAAAGGAAGGTACATAAACTACAGAGACATATTGTAAAGCTAAAAAACAACAAGGTAATAAAAGATACCATTCGATTCATTCAACAAAGCGACTAAATAATTTATATGAAATTGCAATATAACTTGTTCTTATTTATAGTGGAGGAGAACTTCAAATAACCGTGGGAGACATGACAGTAAATAAATATACTTGATATGATAATGGCTTCACAAAAGTCATATCTTTCATCGAGAAAATCATGAAGTAGAAGGCTGCCACCGCTGCTCCCTTGGTAGTCTATATCTATTTATTGTATTTATTTTATTTATTTTTTAGAGTACTATCTTTTAAATGGTATTAGCATCTATTATTTTGCATCTAATACCTAGAAAACAAAATTCTTCCTAATTTTATCAAATTACTTGTAAGGACATAAATTTATCAGTTCCACGTGTTCACATCATAAGAAGAAAGTATCATATTATGTTACACCGAGAAGTACAAGAACAAAATAAAGAAAAACAGCTATAAAACATTTATCACACGTCAACTGACACCGGGAGTAGAAAAGTCAGACTAAATTAATGCATACAAGACACTTGGAAAGAGCACAAGAAAAAGTATCATCAATAGCCAAGACAATCATTTGCGCTCTAGCAATCTCTTGCGCCCCATAATCATCTGGTTATCTCTTGCGCCCCATAATCATCTGGCTATCTCTTGCGCTCCATAGGCATCTGCACCCTGCTACGCGCACTATAAATTTTAATCATGCAAGAGTAAATATGCTCAACGTCAAATTCCACACGTCACACATGCTAACCTCCACATAATAAAGACAAATGACCAACAAATACTCAATCCAAAGGGAAGCTGCACATTAGCAAGCGGAACTAGTAAAAAGCATTACGAATGGAATAAGATGAGCTGCGCCCAAAGACAAAGATAAGATCAAACATGCTAAGTAAATGTAAGAAGGAGTGAGGAAGAGGGACCCATCATATTTTACTATAATTACCAACCCCAAGATAGAAAGAGGGGGATAACGAAAATAGACACTACAAGAAAAACGGGCTTAAGCGTCTAAAATCTTAGCAAGAGCTCAAAAATTTAGTCGCTTAAATAGTTTAAGCGTCTGAACTTGCAACTGCCCGAAATTTTGGTGGCAATAAACATGTGTCCACTATTATTTAGCAACGAAAAAATATACTTAATCGCTAGATCCTTTGTTCAAGTAATTTATAGCAACTAAAATAGTGATCGTGTAGCTATTTACTTTGAGGCACCGGCTCGTAGCAATAACAAAATAAATTGGTTGGTCAAACCTCTCTCAGCAACTAAGTTTGAGCCACAACCAAATATGTTTAATTGCTAGATCCGTTTTTCAAGTAATTTATAGCAGCTAAAAGTTGATCATGTAGCTATTCAGTTTGAGGCACCGACTCGTAGCAACAACAAAATAAATTGGTTGCTCAAACCTCTCTCAGCAACTAAGTTTGAGCCACAACCAAATATGTTTAATTGTTAGATCCGTTTTTCAAGTAATTTATAGCAGCTAAAAGTTGATCATGTAGCTATGCATTTTAAGGCACCGACTCGTAGCAACAACAAAATAAATTGGTTGCTCAAACCTCTCTCAGCAACTAAGTTTGAGCCACGACCAAATATGTTTAATTACTATATCCGTTTTGCAAGTAACTTGTAGCATCTAAAAAAGTGATCATGTAGCTATTCACTTTGAGGCACAGACTCGTAGCCACAGAAAATGAATTGGTTGCTCAAACCTCTCTCAGCAACTAAGTTTAAGCCACCACCACATGTTAAAAAATAAATTACTTGGTAAAATCTCTCTCAGCAACCAAGTTTAAGCCGCTACGATCATTTAAAAAATATATCAGTTTTTAAAGTACATTTGAGAACTTAATTAATATTTATCTAACAATCTTATTAGGATTTGTTTAATAGAAACATGAAAACTTGTTCAAATCATTGTTTTCATTCACTATGAGCAAATTTTTGGATGCACAAATTGAAAAAGAAAATATACATGAGTCGACTAAATTAACTATAATTTGGATAATTTTTTTTTGTTTCAGTGTGTTTATCAATTCTATATATTTTATCTTTTAATATAATTTCGATCATCGTACTCAATGAAGCTTGTAATTGCCAAAGCGGTTTAGGACCAAGGACTATTTTAACTTTTGTTTTCGGGTAAATGCTTTAGTTTCGTCGAATTAGTTTGAAGGTTTGAGCTAGGTCTTCAAGTTCAGCATAGCCAAGATACACCAGATTGCTCAACTATGCACAGTCTCAAAGTCAGAAGTGTTTAACGGCGTAATCTGATGCTTTAGATCGACTTGGCCATATTACATTATTATAGAATTCGTCACTGATGTATTAGTAATATCATATTCCTGGTGATCAGATTAATGTGCACAAGTGGTAATTGTACAAGCAATTCACAACAATAATAATAGAATGTAAGAAATAGAACCTTTAAGTTTTATTATATGTCTATTCTCAAGTGATGAAATTAAGGCTTATGCACTCCCCCATGTATACACATTTATCTCGTCGCAACCAATTGGAAGGCAATGTAGAACACAAGATCCCTACCAAAACTATATTCTGCTATATATTAAACAACCTCTTTAACCAAATCTTAAATCTTCATGACTAACTTTGAAAAATGTCGGTCATCCACTTATTGTAAATGATTGCTCCCAATGGCTTCAAGATGCAGAATCTGTCTCTCGTCTTCTTTGTATCGCCAATTCACTAATCGGGTTGAGACTCCATTAGCATCATCCCTTAATATGCAAAATATCGCCATCTCATTTGAGGTTTCCTCTTGCCATGGTAGACACATTCGAATCTGGATTAACACAGTCTTGAACATTGTACTTTAGTTACATATAAGGATTTAGGGAAAAAACATTTCATAATACTAACATATGAGAATATCACAAATTAGACTCTAATTTTATATGATACCTTGAGATTGATGTTGATGAGGAGCTAGACCCAGTATAGAGCCTGATTGTTTCCACTTCACTTTTTAACATTAAGCTAAAGCAGTCTTAGGGAAACTCTCCTTTGGCGGGGTACTGACGTAAATTAATGACTACATATCCCTGATGATCGATAAAAGCAACCACATCAATAACAAAAGAGATTATAGCTAGCTGATCGATCATCTAGATATCACCATCATTTAATTATTATTGTTACATGCCAATGGAGATAGTTGCAACCTATGCAACCAAAGAGAAAACCGAGTATACTAACCTGGTCAGATCCATGACAAAGGGTGGAAAAGAGGTCCCTGAATCAGGACCTGCCCTGAGCAAATGTCATAACAAGACAGTTAAAAGAAATGGAAATCCTAACATAAGGATAGAGTCAAGCTCTTAAATCTAATGTATAATACTGTAGGCTTGGATTTAATCTTGGCTAGAGCACCAACTACATCTATAAATATAACAAATTCACTTAGAAATTGAAAGCCAAAGAAAAAGATATATGCAGAAATGGGTGCTCAAAAGTAAAATTGAAATTCAGTTCTAACCAACACCCCATAGAGATGGTAGCGTCTTTTCACTACCATGTAGCTTCATTGAGATTGCAGAACTTTAAGAATTTAATTCCTAAAACTATTTATAGCATAACTAGATACGAGATTGGTTGAGGCTGGTAAACATTCAGAAACTCAACCAAAGAAACAAAAAAGGCCTAAATTTCTTACATTGTTTAGAAGTTTGTTGACTAGTTGTGGAAGTCAGAGAGTTCCAGCATTAACAAATCTCATCTTCTCCCATTTAATCAGATCCATGAAATCAATCAGATCGACTGCAAATGAAACCACCTGCTCACCACAGTCGTAAACTCAATGGCTTGGCTCAATGAACTCAAATTCTTGCTGAATAAACAAGTGTTCATGTGAATCATGTCAACAAATCAACAGGATTCATCAAGCCATTAAATCCTAAATGTAACGCAAAATAACCAGAATAAAAAAGAAATGTATAGATTACATACCATCAACTTAAACCAGACATCTTCTTTTTAGTTCTCTGAACACTCCTCCAATCCACGTATGACACCGGACAATACACTTCGGCTTAGCAACAACACTGGTTGAAGCAGTCTCTACTTCAGGAAGAATAATATGTATTAAATAGAAATCAAGAACACAATCATACTGACAAACAAAATGAAAACACTAAACATGTACTCTTCATAAACCAATAACTGCAGATTTCATATAAACCAAAGACAATACAGGTAGTTATATCAATTATGCAACCACAAAGCTCATTACAATTCAAACCCCCAACAAAAGAAGAAAACCCCTTTTTCAAAAACTGAACAAGAACATAAAAACAAAGATTAAAAATCAAAAACCAATTTTCAATCAACAAATAAAAACTTTAAAATCAGAAAACCTAAAATCAGAAATTGATACTACAAAACTAGAACAAAATCAAACAAAGATTAACTGGACTATACCTGCACCTAGATCATCTATACCTGCTGGGATGTTTGACCTTTTAAAACAGATTTGGGAAAAATCCCCAAATCCGCATGAGGAACCCTAATAATCAATTCACACAAATTTAAGTTCATAAGCATGTAATTTACGTAAATTGGAGTTAACCCATGCTTACCCACACCATGAATTGAAGCTTAAACTCTTCAATTCCTAAAAACTCCCAAATTAGGAAGAACCCTAATTTTTATGTGATCAATGAAATTGAAAATTGAAAGTGAAGTTAGAACAATATAACCTGATTTCAGCTTGAAACGAGAGTAAAATAGCAAACCCAATGGTTGATGTGAGCATGCAAGATCAAACTAAGCTTCCTTCCAAATTTCACCCGTAAACAGATTTGAGAAGAACAAGAAGAACAATCGAAGTAATCCAACGAAATTAGTTAGCAAAACTTGATGAATTCCGTTCCAATTTGATTTCACTTACTCCAAATCCATGACTGCTACAGAATTCAGGTGAGGGAGAGAAGCGACAGCTCGCTCTTCAGTTTTTTGGCCGGAGAATCAGGGGGAAACATAGCGGGAAGGGGGAAGGGGGAAGTGAAAAAAAATGGAGAGGAAATGTGTTTTTGTTGTCAATAAATCAAGGATAGTATAACAAAATGAATAAGTTTGATTGAGATTGAATAAAATTCAATAAATCAAAGTGAAATTGATGAAAATTTGATATAATTTGAGTAAGATCGATCAAATCTGAGTGTATTCAATTCGGTTCGATAAAAAATTGAGTGAATTTTAGTGAGATTGATGAAATCATAGTGAGATTTATAATTATGATTCTTAGTTTGTCATTTGTTTATAAGTTATGATTTGATGAATTGGGTTGAACCCCAACAGATGTTCAATTAAAAGGAATTAAGATGTAGCTTAATTTTTTGTATAAAGTTAAGTTTTACCCAATAACAAAAAATATATGAGGTGTATAAGACAAACATGACGGGTCGAGGGTTCGGGGTTCAGGGTTCATGATTCAGGGTTCGGGGTTCAGGGTACCCTAAACCTGAACCATGAACATTTAAGAGTCGTTAAACACTAAGGATAATAAGGTGTACAAGACGAACATGTCGGGTTGAGGGTTCAGGGTTCAGGGTACCCTAAACCTGAACCCTGAAAACTTAAGTGTCGTTAAACACTAAGGATAATAAGTTGTACAAGACGAAGATGACAGGTTCAGGGTTTAGGGTTTAAGGTTCGGGGTTCAGGGTTCATGGTTCATGTACAAGTGTATGTCCAAGAAAGCGATGGATGTCCATCGATGTTCGTCATATTATCCTTAATAACCTCTTTCCCTAAGTCGGAATCTTCATCGATACCCTAAACCTATCAATGTTCGTCATATTATCCTTAATAACCTCTTCCCCTAAGTCGGAATCTAGCCATGAACCCTAAATTTATCGATGTTCGTCATATTATCCTTAATAACCTCTTTCCACAAGTTGGAATCTTCACCGGTATCCTAAACCTATCGATGTTCGTTATATTATCCTTAATAACCTCTTCCCCTAAGTCGGAATCTTCATCGGTACCCTAAACCTATCGATGTTCGTCATATTATCCTTAATAACCTCTTC
>JAJJMC010025232.1:1097032-1188986 GCA_023531435.1 Papaver californicum | reverse complement strand
CTATCGATGTTCGTCATATTATCCTTAATAACCTCTTCCCCTAAGTCGGAATCTAACCCTGAACCCTAAACCTATCGATGTTCGTCATATTATCCTTAATAACCCCTTTCCCTAAGTCGGAATCTTCACCAGTACCCTAAACCTACCGATGTTCGTCATATTATCCTTAATAACCTCTTCCCCTAAGTTGGAATCTTCACCGGTACCCTAAACCTATCGATGTTCGTCATATTTTCCTTAATAACCTCTTCCCCTAAGTCGGAATCTTCGCTGATACCCTAAACCTACCGATGTTTTAACACAAAGAGAAGCACACATTTAACTCACACACTTGTCTCAATCCGTATGATAATCCAACACCAAATCTGGACCATCCAAAACCTTCCATGATCCGTATGAGGTGGCTTATCCACCGTTCAAATTTTCGTTTTAACACAAAGAGAAGCACACATTTAACTCACACATTTGGCTCAATCCGTATGACACCGAATCTGGACCATCCAAAACCTTTTAAGATCCGTATGAGGTGGCTTATCCACCGTTCAAATTTTCTTTTCAAAACCCTAAAAAAAAATCGTATCAGTTTCGTTCCTTGTCTTTCTCTTTCTTTCTGTTCCGCTCTCTCAAAACTTCCAGAACAGCCGTCTGTGAGGAAGATGGAGAGTTGGGATTCTAAGTTTGAAGTTGAGAGTTGAAGGGAAAGATTAATGAGTTGTTGTTGATGGTCGTATCGGTGCTAGTTAGACCAAAGAAGAAGATGAAATCAATTGAAGATACTGTGATGTTGGGATTGAAGATTATGTTGTGATTAAATGACATTGAAGAACACCATGAAGATCAGAAGGAGTTAGAGAAGTTGTTGGATATGTTTAAGTCCGAAAATGGTGAAGAATTGTTTAAGTTATTGAAAGGGTTTTTCTTGCATCTACAAAGATTGGAGATTATTACTTCCCAGAAATATTGAAGGTAAACAAAATAAAAACCCTAGAAATTAATTCGTTTCTATTTTGGTTATGATTAAATTGTTCAGGGTTTTCTTAATTTTAATACATGTTAGGTTTTAGATTTTTCAATGGGTTGTTCTTTTTTGTGATTTGTACAGAGGTTAATAGCATGCTATATTAAGTGTATTGATCTCTCTAGAGGCAAAGAACAAGAGATTTCGATTTTTGTTTTTTTTTTCTTATCATAAAACCCTAATCTATGTGTACTTCAGATTTTGATTTAGGGTTCTTTGTTAAATGTTTTGTTTCGTTGATGTTTGTTTTCTTATTTTGGGTTGTAGATCTAATGACTTTGTGTTTTTTTTTTTTCTGTATGTAGACGTAGAAGGATTATTTGAAGCAACTTAAGGTGTTCCAATGGTCAGAAGAACTAATAATTTCATTTTAAGTGATTTTTATGCTTTAATACCTTTATGCTAAAATGTTGATTCTGTGATTTGGTTTTTGTAGCTCTAAAGAATCTGGAAAGGGAGGAAACATTGGTTTTTACAATTTAGTGTATTTTTTTTTGTGTTATTTGTAGTTTCAAAGCATGGGTAAATTTAATTTTAGTTCTATGAATTCTTAGATTCGAGGTTTTGTTGCTTTAGTGGGTGGAGATTTGTTGATGGAGGTTTTCTTTAGGTACCCTACCACCAGATGACAATATTAAGAGGACAAATGTCCCCGATGCTCTTAAGTAAGATCCGGTTTCTGAATTTCATATGTGTCAGGGTTTTATTTGATGTGTTTCAGATGTGTATCTGAATTGTTTTGATGTTTCTAATTTAAAGGTTTTGAGACTTCAACCTGGACACAATACTATTTGTTGGGAAAACTTTTATCTGAGGTTGGATGGAGTCACGCTGATACCATCAAGGTGATATTTCTATGTTGTATTATATTTGATTGTTTTCATGTGTTTTAATGCTTTAGAAGATCTTTAGAGAGAACCTAATCAGTTGAGGAAAAAAATTAAATCACCATTATCAATGGCTAGTGGGGTAGTAATATATTAGCCAACAAGATGCAATGTTCTTTGAAACAACATGCCGAGAAAGCAAAGGAAACAGAGGAAGCCGGCCATGCTGCAGAAACTAAATGACTTGCAGGAGAGGTACTAACCAGCCAAATACAATGACTTGCAGGAGAGGCAATAACTTATTTGTAGTTCCAAATATTAAACTTTGTACCCATTGTGTATTTTTTCTTTTTTTGTGTTAGTCTTTCACCCAAATTTTAGACTTAACTGTTTGTTGATGGATGCAGGATTTGGTTCTCTTGGCTTGATAAGTTCAGTATTGGTTAGTACCGTTACATTTTCTTTCATTTATTGCTTTAATAGATAAAGACTCTAAATCTTATGGTGGCTGTGTATCTGTGCCATATGCAGTTATCCTTGGGTGGAAATACATTAGAAATGGAGGCTGCTCATGGGACTGTGACTCGGCATTTTCTGTTACACACCAGAAGGGACAAGAAACTAGTACAAACAACATTGCCTCTATATTTGCATGGACAAGGGGTCTTTTAACATAGGTACTCTTTTGATATTTATCTTTCACACCAGACTAAGTTGTGTTGGGTGCATTTTGTACAATGTCAAATATGACTTTGAATTAGGATTTTATGTTTGGCTACCCCAAATGTGTGTTGGATAATTCTGCGTACATGCAATACCTTTTATCTGATATGATTTGTAAATGAAAGAATAGATGTGCATTTAGTTCTTAATTTACTGGGTTAACTATCATTTTGTGGTTTATTTAAGCGCTTGGAATCAAATGGTGAGTTGTGATGTCTGTGCCTTTGACCTTTTTGCATGTATTACGTTAGTTCCTAATGAGATCTTAGATGTTCCAGTTTGACATGTGTCAGTTATTGTTTTATAGTTTGAAAATTTAACTTTAAGTTCACCGAAATGTCATATGTTTAATTAATCATCCCTATTAGGGTACTTGGGTCAAGCCAATGGGTCTGGTAGTATGCATGTTTGCTGCCACATCAAAGATATCTGCGTATTATCTTGTAGTGGAGAGCTTGGTATGGTTTTCTAGTCATTCTTTAGGCACATGTCATTTCCTTTAGGTTCTCTTGTGTTGTATAACTGATTGCAGGAAGGGGCACAATTAGGTTCTCATGTGTTTTAAATTCAGTAGTGACTAGTGTAGTCAAGTACTTCACTGTTCCTTTTTGGGTGTTAAACAATAGGTACTCACAGATCTTTCCCATTTCTTTTTCCATGCAGATATGATTCAGAGGCTGTCTACTATGATGAAAGTGTAAGGAACTCAAAGCGATAAAATTTGGAATCGAAGGCATTACATGTAAGCAGACCTTCCATATTTGGAATATCCTACTGTTCTCGTTGTTTTAAGATTATGCACTTGATATGCGTGAATTAATTCTTCTCACATACCCGTTATTTTTCTTGTTCTGTTCTGCAGTTTGTGCACCATGCTAACCTTACTCTGTTGGGACATCTATGAGCCAAATGTCTTGATAATTTTACCAAAGCACTAGAACAATAACTCAAAAGGGGAGAAGGATTTGCTGCTTCTGTCCGCAGTTGTGTTCAGTCTTCTATCAAGGGTCTGCAGGTTAAGCTTAAACCTATTATTTGTCCAAAGGTCTGATATATCATTTGGTCTATCTATTCATGTATTGCTTATGTTCTCCCATATGGAGAAAAAGAAATGATTAGATTGTATCTTTTTCCTATCCTGCAAAAATTGTAAGTTTTTCAAGAAATGATATAAATTGGATTGTGTGGTACAAGAAAAATTAATTTTGTTTTTAGTTTTGTTCATAATTTATTTTGTATTAATTTTAATTTTAATTATAATTTGGGATTATCTAAATCAGAATAGTGAAGTAATTCGTTTAGCGAGCACAAAAATTTAACAGCTTAAAAACTTAAACAACTAACTTTAGGCTAACTTAAAAACTCAAGTACAAAAATTTAATAGCTTAAAAATTTAAGCAACTAATTTCAGGCCAACTTAAAAACTTAAGCAACTAATTTTGTGCAAATCAAAATCAGAATTGCTTTTAGCGAGTAACTATTTGACCGCTTAAAACATTAAGCAACTAACTTTAGGACAATTAAAATCACAAATCGTTTTTAGAGAGTAAAAAGTTCCATAGCTTAAAAACTTGAGCAACCAATTTCATGCCAATCAAAAGAAGAAATCGCTTTTAGCGAGCAAAATTATTTGGTCGCCTAAAACCTTAATCAAGCAATTTCAGGACGAGTTGTTCCATATATCTATCAACTAGGTATTTTACTTGCTTTAGAATGGTTGGTCTATCTGAAGCGATTGGTATTTTACTTGCTATATTGGTTGGTCTAGATGTTAAGCGATAACAATTTTACTTGCTCCATGTTAGTTGGTCTAGATGTTAAGCAATGAGAAAAGTACTCGCTTTAGGTTAGGTGGTTTATGACTAGAGCGATTGCATGGTCGCTCAAGGCTTTGACATACATGGATTTGGGCAACCAACGGAGCGAGTGCCACTTTTAGTCGCTATAATGGTTATAGCGACTTAAAAGAGGCTTTAAGCGACAAAACGACATGTCGCTTAAACACGTTTTTCTTGTAGTGAGAGAGAGAAAACTCTGAAGGAAATTCAAGAAGGGGAAAAAGCTAAGACTAGGTTAAGAACTCTATTGAACAAAATTTTCTTAATTCTTTATATGACCATGTGTACAAAATATGTGTTGATAAATAATAAATTGTATTTTCCTGTGGATGTAGGCTTATTAGCTGAACCACGTTATATATTGAGTTGTTTTCATTTATATTTAAGTGATGATTCCCTGTATTATAATCTTTCTGTATCAATTACACTTGGAGTATTGTCATTTTTAAACAACTTAAGTTTTTGGTTGTGATTGACCACCAAAAATGGTTGTCACAATTTGGCGCTAGAAGGAGGGGATGAATAAAGGATTTATCCTACCTTATAAAAAAAAATTGATAGAGGAATTTCGAACCCCGAAAAGTGATATGATTTGGTTCAAGTTTTTGTCAATGGAAATCATTAATTTTTTGATTTATACAAAATCTTTGATTCATGCAAAAAGCGTTAATGAGTAAGAAAAATTTTGAACCTTAGGATTTCTTGTTACCTCTTTTTGTATGAATTTGTACACATTAAAGGAAAATAAAAGATTTATTCAGCTTATGAAGTATATATTCATTTGAAATGGTTTGAATTACTTATGTTTTTATAAATAAATTTTTTGAAATCATATAATTTTTATAGAATACTACCAAAGGAATTCTCAAAAGCAGCAGAGTATTGGTATTAGAAAAAAACAGAACATTACGAAAGGAAAACAAACAAAGCAGAAAACATGTCACAAGCTGAAAATTCACGAAATCAAGAGAGTTACGCAAGAGGAATTCTTCAACAAATAGAGATAGTAAATAACCCAGAGAGTCAGCAAAGCAATTCAGAGGGTTATTCTTCACTCCAGGAGAATAATCAAAACAATTATGAACATAATCGTTCTCCATCTCAGGATAATACCCAGAACATTATTGATCATATACAAAATTTAATAGAGGATATGAGTAAGGTGCGGAAAGAGCAACGATCTTGTGCCGAACAAATCGCACGATTAACTAAAGAAAATCAAACGTTGAAAGAAACGATCCAGCGGAATGCGGAGCCAGATGCCACCAGAACACGGGGAAAAGAAGTAAGTTCCAGTAGATTCGAAGGCAGAAGAGAAAGTAATAGTCGAGATTAAAGAATGGTACTGAGATCCACATCACAGCAACCTGGACAAGAAAGGACGAATCGGGCAGACCTAGGACAACAACATGATCAATGGAAAAAATGCTTTGAAGCTATGGAGCAAATGAGGGAAGAAATAAGAAACCTAAAGAATAAAGAAGTTGGGCGAATAGAGGAAGTGTTAAAGGAAGCTAGGCGAACGCCATTGGCACCACATTTAGCATTTGCACCAATGCCTCGAGAATGCAACATTCCTGTTTTTGAATGCTATGATGGTACCAGGGATCCGACCCTACATTTGAAATATTACAACCGAATCATGGTGCGTTGGGAGCAAAATGAATGTGTCGATGTTTCCCATCAAGCTTGAAGGGACTGGCATTGGCATGGTATGATAAATTACAAGAAAGTTCTATTTCATTCGTATGCGCACCTAGTTCGAAATTTTTTGGAAGCGTACATGTACAACAAACCTGTTGACTCAGGATTAGATAGATTGTATTCACTCGCTTCATGGCCAGAAGAATCAATTCGTGACTATACATCCCGGTGGAATGCAATCTGCCAGGCAATTGGAGATGTTGAGCCAGATGCTGCCATTAACAACTACAAGTGGGGAATAGTTGACCGAAAAAGTCAGCTCTTTGTTGATATCCATAATATCAACCCGAAAACTGAGGGACACCTTAGGGAAATAATCGAGACATATGCAAGGCTGCAAGACATACAGGGGCAATGTCCAAGGTTAGTATCGCAACAGCAAGGAGATGCAAAAAAGAACAAATTCAATAGAACCATCGTCCAGGTCGGGGAAAAGATTTCCAAATAAAGCTGAAACTAGTGAACCAAAACGTCCACCGATAAAGGGAAAGAAGAAATTTTTTCAGGAGCTAGTGTTTACAAAAATTAACACTTCATATTCTGAAATTTTAAAAATAATAAAAAACAGACCAGACTTCCAATGGCCACCAACGAAAAATCGACAACCAGAGCACACTCAAAACTCTAAAGAATATTGTGAGTATCATTGTTATCGGGGGAATTCAACCGATCGATGCAGAAACTTATTTTTACTAGTCCAAGGGATGATTGACGCTTGAGAGTTAAAAGAATTCATTATATCACCTGCACCACCCTCAAGGCTTGATAAAGGGAAAGCTGTTAATATCCCCCACAACAATCATATTATCAATATGATTTCATTTTATGAATCAAGTTCATCACCGATGAACACAACAATTGACAGGAAGCTGCACAAGAGATTAATCAACCATGAAGTATTTAAAGTTGCAGGGAGGATCACTGAAACCTGAGAAGAATGGATGGCTTCCCCACTAACATTTTCAGCAGAAGAGGTAGATCAAGAAGTAGAAACTCACAACGACCCGCTGGTTCTCACCCTGCCTGTGTCTGGTTGGAATATCACAAGGATTTTGATAGACGGAGGAAGTTCTCTTAATGTGTTTTTTTATGACACATTTCTGAAAATGGGATTGAAAGAAGATCAGTGTGACCCATCACGCTACACCATCTATGGATTCAATGGAGTAGCATCGAAACCCAGAGGAGAAGTCACACTTGAAATAATGATTGTACCCTTGAATGTTGCAACCAAGTTCAGTGTGGTAGAAGCGCCCTCACCTTACAACGCCATCATCGGGAGGCATTGGGTCCATCAGTTAAAAGGGGTTGCATCAACGTACCATCAGTACTTGCGATTTCCAACACCTCAGGGATAAATGGAAATTAAAGGATATCAGAGCATGGCGAGAACGTGCGCCCTCACGGAAGCACACATAAATCAAGAAAGATCTCAGCAAGTGAAAGCAAATAAGAAAGAAAGGAAAGTTCAAGCTAAGGAAGGAGCAATAAATCAGTATTTGTCTGAAGTCGCAGCTAACAAGTCAAGCAATGAAGAAGGAAGAGATTCTAAATCCAAAGGAGATGAGTTAGGAACAAGAAAAGAGGGTGAAACCTCACAATAACAGTTCAAGGGGGATCCCACATTCTTAGAAGCCCCCAAATCTGTTTTTTCGGATGTAGAGAAAACCAAGAACATCAACATTGGAACGCCAGAATTTCCAAAGGAAATTAAAATTGGAACCCTGACGAGACCAGAAAGGGAGCAAGATTTAATCCGTTTACTCGAAGAGTATGCAGATGTGTTTGCGTGGAAAATAGGAGACATGCTAGGAATTGACCCAAGCATTGTTCAACATGAATTACGTATGCATCCGGGCACCATACCATTTCGGCAACGGATGCGAAAAGTAGCACCTGAATATCATGATCAAATAGAAAAAGAATTGAAGAAGCTAATGGACGCAGGATTCATTCGAGAAGTGCGCTACCTAACGTGGATATCAAACATGGTCATAGTCCCAAAGAAAACTGGAGGTGTGAGAATATGCATAGACTTCACCAATTTGAATAAAGCATGCCCAAAAGACAGTTATCCACTCCCAAGCATTGATCAATTAGTAGATGCTGTCGAAGGACACGAAGCCTTTTCTTTCATGGATGGACAATCTGGATATAACCAAATTGCACTAGCCGAGGAAGATCAAGAGCATACTGCGTTTTTTACCCCACGAGGATTGTATTGTAATACGAGAATGCCGTTTGGATTGAGAAATGCAGGAGCAACCTACCAACGGTTAGTGGATGCAATCTTCCAACGGATACGGCAAACATTGGAAGTCTAGGTAGATGACATGCTGGTAAAAAGCCAGATGGCAAAGGATCATTTACAAGACTTGAGGGAGATTTTCCAAGCTTTACGCAAATACAAAATGAAAGTTAATCTGGAAAAATGCATTTTTGGAGTTACATCAGGGAAGTTTTTGGGTTATCTAGTTACGGAAAATGGAATTAAAGTCGATCCAGCAAAAATACAGGCTATCATAAATATGCCATCCCCAAGAAATGTTAAGGAGGTACAGAAACTGAACGGATGCTTGGAAGCGCTTAACAAATTCATTGCAGGTAATCGGATAAGTGCAAACCATTTTTTGATACTCTGAAGAAGGGAAGCAAGTTTATATGGAATGAAAACTGCAAACAAGCCTTTCAAAACATCAAAATATATCTTGGAACTTTACCCGCATTGCAGAAACCGCAGCCTGAAGAGATCTTGGCCCTATATATAGCTGCAACAGAAGATGCAGTGAGCGCAGTACTGGTACGAACAAATGATAAATTGGAAAAACCAGTCTAATACATTAGCAAAACTTTCAACCTTGCGGAGAGTAACTATACCAAGATTGAACAGTTAATATAAGCACTCGTATTTGCCACGTAGAAGCTGCGCACATATTTTCTAACGCACTATGTACGAGTACCAAGCAAAGCTCCACTGGAATCAGTGTTAAAAAATGCAGGAAAAGTGGGTAGAATTGAAAGTGGGTAGAATTGCAAAGTGGAATGCACAGTTGGAACAATTTCACATTCTTTTTGAAATGCAAACTGCTCAAAAGTCTCAAGTTTTGGCGGATTTTCTTGCAGATTTGCCATTAGACGATGATTTTGAAATCCAGGGGTTAGCAGGAATGGAAGAGGATGACTCTCAGGACATTTTATACTATGTCAATTCTCGGAGATGGGAAGTTTTTGTTGATGGATCCCGAAATAAAGAGGGGGAAGGAATCGGTATTGTAATAACAACACCCACGGGAGAACGATTGATACATGCTTTTCGTTTGGAATTTGGAGAGCACACCAACAATATAGTAGAATACGAGGCTGTGGTTCATGCCCTCCGGTTAATTATTGAACTAGGAATTACCGATGTACGGTTGACAAGTGACTCACAATTGATAATCCGACAAGTTGAGCTAAAATATCAAGCAATTGATAAAGACTTGATTCAATACAAAGGCCTCGTGCAAAAGTTAGCGTCTCAAGTCCCAAACATCATTTTTCGCCATTTTTCGAGAGATAAGAATCGTCATGCAAATGCGTTAGCGTTTATCTCCTCAATGATCAAAGATCCGAACACATTTGTCGTCAAAATTGGACGTATTTATGAACCATCAATTAAAATATGGACAGTTGAGAATATGGAAGATGAAATAAGTGAAGATCTTGAGGATCCAGCCACAAAGAATGACGCAAATATACCCCAAAAACCAAAGGATAGGTGTGTAGAAGAAGATTTGAGGATTGCACTGCATCATTACTTGCTAAAACAAATATTGCCAGTGAACGCCAAGGAAGCAAGGAAAAAACAATCAAAGTCTGATAACTATCAATAAAGGGATGGTATTTTTTACCGAAAGCTCTTCATGGGACCATTACTTCGGTGTGTATCACGGCCAGAAGGACATCGAATTTTAACAGATATACATTATGGCGACCCTAGGAATCATAGTGGCAGGCGATCATTGGCCCTCAAGGAAAAAACGCAGGGATACTATTGGGTCACAATGCAAAAGGATGCCGAAGATAAGGTCAAAAGACGCGAAGAATGTCAATGTTTTGCTAAGAAAATCAGAGCGCCGGCAACATAACTCAATTGAATACTTAGTCCATGGCCATTTGCAAAGTGGGGAGTAGATATCGTCGGAACCCTACCTGAAGGAACACGGAAAAGGAAATACCTAATTGTAGCAACAAATTATTTCACCAAATGGGTGGAAGCCAGGGCACTTGTGCACATTAGAGACTCGGATGTGTTTAAATTCTTGTTTGAAGATATAATTTGTAGAATTGGAATCCCAGTGGCAATAGTTTCAGACAATGGACAGCAGTTGCAGGAAAAAATATTAACATGCTTTTTGAAGCCTTCAATATCCAAAACATAAAGTCAACTCCACTTTACCCCCAGAGCAATGGGCAGGCTGAAGCTACAAACAATACAATTGAACTTAATCTCAAGAAGACTCTGGAAGGGCATCACAAGCGATGGTGTGAGCAACTTCATAACACTCTATGGGCCTATCGCACCACAAGGAGATCTTCCACTGGAGAGTCACCATTCTTACTTACCTATGGGGCAGAAGCAGTCATACCAACAGAGATAATATTACCAAGTACCAAGACAGAGGCATGGGAAAGGAATTTAAATGAAGATTTAATGCTTGAAAAGTTGGATGATCTAAAAGAAAAAAGAGAAGTCGCATTACAAAAGATGGAGAATTATCAAAGAAAGTTAGCAAGCGAATATGAAAAGAAAAAGTAAAGCTGCGCCATTTTGTTGAAGGACAGTACGTACTGCGAAAGATTCAGGAATATCAAAAGAATAAAAAAACAGGAAAGTTTGCACCCAATTGGGGAGGTCCTTATATTATACAGGACATTGCGGGACAAGGATCCTATTATTTTGAAATATGGATGGAGAAGCTTTGCGACATCCTTGGAATGCACAATATCTTAAACCATACTATCCATAATTTTCTATGCAATCGTATAGTAATTTGTTCTCATATGGGGTAAAGCAAATAAAGGCAAAATCTAATAGGAGACCCATGTAAAAGTCTTAAATACTGACTATTGGGTACATCCGCTAACAAGAGATACCATATATGACATTAATTATTATATCAAGTAACAGGGCCCACATAGGTAATTTCCTCTTGGCCAGAGAGAAATTACTATGTGAAGCGCACCCTCAAAAGGAGTCCAAGGTACATAAATCCTTGAGGTTTCAAATTATATACTCATTAATCAATTTATCTTATGATTTTATTGCAGGAACAAAAGTAAAATGTCAAAGGTATGAAAAGAATATCAGAAAATAATTATTTTTATTTATATGTCATCACAGTTTACAAGAAAAAAAATGATACGCAGCAAGATACAAGAAGAATTTTAAGGAGCAGGATCAGGGGTAGGAGCTGGGTGAACACTTGAAGCGGGATCAGAAGTTGAAGCAGGATTAGCACGGGGAGGAGTAGCACGGGGGGTAGGATCGGGAACCACCCTGCGTGGATAGGTTTTGGTCCAACCATCCTTCGCAACCCTATCAAGGGTATTATTAATTTCCAGAGCAATACCCCGTTTTGTCTCAACTTTCATGTACTCCATCTTCTCACGTGAAGCAACAAGCGTATCCTCGTAAGTTTTTATCTTGCCATCAGCTAATGAAACCCTACTCTCAGCCAAAGAAGCTTGATTATGCCATTACGCAAGTTTTTCCTCCGCCGCGGCCAAGTCGTCAAAGTAGCATTTGACAGCAGTTTGCCAATTAACATCTGTTTCTTCCTCCTTGGAAGTATTCTGAGTAACTCGGTCTTGCGCCTCAACCAATTTAGCTGTAGCTTCCCCAAGTTGCTCATTGGCATCCTTCAGCTTGTCATTAGCTTTAGAAAGCTCATTCTCAACCTTAGCGGACAAAAGCTTAACTTTCTTCAGCTCCTTATCAGACTCCTCAGCCTTGGCAGCTGCTTTCTTAAACTTCCCTTCAAAATCTACATAGAAAATAAAAGATTGTTAGACTGTGTGAAAAATAAGTAAGAATAACATTTTGATACAAGATAAACTACCTATAGGAAGGGACCCAAACTTCTGTAAATCCTGAACATTTTTGTCATTAGAAAGATCAAGAAACTCAAATTCACTCAAAAGTTTAGCATAATCTCTCGTGGATTGCTCGAGATCTTGTTTATATTGCGCAATCTCAACTTCATCTTTTAATACTTTATCTCACAGCAAATTAATCTTCTCAGTGCGTTTATCAAGCTCTTTATGTAAACACTGAATATCAATATCTCGATAAAGGATTTTATCTGAGAGGCTGCGGACTTGACTTTGAGCTTCCGAAAGAGTTTTTCCTCTAGCATGAGAATCTGCAGCCGCGTTATCTCTTTCTTTGATGAGCTGCGCCACAAAAGTTGAATATATGGAATCATGCTGCGACCTAGACTGAGAAATTCAGCAAGGATATTTTTGCGCTCTACACAGAGCTTTCGATTTTCCTCCTCTAATTTTTCTACTTTCACCATGGCCTCAGCAACGCTATCATTATTAAATAAAACAGCATCAAATTCCCATCTTTGCTAACAGATCTTTTTTTCGAAGATGCATACTCTGTCGAGAGTTTTTTATACGCAATGAGAATTTTATTCCTCTCATCCACCAGTTTATTGAAATTATCCTTGACATTTACATTCTCCTCGGTGACTTTCATTACGTGCCCATGTAAAGACGTAGCTCTAGCCCGAAGTTTAACAACAAGATTTGAATCCCCCTCTGATCCCATAAAGAATTTCAGAAATATGTGCAAAAGAAAAATAAAATAACATAGAAAATAAAGTATTATAACCTTGGCTTTGAAGAGTAGACAGCTGCTGTAGGAGCTCTTTATTCTCATGCTTTAACTCAGCAGCACCATCCTCCGATAGTTGAAGGCAAAGTGAATCAGCCTTTGCTCTGACTTCAGCAAGTTCTTCCTCAGCACTCCTGAGTTTATCCTCCATCATCAGTGAACGAGCTTGGAAGAACTTGTATGCAATCAGAGAGCAACTCTCATTATAAGCAAGCTGTGAAATTAAAGATAAGCATTAAAGTAGGAAATAAAGTAACAAGAGTCAATGAATAAACAAGTTATGAGAAACATACTTGCATAAGAGCCTGCTGCGGACGGGCATATATAGCTCCATCTTCCACTGCAAGGACCTCGGCAAGGGTGGAGGGCACCTTGACGTCGAAAGGGCAAGTTTCACTTGCATTATCCTTTGACCAAGCATTCATCACCGTATCGAAAGGAACGGAACGCATGTCCACTCGTAATTTGGCAACATAAGAGGAATTAGTAGGCTTGGGATGAGCATTGCTAGGAATTAGAAGCAGGTCCTTCTTCTTGAACCAGTCGAACGCATCTTCTTCTCTTCCAACGGGATTCTCAACGTCGCAGACGCTCTTGCCCTTTTCCATACGAGAATCCCTCTCCCCACTAGCAACTGAAGCAGTATATAGTTCTTCCTCAGAACGGGAGACTAACCTTTTTGCGCTCCCAAAAGCACCTAATGCGTTTTCCCAAGGGAAGAATCAACAATATTGGCAACCAGGGCGGGGGAAGGATTTGCTACGTTAGCAGCTACGTCTTCCTCGGTAGAAGCATGCTCAACTTATGTTTCGACTATGGTCTCCATCCTGGCAGGAGCATACTCAATCACAGCTCCGTTCAACTCTGCCAGGGGCGCAGCCTGCTCCTTGTCAGTCAAATCATCCACGAACTCAGAAAGAACGATGTCATCGACGTGAAAGAGAAGAAAATGAGATAGAAAATAAGAAAGGACGAAGCTTGCATCCAGAGGAGATTCAGTATCCGCTGTTTGGGGGGCTTCAGTTGAAACATCACCCAAGGTAGTAGGACGAGAAGCTATTGGAGTTACGTTCTGCATCATGCCACCTTCTATCATCAAAATAGGCTGGCTAGAAGGAGGATTAACCTTAGACACCTTCTTGGAAGAAGCACGAGGGGTAGCCTTTATTTTCTTCTGACCCTGTTAACATTTTCAAGTAAGTTAGCAACACGCAATTCAAACGTTCTGAGTATCTTGTCAATACAAGACGGAGCAGTACCTTGTCATACGGAGGAGTAGCTTTACGCTTGGTGCCTACATCAGTTTTTAAACTTTCTTTCTCTTCCGGAGGCTGCGTAAATTTTTTTTTTAAGAAAAACAACTTATGCAACACTTAAGATCAGGAGAACTGAAAAATAATTGCTTACCATATCACCATAAGAGAAGTTAAACCCGTCAAAGTTCAATAGCCACGGACAATAGGAGGGGAAACGTTCCTGAAGGCTCCATACTATATTTTCCGAAGCCTGGCCATAAATTCAGGGCCCTTCAATCACCAATGGAGTAAGATACCACCGGTAATCATGGTCCCTGCGCAGCTTTTCAACCAAAGACTCCTCCGTTCCCGGGATGAGATTTATCTTCGTAGCATCAATATCAGCCAGCAAATGGATATCATCGCCTCTCGTGCGTCCAGGACCAACACTCCAGTTCATGTACTTTTTATCAGCAAAGGAATCATAGTAGGACAAATGGAAGTTCTCCACTGTATAATAGACGCGGTTCGCAGGATTAGGTGTATAGCATGTGAATTTGGTTTGCCCAACGCTGCGCATGCTGCATTCATCCAGTATTTTCCACCATTTTCCATTGTACTGCACAACTGAACGCGCGGTGCTATTTTTAGCCAGACTACGGCTAGCTAGGACTTCAAACTGATAGGGGCATCGGATGTCATATGAGGGAAGCCTTAACCCAGCGTCTATTGCACCAGCAGTAATCAGCAATCTTGTGGGAGAATAGTCAAAGTTCAAAATCATATTCAAGAAGATCTTGTCTCCTTCAGGGGAGTTATAAAGGGAAACATTAAAATCCTGAAGGCCATAGTTCCTCTTGAACTCCTCCATATCCATATTTTTGAAGCTAAGAAGCTCATGAACCCGGTCACTGGTACTAGATCTAACAGGAGGAGGAGCAAGACTACGAATTCTCCTGGGATACACTGGTCTACCTTCATCCATTTTCTTGCCAGCAGAATGCCAGTCACCTTGGGAAGCATGTTTGGTGGCACGACTATTATCTTTTCCAGACATGATTAATCTACAGACCAAGAAAAAACAAGGTTACAATGATGAACAGTATAAAATAATACAAAACTTAACAGAAAAATCAACATGAAAAAACTTTTTATAGAAGAAGTCTAACAGTCTCACCAGTAAAAAAAGATGAAGTAAATCAGCGAAGATTTGATCTTGGGAAGTAAAAACCTTGATCAAACAAGGAATCTCGGAAAATTTTAAGGAATAAAGACTTTAAGAAGAAGAAGACAGGAGAAGATCAGAAATGCAATCATCTACAAGCTTGGAAATCAAAATGTAATGAGAAAAATGACAAAACTTCCTCTTAAATACTGAACCAGTGAACTGACACGACTGTAAAAAGGAATTCAAAAGGCGTGAATCCAGACGACGTGTCTTCTTGAAAACGTATGAAACCGTCGAAATTCAAATTTATTAGGGGCACAAAACCCAACGGTCATCATTACTTTTTGCCTTTTTGAATTCTAGGTACGTGGGAGAGAAATCCAAAAGACAAAAAGGGGGAAAACTGTAAGGACATAAATTCATCAGTTCCATGTGTTCACATCATAAGAAGAAAGTACCATATTATGTTACATCGAGAAGTACAAGAACAAAATAAATAATAAAGAAAGACAGCTATAAAACATTTATCACACGTCAACTGACACCGGAAGAAGAAAAGTCAGACTAAATTAATGCATACAAGACACGTGGAAAGAGCACAAGAAAAAGTATCATCAATAGCCAAGACAATCATCTGCGCTCTGGCAATCTCTTGCGCCCCATAATCATCTGGTTATCTCTTGTGCCCCATAATCATCTGGCTATCTCTTGCGCTCCATAGGCATCTGCGCCCTGCTACGCGCGCATTATAAATTTTAATCATGCAAGAGTAAATATGCTCCACGTTAAATTCCACACATCACATATGCCAACCTCCACATAATAAAGACAAAGGACCAACAAATACTCAATCCAAAGGGAAGCTGCGCATCAGCAAGCAGAACTAGTAAGAAGCATTATGAATGGAATAAGATGAGTTGCGCCCAAAGACAAAGATAAGATCAAACAGGTTAAGTAAAGATAAGAAGGAGTGAGGAAGAGGGACCCATCATATTTTACTATAAATACCAACCCCAAAATAGAAAGAGGGGGATAACAAAAATAGAGAGAGAAAACTCTGAAGGAAATTCAAGAAGGGGAAAAAGCTAAGACTAGGTTAAGAACTCTATTGAACAAAATTTCCTTAATTTTTTATGTGACCATGTGTACAAAATATGTGTTGATAAATAATAAACTGTATTTTCCTGTGGATGTAGGCTTATTAGCTGAACCACGTTATATATTGAGTTGTTTTCATTTATATTTGAGTGATGATTCCCTTTATTATAATCTTTCTGTATCAATTACACTTGGAGTATTGTCATTTTTAAACAACTTAAGTTTTTGGTTGTGATTGACCACCAAAAATGGTCGTCACGTTACTGTCACTTGATGAGTATTTAGTTTCATCTTTATTAATCTTACAATTTCAATTGATGTTATTGTTAGGGGATTCACGTGTTCTTCGCTTTGTTCTTGGTCAGTTTGACGCGACATTAAAAGTAAAATCAATAGATATTTATGAAGAACATCATTCCCAGGTGAATAATTGCCTGCTATGTAATGGAAAATAATGTGATAGTTATTTGATAACTATCAAATTTCACGATTTAAATGTGTATCAAATAACCATAGGAGGAACTTCATTTCTTTGACAGACGATTGCTGCAAGATTCTACTACTTTCAAATTTGAAATATGGTATACTGCAGGCTAGGAATGGTACATTTATAAAAGTATTTAGATAGAAACTAAACATTTATCATTAAAAGTATATAAGTCATACAATGTAATTGAGGTTTGTTCTGGCCCGTTTATGAGTCCAATCCATTTTGACTCCCTTTGGAGGGCAGTTGCAAAGGTCTTTGTACAAACCTTTTCTCACTTGATTTAATTGGTTAAGATTTTTCTTTAGATCCTTTCAAGGAAGTTACTTGTACTCACATTGAGACACTGCAAAATACTTTAGGAATATAGATTACTGATAGACGATATTTCTAATAAACTTAAAAATCTTTTACATGCATAAGTAGATCCACGAAGCTTCACACTCCCTCTGATTTATGTGTGATAATATTCATACTTGTACAAGTGATGTTGATAACATGGATCTTTTTGCTATTCATAGTGTACAAGAAATTAAAGAGGTAGTCTTTATAATGAAACCTTGGATCTCCCTGAGTCCAGATGTTTCCCACGAGGCTCATACCAACAAATGTGGGAAGTGGTGGGTGAGGACATTATTTGCATTGTTCAATCCTTTTTTCACTCTAAGCATCTACTTAAGCAGTGTAGTCACAAATTAATTTCTCTTATTCCTAAAGTTTCTTGTACGAAAAATGCATTTGAATTCAGGCCGATAAGCTTGTGTATTATCTCATTTAAGATTTTTTCCAAGTTAATTGCAAATAGACTCATTTCTATACTTAATAAGATAAATTCTCCTTGTTTTAGGGTGAAAACAAAGGTAATGCAAAAGAGTACTTTCAAGTAAGTTCAAGAGATCAAGCTCGAACATGATGAGCCTAAACCAAGAAATGGCCATTCACGTCCTTCTTCGATCACAAAGGGAGAGAAGATTGGGTAGGTTTTAGGGGAGGGAAGCAAACAAAGTTGATAAATATGATTGTGGTAACTAATTGTAGTGTGTTAAGAAGAAAGGAATATCTCTAAGATGAATCGCTAATTATGTATATCTTAGTTTCTTCTATCTTGTGTTCTTGTTTCGAATAAATAAAAACTATATATTTATAGTTCAAAGGAAACACACTGATTTTTCGTAAGTGGTGGAAGTTACAAAAGAACTGGAGGAGTAATGATTATGGAGATTATAGTGGAGTCATGTCCGTAAAGCAAGGAAGACTTGTATGATCACTACTCGACATTCTCTCAACTGTTTTGCAATTGTCCCACTACTTTTACTTTCTTCTTCGTGGGTGTGTTTCCACAGTGCACGATTGCCGTAGAACGATAAACCAATACCCCAATGAAAATCTCCCCATGTGTTTTATTTGATATCTCGTGGATAGTGGAGTCACAAACCATTATTTTTTTGATTAGGTCAAGTCAAGTCAAGTCAATAAATTTCTAAGTAAGTGAGGCAAGTTGTGCAACTCACTGAATTGGTGATCAAACTGATCAATGTCGAGTCTGATAAATGTAATAGTCATATACTAACTTTGACATAACATGTCATAATTTTAATAGCCAAATATTGACTTAGGGATGACTTGGCGTAATTCTAAAAGACGTTTGAGTCCAAAGTTGTAAAGAGCTTCTTAAGAAAAAAAGCTTATCATAAGAGATTAGTGTTGGCATTAGGATGGTATTGAAAAGAATATCGTATTTCTAAGAGGAGAAACTAACAAAGGTAGCATAAGCTTCTTACCGCAAACGGTAATGTGCTAGCTCTTTAAGCATAAGACCTAATGTGTTAATATTTCAGGAGCAAGGATAATATGTGTAGCTTCTAGCAAGCGTCAATTATGCTAGGGCTAGGAAGCTAGCGCCGAGGACTTTTGAAGTCATCACTTCTCAAAGAATCCAGTTTTTTTAAGGAAGCTAGCTAAGTCAATGATAGCTAGTACCAATGTGCTAGCGCCAATACGCTTCTGGTCAAGGGCGCTTTCCTAAGTCGCTTGGCTAAGGACGCGCTAAGCTGGGTTGTGCTAGTGCTCAAGGATGTACTAGTCGTGGACGTATTATGGCTGGGATATGCTTTCCATGCACGTGTTAGCCATGGACGCATTAGGCCATGAACGCACTAGACATGGAGGCACTAGGCATGGACGCGCCAGGCCAATGACGTGCTAGACATGGAGGATACTAAGGCCACAGATGCTAAATCCATGGACACACTTGTCGAGGACGCACTAGGCATGAACGCTCTAGCCCTGGAGGCACTTGGATAAAGACGCGCCAAAGTCATGGACGCGCTACGATAAGGGCGTGTTCTCAAGGACGTGTTATCCATGGAGGACGTGCTAAGGCCATGAATGTGTTAGTCACGGAGGACGTGATAATGCCATCGACACACTAGCCATGGTGGACATGCTAATTCCATGGACGCACTAGCCATGGAGGACGTGCTAAGGCCATGGGCGTGCTAACCATGGCGCTGCTAGGGTTGAGATGTGATAGCTAAGGATAGTTAGCGCTTTCAACGCTAGGGAAAGATATTAGTGACAAAGTGGTGCTAGGCCAAGTGACTAGTGCTAGTCTGGCACTAATGGGAGAAAAGGCTAGGGTTAACCTAGATCAGAGCCACAATGCGTATTTTAAGACATTGCTCTTTATTTGTGGCGCTTCCAAGAGGATTGACGCATAATTCGTGGCTTATCTTTAAGCGAAGTGCTAAAGTAGCATATTTAAGCTCAGGAGAGCGATTTGAGAACTATTCATTGAAAATAAAGCGTTAAGGTAGATTGTGTTTTGGGGTTTAAGCATTAGATATTCCCGATAGATGTTACCAGAACATCGATGCCCACTCGAGACAATTTTAAGGAATTCAGATGTGGAATTTATGCGACTTGATACTAGTTCGATATGGCGTAAATATTTTGAATATTGAGGAGGATGCGTGGCCAGCTTAGAATATTTGTAGAGAATTTGTGTTCTTAATTCGCTTGCAGACTATAAGTTGAGATACAATATTCCATGTTTTGTTATAAAGATAGGCATATGCGCATAAATACTCATATGTCCTTTTATATTCCTGTTGCTTGGCAGAGGGCAATTTTATAATTCTGACCCTTGTCAAAAACTCACCATCTACATTAATCCCTTGCTTAGTGAGGAACAGTAATGTTGCACAATAAGCATTAGATGGTGACAGTATCCTTATAATGATTGTATATGCATAATTAAATTTTGAGAGTGGAAGAAGGTATACTTAGCTTCTCGAGTGCTTGAGATATGTACCCTTTAGCGCAAACCTTGGCTGGGAATAGTAGGTTCCCATACTTGCCAGGAGTACCAACTTGCCGCGAGCAAGTGGGAGGCGTGGTCGGTGCCGCTTCTTTCCTCTTTTTTTTTTCAGGTTTCCTAATCAAACAAGGACTCTTCAAGATCAATTGCCTATATATATACTTGTTTTCATAACGTCACCTCCCCCCTTTCGTTTTTCTTTTTTTTTAATAACGGGTGTGCTAAGAGTTGATCCTGTCTTTCAATGTCGTGACATCAACAAGTGCGGGATCCTTATCCTGAGTAAGCGTTATATCTGATCATACCAAAAAGGTAAGCGTCTTTTTCCTTTTTTTTTATTCACGACGCTAATATTGCTCTTTCCTCACAAACCCTATTTCCTGCCCGTGATGTACTGATAGGTGCATAATCTAAATGGTTTTAGTGTCAATTCCATACTTTTTTTAGTTATATTTCTTTCATTATACATTTTATTACTCTTTTTTTCTATTTTGTTTCTCATGTAAGGAAGATTCAACCAAAAGAAGTGGAAACAGCTTTAAAAGTGCCAAGGAAATGAAGTGCTACAAGTGAAGAAAATTCAAAGAAAAGTTGAAACTCCTTTAAATCTAGGAATTCTTCTCACCAACTTTTATAGAATTGAAAGGCAAAGCGAATGCAAAAATAATGAGGTTATTCCGAGTTCGTATGAAGAAGTTATGAGCAAAACCGTGAAACCAACTTGGATTTGGTATTTGATGGGCCTTATTGGGCTTGCGCGGCAAGAAAAATAAGGGAAGCATTTTGGGCTCGCCTTTGACGTGAAAATAAGGGTTTTTGTTGGTTTTTGAGGAGGTTAAGTCTTCTAGTTGGATAAGGATCAAAATGTGGTGGAAGAGTTTAATGAGATTAGGTTTCCTAGTTGGATAGACATCAAGAGAAGGTTACCAAAGCCTATATAAAGAGGAGCCTAAATACAATTTTCAACACAATTTCTCAACAGATAAGAGAGCAAATTTTTATTTACCCCTTTAAAGGGGGAACTAGGATATTTTCTCTTCTTCTTCTCCTTTATTCTTTTCTTATATATTTTTCATGGGTTTTAGTAAACCCATGAGTAGCTGATTCTTTTATTGGTTGGAGATGTAATCATAAGTTCTAAACAAGGGAATCAGTCTGGCTGGTTAGTTTTTAATATCTTTTATCGCTTATGTTTTTAACTGTTTATATCGCTATGTATGATTGAAAAATTGCCCGTTTAAGTTGCAAATTGAATGATCATGTGTTCATATCTAAAGCTAGACTAGGGTTTGAGATCCGGAATTGTCGAAGAATTCTAATCACAAGTAGTACAACATAGTTGTTAACGACGGGATGTTGCCATGCGATTATGTGTAGAAGCTTAACCTAGGTTAAATCAGTGTGGCTCTTGCACCGGATTGCTTAGAATAACCTCAACTAACGAAGACCATTGCTTTCATTGAGTTAACCTTGAGTGGATCTTGTGCCAAGTTATTCATTGAGAAGGATTCAAAGAGTGGCTCTTGCGCCTTTGATGATATAAGGAGTTTTTCCAGAGTAAGTCTGCGATAGGATGCTTTAGGGTTATTGGTATGAGAAGGATCGAAAATTATCTCTAATCGATTGAAGAACTTGTTTTGTGATGGAAAATGAAACCTCTAACCAGTAATTTCTTCCCTTTGATAATCTTTATTTAAATTGTTTTTATTTTCTTTCATTAGTTTACCTTAGATCAACTCATTACAGTCTGTTACATAAGAACTCAGAGACAAATAAAAATTTACAGTTCCTCGTGGGAACGATCTTTACTACCATTATGTTACCTGTTAGTATTAGTGGGAAACATCTTGATTAATTTTTACACAAACGACACGCATCATTACCAATCAAGATTTTTTTTTGAAAGACATCAACCTTAAGTAAACTAGGGTTTCAATTCTCTTTTGATGTAGATATAACTTGAATCCATTGCAGATGACTAATAAGCATGACAATGATGTTGGCACATCTTCTGGTTAGAATAGAGGAGAAGTTTCTTATTCTATATTTATTGAAAGCGTAACTCATATTCGTGATAGATTTCTGAAACATATTTCTAAAGAATTTATCGTACCTTCTGGATTTATTGGAAACTTTATTCCTAACTCTGAGAAGTATGCTGCTCCTCAGAGTGTTGCTCTTGAGACTGTCCAAGACTTTTTTTGCAGAGGGGAGATTATGTATCTTCTTCTTTTGAGTTCAAGATACACCAAGTTCCCATGAAAAAGTGGGTAAACTGTTGTAGAACAATGTTGAATTATTCTTCGGTGGTGAAGGTTTTGAGAGATGCTCGAATACTTCATGTTGTAAGAATGTATGAGCATCTGCAGGTTTTCAAGGATGTTGAAGGTCTTTTGACTTTTGTTCACGTTGTTGTGAACCAACTCATTCTGTTATATGTGCCTGGGGTGAACTAACAATTACTCTAGAGGATGTAGTTAGTTTGTTACAGATCCCAATTTTTGGGACTCTCCCTGTCAAAAATTCTTCTAAAGAGAAGTGAATGATCACGGATTCGTAGAGAAAGATAGAAGAAATTCAACAAGGTAAGGCCCGGTGTGGTGCACATTATGTGAAGTGGATTGATCATTTGTGGAATGGAAAAACCGATACGGACGATCCTACTATTAGTGACCCTTTGACCATTGCAACATTTCTGACATTCGGGTTGTCTAGTGATGTATTTGAAGACTTCCCCGTTGGCAGATTGAAGTTCTCTGTTGTTCCTCTGGTAGTACCGCTTGCTGGTAGTGAATGTCTCCCTCTTGGTTAATTATTTCTTGGTTCTTTGTATTCTAATTTAGCTTCATTGGCTCGTAATATAAAAACTTCTAGCGGGTTTATGAATATTGATTCTTGCATTTACATTGTGTTTCTCCAAGCATGGTTATGGGAGCACTCCCCAAAATACACGCCTTTTTCAAAACCTTTGAATTTGTAGGGAGCCGTTGAATATGCAAGGATCCGCCGCTGGGAGAAGTATTACCTCTGTAAATTTAGTTGATTTGATAGACGTCTAGAGCGAGGTAAACTTCAGGCCTTGGGTATACAAACATATACTCTCATCAAATACTTCTTCTGAAGAGGTTCAGATGGTTCTCTGGTCAGGTCCAAAGAAGCAGACTAATGCCTTTTTTCCTGGTCAGAATGCATTCATGAATAGCTCCACTCCAGGTTACATCCTTGCTCTTCGTTCAGAAGTTTATTCAGTGTAAGCATACAACATTGATTGTGTGGCTCGTCATATGAGTTTTGATCAAGAAGTGCCTCGTAGTCACAGTGCAGCCCCGTCTGTTAGAGAATTGAAGAAGAATTTGGATATTTGTCTTGCTGAGGGAATAAGCATCCTTTTCTTCTTTCAGGGTAAGAAGCCTCGGATATCAATCATGTATGCACACTTCTGGAATGACGAGAGGAGTCATTTCAAAGTTCCTCTTAGGATCTTCGGTGATGAGTGGCGCCCTTCCAAGAGAGATAAAAATCATGGTTCCAGTTTGTAGAGTTCGTCTAAGGCCAAGTGGAAACTAATTATTGATGCATCTGAAGAGGTAATGGTCTTTTCTTTGACTTATTGATTATAAAAACATGACTATTATGATTCTTAGCTTTCATTCTTTTAGGTAGACTCATGTCATTCGTCCTCGAGTAGATGTTGCTTCTGTTGCTGCTAATAGTCCCCAACTTGTAAGGTAAGGGAAAAGGATGATTCTTCCTGGAAGGAAGACTGGTCCACGCAAGAACGTAAGTATTCCACTTGTTATTCTCGATACTTGTGTATTTTCAAATTATAATATATTTTATCGTCTTGGTCTAGCATGTGAGCACAAATGTTTGTGTTGGCTCCGGTGACGCTCCTAAGGCCTCAGGAGACACCACGGGCATGGAAGGTGAACATGATTCAGGGAAAGAAGAGCTTGAAGAAACATCTCGTACAAAAGAAATTCATGGAGAGTCTGAATCTGATGTTATTCATGATGAAGTAAACAATTAAGGTAAAGTGGTGCTGGACTCTTTCGCTAACTTGGATCCTTCCCAGGTAAGTTTTACTCTCCTTGTATCTGCTAAGATATAGGAAGTCCCCGCACAGGTGGTAACTGGATGGTACCATCTTTTATCCAGGCTTCGAGTAGTTCGAGCACTTCTTCTATTGGGATTGGAAAATATGAGAATATTATATTTGTCTTAATATCTTGCCCTTATTACGGCTGTAACTGATGTTGCGAAGCTTTGGTTGCGTTCTGAGACCGAGTCGATCTCCGAGTTAGCACTGTTGTCAAGGTCGGAATGGAAGGAAAATGAGTTTTGTATGACTCTAGTTGATATGGAGCTTTCCTCTTGGATCCATCGTTACTGACAGCATCAATTGATGGTTGAATATTATACTGTTTGTTGACTAGTTGTCGACTTCCACGTGCTTTTACACGGATTTCTTCTCTTACCAGTCTAGTTCTCTCTAAGAGGGCGGGAGCAGTTGTGGCAGATCACTTTGCAGATTCATTTAACTCAGAGAAGGTCTGAAAACGTAGGTTTTCTAAAAGAGCACGATAACCAGGGATCATTCCATTAATACAAAGCTCTACTAGTTGATTTTTTGTCACATTCGGACCGTGACAATCCAGTGCTTGAATTCTGAATCTCATCACATATTCATTGGGGTGCTCATTATTTCTCTGGAACATTCTTCCTAGGTCTGATATAATGATCTTCTCGGAGACAAGACTTCTTGTAAAAGGCATTAACCATGTCTTCCCAACCAGAGATGTTGTTGAGAGCAATATTGTTATATCATATGCAGGCTCCTCCAGTGAGGGACTTTGAGAATTCTTTGAGACGTAGCACATAATTATATTCATGTCCCCAAGGTGATTAATAAATCGAGATACGTGCTCACGAGCATTTCCGGATCCATCGTATAAAGAAAAAGTAGGAGATGGGTACCTCCAGGCAGAGAAATCCTTTAAATTTCAGGCGGGTAAGGAGGTTGGTGTTGATGGATCAAGGATGAGTTTTCCTTGCCATGATTTCGTAGGAGTATATCCAGATCTTCACAGGTGACAAAAATCAGGTTGTTGGTACCTCTGCGGTGGACGATCAGGAATGATATGGACTTCATCATTCCTTTGAGTCTTTGACGTCCCAGTGTCAGCGGCCGCTGTAATATTAGTCTTGGTTAGCTCTGTTAGACGACGATGTTGTTCAGAGGAGATTTGCTCCGTCAATGTCTTGAGACAAGCAAGTACCTCCTTCTGAGTAGTGGCCATGTCCACCTATGTTCTGGAAAGAACCTCATGTCTCTTCATCAGATCATCTATGCTGGGTGGAGTTTGGGTATTCTCGATGCCTTCAATAGTTTTGTTATCGAGAAGAGGTGTAGTAGTAGTAGTATTGGTAGTACCATTGGTACGAGGAGGTTTAGTAGTGACAGTGGTGTTTTCAGAATCACCACCACCAGTACTACCTGAACGGACTATAGGAGTTGTAACTGCTCCAGACCTAAGATCCACCATCTTGAATAACTGAAAAATGGCTTTTATAATTGATAGGTTGATATCCCGCTGTGGTCGTCAATTGTTTTAGGGTGAAAACAAATGTATTACAAAAGAGTACTTTCAAGTAGTTTCGAGAGATCAAGCTCAAACAGGACAAGTCTAAATCAAGAAATGGTCGTTCACGTCCTCCTTCGATCACAAAGGTGGAGAAGACTGGGTAGGTCTTAGGGGAAGGAAGCAAAGAGGGTTCTGAAATATTAGTGTGATAAGTGAATGTAATGTCTAAAGAAGAAAGAATTATTTATGAGATGAATCGCTAATTTTGTATATCTTAGTTTCTTCTATCTTGTGTTCTTATTCCAAATATATAAAAACAATTTATTTACAGTTCAAAGTAGACACATTGATTTTTCCTAAGTGTTGGAAGTTACAGAAGAAGTGGAGGAGTAATGATTATGGAGATTGTAGTGGAGTCATGTATAAAAAGCAAGGAAGACTTGTATGACCACTCCTCCTCATTCTCTCAACTGTCTTGTAAGCGTCCCACTACTTGTTACCTTCTTGTTTGTGGATGTATTGCCATAATGCACAATTGTCGCAGACCGCCGGACCAATACCCCAATAAGAATCCCCCCATGTGTTGTATTTGATATCTCGTGGATAGTGGAGTCATAAAATACTATTGTTTTGATTAGGTCAAGTCAAGTCAATAACTTGCTACGTAAGTGAGGCAAGTTGCACAACTTACTGAATTGGTGATCAAACTGATCATTGTCGAGTATGGTAAGTTTAATAGTCATATACTAACTTTGACATAACATGGCATAATTTTAATAACCAAATATTATCTTAGGAGTGACTTGGCATAATTCTGAAAGACGTTTGAGGCCAAAGTTGTAAGGTTTATCATATGAGATTAGTGTTGGCATTAGGAAGGTATTGAAAAGAATAGCGTATTTCTAAGAGGAGCAACTAGCAAAGCTTGCACTAGCTTTTTAGTACAAATGGTAATGTGCTAGCTCTTTAGGCATAATACCTAATATGCTAACGTTTCAGGAGCAAGGCTAATATGCATAGCTTCTCGCAAGCTCAATTATGATAGGGCTAGGAAGCTAGCACCAAACACGTTTGAAGTTAGCACTTCTCAAAGAAGCCAGCTGTTTTAAGAAAGTTAGCTAAGTCAATGATAGCTAGTACCAATATGCTATCTCCAATATGCTTGTGTCTAAGGGCGCTTGCGCTAAGTCGCTTGACCAAGGACGTGCTAAGATAGATGTGCTAGTTCTCAAGGACGTATTAGGGCTGGGATGTGCTTGTCATGGTCGCGATCCATGGACGCGTTAGGCTATGAACGTACGATCCATGGATGCACTAGGCATGGACGCGCTATACCAAGGACATGTTATCCATGGAGGACGCTAAGTCCACAGACGCTAAATCCATGGATACATTTTCCGAGGGCGCACTAGGCATGAACGCGCTGACCATGGAGGCACTTGGCCAAGGACGTGCCAAAAACATGGATGTGCTAGTCTAGCGGTATGTTCTTAGGGACGTGCTAGCCAAATAAGCGCTATCCATGGGGGACGTGCTAAGTCCAAAGACGCGCTAGCCATGGAGGACGTGTTAAGGCCATGGACGCACTAGCCATGAAGGACATGCTAAGGCTATGGACGCAATAGACGTGGAGGACGTCCTAAGGCCATGGATGCACTAAACATGGACGACGTGCTAAGGCCATGGACGTGCTAGCCATGGCGCTGCTTGGGTTGAGATGCGATAACTAAGGGGATTTAGCGTTTTCAGCGCTAGGGCAAGAAACTAATGCCAAAGTGGTGCTATGCGAAGTGACTAGCGCTAGTATGGCACTAATGGGAGAAAATGATAGGATTAACCTAGCTCAGATCCACAATACGTATTTTAAGGCATTGCTCCTTGTTTGTGGCGCGTCCAAGAGGAGTGGCGCATAATTCGTGGCTAATCTTTAAGCAAAGTACTAAAGTAGCATATTTAAGCTCAGGGGAGCGATTTGAGAAGTATTCGTTGCAAACAAAGTGTTAAGCTAGAGTGTATCTTGGGGTTTAAGCATTAGTTATTCCCGAATTTGATAGATATTACCGGAACATCGATGCGCACTCGAGACAAGTTCAAGGAATTTAGCTGTGGAATTTATGCGACTTGAGACTATTTCGATATTTCATAAATATTGTGAGTATTGAGGAGGATGCGAGGCCAGTTTAGAATGTTTGTAGAGAATTGTATTCTTAATGCGTTTGCGAGATATAAATAGAGATACAGTGTTCCATGTTTTGTTATAGAACTAGACATATGCACATAAATACGCACACATCCTTTTATATTCCTACTGCTTGGCAGGGGGCAATTTTATAATTCTAACCCTTGGTAAAAAATCATCATCTACACTCCTTACCAAGCCATTTTTTTGCAGTCTAGACAGATGTCGATCGGATAACCTTGTGATTGCTCATGTAATGGACACTATGAAAAGACAAAAATCCAAAAAAGGTTCAATGGATATAATATTATATATGTCTAAGGCCTTCGATAAGGTTGAATGGAAGTTCGTAATTCATTCTCTTAAAAAACTTGGTTTTCGTAAGGATTTTTACTGGCTTGTGGAACAATGTATCTCAACAACTTCCACCTCTATTTTACTCAATGGGGCTCCAGGTGATATATACTATCCTGAAAGGGGTCTCAGGCAAGGAAACCTTTTAATTAGGTCTTTATTTTTATTTTATGCATATAATTTTTCTTAAAATATATGTTACATGCTGAGCACAAGGGTCTTCTTCATGGTGTCAAAGTAACTAATGATTGTCTCTCTGTTAGTCAGATGTTCATTGTAGATGATTGTCTTATTTTCTTGAAGGCTAAAGCTAGCGAAGATAGAGCTCTACGGGACATTATTGGTAGGTTTAGTTCCTTATTAGGTTAATCTATTAATTTTGATAAATCGAGTATACTTTTAGTCCAAAAGCAGATAATATATCTAAGAATAATATTGTTAGTATTTTGGGAACTAAGAAGATGGGTTTGCAAGACAAATAAATTGGCATTCTTCTCTTATTATAGAGAAAAAAAATTGATTATTTTGAACCCATTCTAGAGAAGTTTATAGACATACTTGGAATTTGGAAAACTAAGTATCTTAACCCTGCAGGTAAAACAATCCTTACTCAAACTGTGTTAGGTTCTATTGCCTCTCATTATATGGCTGTATTTCAGATGCTAAAAAAGACCCACTAGTAAAATTGATTCAATCCAAATGCAATTGCGGTGGAACAAGGAGCAAGATGCTAAGGGTTTAATTCTTAGAAAGTGGGTTTATGTGGCTCTTCCCAAAAAAATTGGGGGTCTTAACTTTAAAAAAATTGATATATCTAATGAAGATTTATTGGCCAGGTTATCCTTGTGAATGATGGACCAACCTAATGCGCTATGGGCCACTGTGCTAAAATATAATTATTTTCCAAAGCTTGATTCATTAGTTGGTGAACTTCCAATCCATGGTTTTTGGGTGTGGACAAGGATCAAAGATGGTATTGCAACCATAAGTTGGGAATTAGGTGATGGCACAAGGATAGGTATTTGGAACCATAAATGGATACCTAAATTAGATACCACTGTAGACTCTAGGATGGGATTTATGAATATGGAAATTGTGAGTCAACTAATAAACAAAGACACAAATTCTTAGAAGATTGATACCTTTAATTCTTTGTTTGATGATCAAACAGTTATAAGAATCCCTATTCAAGGAATTAATAAGATTAAATGGACTCAAACTCCTAATGGTATATTTAGTGTTAATTTGCTTATAAAACTATCATGAATAATATATTTGATTTGAGTACAGTACCTAATAATAACTTTCCTTGGATTTTGTTTTGGCAGGTGAAACTAGCTCCCAAGATACTTATCTTTTTGTGGAAATTTATTCAGGTTTGTCTCCATGTTAGAGTTATCTCTCTGTTAAAAAATAAGTTACTTTGTGCATAATGTTGATATTCTCTGCATTTTTTGCAGGAACCATAATGAATCTATGCAACAATTGTTCATAGATTGTATCTATGTTAAAGAAACTTCGACACTGCTTGACCCTGATTTTTTTAACAAAATTCGGAATAAGGATATTTATGTGTGGTTTAATGAATGGTTATCTACCATACCAAACAATAGTTTGCAAAGGCAGAAAATTGGTTCAATATGCTGGAATTGTTTTGGGATTTATATGGAAGAGTAGATGTACTATGGTGTTGAGAATAACCTTATTCCAGACGCTACAGTTGTTAACCAAATTAAACAATATAACTTAGAAAGGGATAAATTTCTTTTGAGCTTCGTTGCTAATAAGAATCCTGGAATTGTCGGGAGTATATAGAATTTTTAAGTGGTGCAAATCTAGTTATCCTTTTTTTAAAGCCAACTTTGATGCTAGCTTTCATGATAGTGCTAATAAGTATTGACTTTAAGATCTTCAACAGGTCAATGTTGCATCCCATTGATGGCAATGGATGAAGAACATGTTGAAGCTTTTGGGGCATTACATGTTATTATATGGACAAATGAGAGGAATGTTAGCCATCTTCAGTTGGAGGGTGATAATATCAATGTGGTGGTTGCGTTAAATGGAAATGCCTATGCAGTAAAATGGAAAATGAACTTTGTTATTAGTGATTGTTTATTTTTGTTATTTTCCTTTGAGTCATGGAGTTGTAAGTTCCTAGGGAAACAAATAACACGGCACATTTATTAGCCAAAGAAGCTTACAATGCCATTTCTGGTAAGTTTATATATACTGGTTATCCAGTCTGGTAACAATCCTCTCTTGAGGATGACAATGTAGCTTAATTTGACATTTAATAAATTAATCTTTCTTAGTAAAAAAAAAGATCTCTTTATATAACAGAAGTTGTAGAAACATAGCAGTCCCGATATTATTACGGCAAAGGCAGGAACAAAACAGATCTTTAGGAGAAACGTAAAGTATACCTATTCAAGTATGGCATGCTTCTCTTAGAAATATCACTTGGATTTCTATATTTGCACCAAATGGCTTATGGATTGCTTAAAAAAATTATGCCGACGTGTATATTAGTCATTGGATTATAATATGAGATTTGCTTCGCGCTCAATGGGTTAGTCATTTAGTAAATGTATAGCAAACACATCAAGAAATTGCATACCCGCCTTCCGAGTTGAGCATATCATCCAGTCGCGACACTTTTTTCTTTTGTTTTTTGGATCTTTTTTAAGCGGCTAATGTAAAAAGTTACTACCTCTGTTTCTGGAAAAGTATTACTATCACTTTTTCATTTTAACCTAAAAATAGACCAAATTAAAAAAGTAATAGTAACTCTTTTCCAGAAACGGAGGGAGTATAAAATATGTTAACATCTTATGATCCAAATAACAAGCGATTATATAAGATTAGCCGGTGTATTGCACGGGCCTAAAGAACTTTCTTTCTTTATTTTAATCATTCCTTTTTATTTTTAACAAAAAGAAAAGGTAAAATAAAAACTAAATCACAAGAAAGCAAATGTCACGGACGGCCGGGACGGGTGGTTAATTTTATCCAGCGATCCTTTGTTTTCTTCTTTATATCTGAACACTTGCAAGTTGCAAAAAAACAAGGAACTTATTACCAATAGAAGGGCACTCATGAGTGTTGTTTTTTGAAGTAATGTTTTTCTATCAGTGTACTTTAGTGAGTGCTGGTAATAAAAATTAAAGCGTAAATTCTCTATTTCTGCGTTCATGCTCAAGAAAATAACTTCGTAATTTGCTTTCCTATCTCTCATACTAAATGTTGATAACCTGACCTCCGTTGCTCAATTTAGGCCCATCAATTAGTACAACACCACCTAAATAGTTATTTCCAAATTCAATACTCAAAGAATGAAGCCTCTGTTAGCTGTAATAGAAATGTTTGTTTATTTTGCATTTTAGGCACCAGTATAGGCGGAAAAGGAAACAAATTTGGTGTTTTAAGAGCACTCTAAAATTTCACACCCTTTTCCAGCCTTATATTTTAGATGTTCAGTACGTGCAAACAAAAGACAAGTCCATAAGAAATTTTGATATTTTATCTCATTTGTGTAATCAGAAAAAAAATTTCTAATACATGGTGGGGGCTGGAGACACAGTAAAAAGGATTTTTTTTTTCTAGTGGAAGGATGATTCTATCTCCAATAAGAGAGAAAAAAGTAGGTATTGATCGTAGTGGAATAGCTATTAGTGTTGCCCTCGATGGTTCTATCTAAAAGTAACATAAATCTTTTCTACTTGATTGCTTATAATTCACAAAGATATGTGTAGTCTTGAGTGAGATTCTCAGCAATAATTTTGGTGTTTAATATCAAAAGTATATTCTTAGATCTTCGGCATCATATCTTTCTTTCATCCTCGACCCACACACATACCCTACAAACTCCTGGTATCTTTATGGCAAGGGTTCTACTGATAAACGCTTGACTTTGCAATGAGCGAGCCCTATCGATCTTCACAGACCCATATCAATTTCAAATGCTCTCTCCATATTCTCATGCTAGCTAGATTTGGAACAGTATTCTCATGGACTGTGGACATCCATCTCTCATTATGCTAAATGGCAAGTTGGAGAGAGTAGTCAGATTACGTTGGGTCACACCATTGGATTCCACAGCAAGATCACCCTATTTTGCTAAGAAATGATCCGAATCTTAGCAACTATCTGTGGGTCTCACAAATAGTAGACAACACTGCAGCTAACATCCTCACCGTACCTATCAATCAGCACCAACAAAATCAATTGATCTGGCCCTTAACCTCAGCTGGTATCTTTACAACACAATCAGCCATGCAAAGATCACTCTTTACAACACAAGCCATCTGGTCTGCTATTCTTCCTCAAGTCTATATCATCTTCTCCAGTAAGTTCCTCAGCTACATGACTGGATTCTATAATCGCATCGTACTGACATCCTTCCCTACATGTCACCTCTGGCACTTCATATCATTGCCCCCATAATGTAGATGGTCTGGAGACATAGATGTCAAATTATTTTTCAGCATAAATCCCCAAGGCCAAACATTGTTATTCATTCAACAGCTGCATATGTAGCTGCCCGTCATTTGCATTTAACAAACTCTCGTTTGCATAACCTGTTAGAGAAAATGGGTTTTATTTAATAAATGTTTTGTTCTTGGTCTTGGATAAATAGGCTTAGGACCAAGGGGTCACTAAGGAAAACTAACATATTTTCACTTTTATGAATGAACCTTTAGTCTCATATTGGAGAAACTAAAGATGTTTCCTCTCCATATTATTTAGAAATTTGCACCTAAGGGTGGCCGCTTAGGTGTTTTGACTCTTTTGTGGTTGGGAGAGGACTAAGGATATGGGCTAGTTGGTACAACCATACTTTTCACACACGCGCGGTGCTTTGCACCGAAGCACGCACACCGCCGTCCGATCGGGTCGGACTCGGGTGTGGGCGTGGTTGTGGGTCAACCAAGACTTATATTTTTGGATAAATTATTCCCTTAAAGAATATAAAACTAAATTAAAGTTTGTTTTAAATGTGGGGGCGTCTGACCCGACGAGATTTAAGGTGAATTAAGGATTGAATAATTTTGACCGTTTTAATTCCGTTTTTAACCGTTATGTTCGTGCTTCATGCACGGAATTGAATTTCAAACATTATGTTCGTGCTTCATGCACGGAATTGATTGTCATTAAAGTTATTTCTTCCTATAAAAGAAAACGAATTTCTTTATTCCAACTCACCCCAGAAGCAGCTACTATCGTGTCTTCTTTTCCCCTCTTCTTGCTTTGTTTTGCGCTTTGCTTGTTTATTTCCCTTCCACATCTATCTTGTTGTTAAGTTCTTGAGGGTGATTTGTATTGTGCTTATAAAAGTCATAACGGGCAGTTCTATCCTGGGCACATCTCCGCGGTGGGGGTATAACATCTCTCATTATTGAGGAGTACCCGTGAACTATTGTGTTAAGGACAATTTGCTGAGCAGGTGGCTTTGTCCGTTGTGTGATATCAATTCAGTTATTTCATTAACCTTAACATCTTTTTCTGTTTAGCATTTTTCATTGTTGCAGATCCAACAATCTTAACACAATATTACTTCTTTTGTAACAATGGGTAAAATTGATGTTGACAGACCAGAAAAATTCAGTGGCAAAGATTTCAAAAGATGGCAATCCAAGATGTTGTTCTTTCTGAGTTTCCATATGTTAGATGAATTAGTTCTGAAATCCTTTGATGAGACTTTGAATGATGTTGGAAATGAAAGGGAATTGGAAAGTTGGGTTAGACAGAACTATATGGCAAAAAATCATATTCTGAACTGTTTAGAAGATGCACTTTATGATTTTTATAGTGCAAAAGACAACTTTTCTGCTTTTGATTTATGGGTTGCTTTAGAAGAAAAATACCAAGCTGAAACTGTTGGAAGTAAGAAATTTTTGGTAGCCAGGTTCCTGGAATACAAAATGTTAAATGACAAATTTGTGGTTGATCAATTCCTTGAACTTCAGCGTATTATCAATAAATTTCTTGCTGAAGGTATGGTGATAGATGAAACGTTTCAAGTATCTGATGTGATTGAGAAATTACCGTCTTCCTGGTCTGAATACAAATGTAGATTGAGATATGAAACTGGTGAAGTCAGTTTGGTTGAATTGGGTAAGAAGATTCAAGTAGAAGAATTACTGTGCTCTAAGGAAAAGAACGTATCTTTTGCAAGGGACATGTCCAACAAGGCTCATTTAATTGAACACAAGTCTTCCAATACTGAAAAGGGCAACAGCAGCAACCGCAACCCTAAGCCTGGTCATCACAAGAAAGGTATGTTTCAGAAACCCAAATCTGGCATTGGTAAAATTAAAGGTGCCTGTTATGTTTGGGGAACTCCTGGCCATATGGAAATGCACTGTAGAAAACGTAAGGACATTAATAATAAGAAAAACAATGCTAATTTGGTTGAAAACAATAAAACCTAGTTTTCTAGCACGGTGTCTGAAGTTAATTTGGTAACCAATGTGAGAGACTGGTGGGTAGACTCTGGTGATACCAAGCATGTCTGTGGAAACAGAGATATGTTCACCTCCTATCATAAGGTAGGGGAAAGGGGGAAACTCTACATGGATAACTCATCCGCAGCGCAGGTTGCGGAAAAAGGCAAAGTTGGGCTAAAGCTCACTTCTGGAAAAACTCTCACATTGAATGAAGTTCTTCACGTTCCGGACATCTGAAAAAATCTTGTATCTTTTGGTGTTTTAGATGATAAGGGTTTTAAACTTGTTTTTGAATCTGGGAAAGTTATTGTCACTAAGGAAGGATTATGTAGGAAAGGGTTATAAGACTGAGGGTCTCTACAAACTAAATGTAACCTCTAATGAAATGAATAAAATTGATTCTTCTGCTTATGTTTGTGTGTCATTGAATGTTTGGCATAGTAGACTTGGACATGTAAACTATAAGTCAATGAATAAACTGGCTAGCATAGGCTGCATACCCAAATTTAGTTTGGATAATGAACATAAATGTGAAATATGTGTAGAATCAAAATATGCTAAAAAACCTTATCGGAAAAATATTCAGAGAAATTCTAAACCCTTAGAATTAATTCATCCATACCTAGTTGACATGAAATCAGTTCAAACTAGAGGTGGTAAGAAACGGTTTGTCACTTTTATAGATGATTGTACGAGGTATTGTTACACATATTTACTTAAAGGTAAGGATGATGCCTTAGAAGCCTTTAAGATGTATAAACTAGAAGTTGAAAACCAAATGAATGCAACCATTAAAACTGTTAGGTCTGACCGTGGTGGTTAGTATATTATTCCTATAGGAGATTTTTGCATAGAACACGGCATTATACATGAAGTAACCCCTCCTTATTCACCATAATCTAATGGTGTGGCTGAACGGAAGAACCGAACCTTAAGGAGATGATGAATACCATGTTAATTAGTTCAGGATTACCTGCAAACTTGTGGGGGGAGGCCGTCCTCTCAGCTTGCTATGTCTTGAACAGAGTACCATTTAAAGGATCAGACAAAACTCCATATGAGTTATGGAAAGATAGACAACCTTCTTATGCATACTTTAAAGTGTGGGGGTGTTTGGCTAAGGTTTTCATTCCTCCACCTAAGAGAACCAAGTAGGACCTAAAACTGTTGATTGTGTCTTCATAGGGTATCCTGAGCATACTAATGCATATAGATTTATGGTTGTAAGTTCTGAAATTTCTAAAATTGGTGTGAATACTATTATGGAATCTAGGGATGCTGTGTTCTTTGAAAATGATTTTCCATTGAAATCTGATTCTCGCATGATATGATTTGATCCCCTAGATGTCCCTTCGACTAGTCAGACATTACCTTTAGAGGAAGATGAATTTGAATTTGAGCCTAGAAGAGGTAAAAAACTTAGAACTGAAAAATCTTTTGGGCCAGACTTCATAACATGCTTAGCTGAGACTGATCCACACACTTATAGAGAAGTCATGACTTCTTCTGAAGCTCCATGGTGGAAAGAATCCTCCATTAGTGAAATGGATTCCATTATACAGAATGGTACTTGGGAGATTGTAGATTTACCTCTAGGGTGTAAACCCATAGGTTGTAAATGGATCTTCAAAAGGAAACGTAAGGTAGATGGAACTGTGGAAAAATACAAAAGTAGATTAGTATCTAAAGGATATAAACAAATAGAAGGTGTAGATTTTTTTGATACTTATTCACCTGTTACGAGAATTACTTCCATTAGGATGTTAATTGCTATTGTTTCCCTTCATAACTTAGAGATACATCAAATGGATGTAAAAACAACTTTTCTAAATGGTGAATTAGATGAAGAAATTTATATGGACCAACCTGAGGGATTTGTAGTGAAAGGTTGTGAAAACAAAGTTTGTAAACTGAAAAAATCTATGTATGGTTTGAAACAAGCACCTAAACAGTGGCATGAAAAATTTGATCATGTAATGATTTCTAGTGGTTTTAAAACCAATGAATCTGACAAGTGTGTTTATACTAAACTTATGAATGATGCCTGTGTGATTGTATGCTTGTATGTTGATGATATGCTTATACTTGGTACAAACATGGATGTAATTAATTACACAAAGAACATGCTAAATGATAATTTTGACATGAAAGACTTAGACCCTACTGATGTGATCTTAGGGATGAAGATTAGAAGAAATTATAGTGGATATAGTCTTAGTCAATCTCATTATATTGAATCTGTGCTTAAAAAATATAACCAGTTTGATTGTAAACCTGCTTGTACTCCGTATGATCCTTGTTGTAGACTCAAAAAAAATAAGGGTAATGGAGTTTCACAACTTGAATATTCACGTGTAATAGGAAGTCTGATGTATTTGATGAATTGTACGAGACCAGACATTGCTTATGCTGTGAGTAGGTTAAGTAGGTATACCTGTAATCCAGGGCAAGAGCATTGGGATGCACTTATTAGAGTGTTAAGGTACTTGAAGTACACTTTGAACTTTTGTTTAAATTATGAGAGATACCCTACGGTCCTTGAAGGATTTTGTGATGCAAACTGGATATCAGACTCAGAGGAGTCTAAGTCTACGAGTGGTTATGTGTTCACTCTAGCATGTGGGTCTGTATCTTGGAAGAGTTCCAAACAGACATGTATAGCTCGATCCACTATGGAATCGAAGTTTATTGCGTTAGATAAAGCATGAGAGGAAGCCGCTTGGCTAAGATGCTTTTTAGAAGACATTCCTCTTTGGCATAGGCCTGTGCCAGATATATCTATACATTGTGATAGTCAAGCTGCAATAGCTAATGCTAAAAACAGCAACTATAACGGAAAAACTATTCATATTCGGAGAAGACACAATTCTCTAAAACAACTAATCTCAACTGGCGTTATTTCTGTTGACTTTGTGAGGTCTAAGAAGAATATCACGGACCCTTTGACGAAAGGTTTGTTCAAAGAGATAGTTAGTACTGCATCGACGGGGATGAGGCTTAATCTCATCAAATAAACTTGCCATGAAGGATACTCAACCTTGCTGACTTGAGATCCCAAGATCAAGGTTTTGAATGAGACAACTAATTTATGGTGGGTTATACGTGATAGCGTGACTGCATGTGAAGGATGACTTTTTATTAAGTCTTAATGAGTTTTATAGTTTCAATTTAAGATTGAAGTGGGGTGTAGTAGTAAACACTCTTGATAGAACTCACCTATATGAATGAGGAAGTGGCCCGCTTCCTATGAGAATTGAGCTGATTCTCTAGAGCATTCTGAGAAACGGGATACGTCCAGGGCCAAAATGGACACAACGGCACGAACTTGACAGCACCTAGAGTGATATCATGCGTGGAATTTATTGATGAACTACACCAAACGATGGCAGTTCAAGACATCGCGTTCATTGTCCATCAAGTAGTTCCGGTAATTTCTCACTAAGCAAAGGTTCAAGATCTTATGGACACCTATTATCTATAATGGTATTTCTCACTTTCTGATTTCCGATTTTCATCGGGTTTTCATTCATGTGGGGGATTGTCATAGAAAAATGGGCTTTATTTAATAGATGTTTTGTTCTTGGTCTTGGATAAAGGACCAAGGGGTCACTAAGGAAAACTAACACATTTTCACTTTTGGGAATGAACCTTTAGTCCCACATTGGAAAAACTAAAGATGTTTCATCTCCATATTACTTAGAAATTTGCACCTAAGGGTGGCCCCTTAGGGGTTTAGACTCTTTTGTGGTTGGGAGAGGACTAAGGCTATGGGCTAGTTGGTGCAACCATACTTTTCACACACGCGCGGTGCTTCGCACCGAAGCACGCACGTCGTCCGTCTGTTCGGTCGGTCGGGTCGGGATCGCGTTTGGGTTCGCGCCTGCGCTTGCGGCTACGACTGCGGGCTTGAGTGTGGTTGCGGGCGTGGCTGCGGCTGCGGTTTTTGGATAAATTATTTTAAATTATTTCCTAAAAGAATTTAAAACTAAATTAAAGTTTATTTTAAATGTGGGGGGTGTCTGACCCGGCGAGATTTAAGGTGAATTAATGATTGAATAATTTTGGCCATTTTAATTCCGTTTAACCATTATGTCCGTGCTTCATGCACAAAATTAAATTTCAAACATTATGTCCGTGCTTCATGCACGGAATTGATTGTCATTAAAGTTATTTCTTCCTATAAGCAGCTACTATCTTGTCTTCTTTTCCCCTCTTCTTGCTTTGTTTTGCGCACTGCTTGTTTATTTCCTTTCCACATCTATCTTGATGTTAAGTTCTTGAGGGTGATTTGTATTGTGCTTATACAAGTCATAACATACAGTTCCATCCTTGACACATCTCCGTTGTGGGGGTATAGCATCTCTCATTATTGAGGAATACCCGCGGACTATTGTATTAAGGTCAATTTGCTGAGCAGGTGGCTCTGTCCATTGTGTGATATCAATTCAGTGATTTCATTAACCTTAATATCTTCTTCTGTTTAGCATTTTTCATTTTTGCAAATCCATCATAACCATCCTACCCATCCTTTAGGAACCATCACTCTTTAGTTGGTATTGCTAAATGAAAATAGTATTAATTCTAAAGGGATGAACCCGAGGTAATACAAATATAGAAAGAGTACTATTCTGATCCAGAAAATAGTACACTGCTAAAAATTTCACAGAAAAAGGATTCCCTTTCAGTCTCTCTGAATGAGTATTTATAGTACACATGTATGATCTTGGCTTCTTCGTCGTTTCTGTGCGTCAAATCCGTACATGTGTCATTGATGACATCTCTCTTTCTCCGGCACTCATTTTCTAAATATTTGGCAGCCTTATCTGGGGTCCATCCTGCTAACGTATATTTTTCTTCTCATGACTATTTTTGTCCTGGGATGGCGTCATGTCTTGACCCTCGTACACTACGACTTTCATCGTGACCATTTATTTGATATTTTTTCTACTCACCGCGTGACCAAAAATATATCCCGCGATAACCTATCATACTTCCATTTTCTCTTTCCTCTCTTTTCTTTATCCTCTTTCATCCTCTTTCTTTTTCTCTTTCTCCTTTTTCTTTTTCTTTTACGATAACCTTTCATACTTCCATTTTCTCTCTTTTTCTCCTTTTTCTCCTTTTCTCTTTCATCCTCCTTTCTTTATCCCCTTCTCCTATTTCTTCTCCTTCCATGTGAAACTCTACCCTTCACACGGAGCATCCTCCTCTTCTTTCCTTCTCCTTTTACTCTTCCTTCCCTCTCCGCGTGGAGCCTCTGTTCCCTTCACGCGGACTCCATGACTTACTCCCCTTTCCCTTTTTCCCTCTTCTTACATACATGAATGTATTTTCAACTATCCTCTACCACGTGACTTATCCATGTATATGTGGTCATTTATCATCGTTCACCTCATGGGGTATCTACACTATACAAACTAGAAATTCTGCATGGGGTATCTACACTATACAAACTAGAAATCCTGCAGGACGAGTCGTGGCAGCCAAGGGAACTCTAAAGATGAAGCAAGGGCATTGTCAGAAGCTATGAAATGGGCGCAAGATCACAACTGGAATCGGGTGTTTTTTAAGACTGGTATAATCTTAATATTAGTGCCTTTATCAACAGTCAGCTCCTTAACCATCCCTGGCAGAGTAGGCCACTTTTACTTCAATGTATATGTTTAATAGCTATCCTATATGGTAACTATGTAATCAGGCGGCAGATGAGTTTGCCAAGCATGTTAAAATCACTTGTAATGCTGAGGAATGGTATTACCAGCTCAGCTGAATCATGATGTAACTTCTACTCCCTTTTAATGTAAAATATGGTGTGCTTTGTGTTAAATTTCCTTCCTTCAAATGCTCAGTTTTTATAGTCCAACCAAAAACATGATAAAGTGTGATTTGTTACTCTCCACAAAAAATACAGCCACAACAAACCTTAGAAATGTTACTTGAAAGCTCTACTTTATATTCTGGTACGTTTTTGTTCCAAAGAAAACAAGATGATAGCAAAGTAAACTAACACCAGCACAAGAAACTTTTAAAACCAAGCAAACCCAAACCACATAAACAACATCCTTCACATAAAAAAAAAACATAGAAAAAAAGAACCATGAACAGCAGACTATTTGATTGATCTCTCTTAACCACCTACAGTACTCATCACCAACATGTTCTGTTCTTTTGTTATTTATGAAATTCAGATGATATTTTCCTTACAATCGGTCAATCTCAACATCACTTTCTTTAAGCTTCAGCAGTCTCAGCTGATTCAGTAGCAGCAAGGATAAGTTCTGGTACAATACCTCCCATATCAGTGTAGTTTCCATCAATCACATTAGGTTGTCCCAATGCCTTCAATGCCAAATGTGCTGCCTTCTGCCTTGATATCATCATAGCTCCGAATGTTGGTCCCTGTATACAACCATTTCCAACAAAATATCAGATTTAGACACAAATATATCTCATTAATTTATAATGAATTCAACCCAAAAAATATCTCAAAAATATTAAGCAATAAAATGAGAAATCTTTTCTTACCATTCTTGGCGCACCATCAATCTCAGCAACTTCCATACCAGTAACAATCATACCAGGAACAATTTCTCTAGTGAGTCTAACAATGGCATCTTCAGCGGTGTTCATGTCGAGAGCTTTCATTCCAGGAACAGAGTCAATTAAACCAATACTCTTCAACCTTTTAACACCAGTGGCACCAAAAGGACCATCATGACCACATGAACTAACAACAATCTTGGCTTCCATGACATTAGGGTCCATGCAAGATTGTGTATCATGGTTCATCGAGACTAACGCCCAGTTGGTAACAACTCCCGCAACTTTATCGTTTTTAACAATCAAATCATCTGCTGCTACAGCATTGAACAACTTGACGTTTGGTCTGGCCAACAGCTTTGACATGATGGTGGAAGTGAACAAGGCAGCGTGCTTGATGACAACATAGGTGTCTTGTTCATCGTATTCGATTTCGAGTTCATCGAGGAATTTGTGAGCTGGTTTGCGAACAACCATAGCAGAGAAAAGTTGTCCACCTAACCAAGCACCACCACCTGGAGACACTGATTGTTCAATAAGTGCAACATTAACGTTAGGGTTCTTACTGATTTCATATGCACATGATAAACCAGCTGAGCCAGCACCAACAACAACAACATCGGTATCGGCATAAGTAATCATATCCATCATGTAACGACGGGTCATTTCACGAGAAACGATTGATTTTTTGATTGGTTCAAACTTGAATGCTGTGAGATCATAAGGCGGGTTTGCTGATGACAGAGATCGATGATGAAGTGTTGTTTTGGGGAAGTTGATCTGATAGGTTGGATTCTTGATGGGATTTGGATCCCATGGAATGAAGATTGAGTTTCTAAGAAAGGTGTTTTAGAAAGTGGTGAAGTAAGGGTTGGTGCCATGGTTGCCATTAGAAAGAAAATGAAAAGGATTTCCTAGGCTGTGTTACTCAGTGAACATGAACCGGTGGTGCTAAGATGAGGAGTTTGAAGAGTAAAGAGAAAATTGGGTTTATATGCCTGGTGAATTTGAGGCGACCAAAAACTAATTAAGGGCGACTAAGAAAACAAAATAAAGTTATTTTGAAGTAATCTCAATACATCCCTTATCCATATATTTTCTATAATGGTTAATCTATCCTTGCTTAATTAGTGTTAATTTTGATTAATTAGTTAATTAATTTGGTTATAGTTAGTGTTACATGATGAATTTGAGTTATAGTTTTGGAATAGAAATTGAGAGTGTGTTAGAGAGGAAGAAGAAGAAGAAGAAGAATTTTTGGGAAATCAGATTTTACCTAAATTCAATCACAAATATGGATAGGTATGAGGAAGAAGGTGAGATTGAACATGAAGAACATAATATTGAAGGTTCAAATACGTTTAGAGACGACGATTTGGGTTATTTGTTGGATGATCTAAATTTTGGTGTGGAAGAAAACCTAGACGATGAATCACATTAAAATGAAGATAATAATGCATCAAACAATCAGGTATTGTGTTAAGAAGCTCAAAACCCAATTTGTATGCGTTTGTATGTGATCGGCAACAAAAAACATTCATTTTTCCAGGAATTTAATGTCATGGATGTCCCCTTAATCGGTAGTTTATGGTACCATAAACTACCGATTATACGTCTGTTCCAAAATAATTGAACAATCGGTAGTCTCGTGAAGTTTACTACCTACCGATTATACAAAATCCCCAAATTGATTTTTTTTTAAATTTATTTTTACATAATCGGTAGCTTAGGAAAACTTATTGACTACCGATTATGTTAGTCGCCCCAAATTGAATTTTTTGGGATTTATGTTTGCATAATCGGTAGTTTAGGAGAACTTATTATCTACCGGTTGTGTTAGTCGCCCCAAAACTGAATTTCTCCAAACCTACAAAGATATTATTTTGCAAACTTTATAATCGGTAGTTAATGTCATATAGTTACCTACCGATTGTATTATAATCGGTAGTGGTGTAACACACTAAACCTCCGATTATATGTGTACATGACTTGACTTGATTTCTTCCTACAATCGGTAGTTTGGGTATTCCTAAACTACCGATTGTAGATAATCGGTAGCACGGGAATATTATTAACTACGGATTGTTGGTAATCGGTAGTAAGTGAACGTAATTAACTACCGATTATCATTCTCTAACTCATTGCTATTTTACGTAGATTATTGAATGGGTTAATCATGTTTCATACAAGGGTCCTGATACTTCGCTACACTATGCAAATAATTTGGTACGCTACCTAACCACTCTTAACTTGTCCTAAGAATGTATGTTACACGGTTAGGCTTATGATATTTGTTTTGTAATATGCGCATTAAGATATTTGGAAGTAAGGCGGAGGCAAAGGAATGGCTTCTCAACAAGGCAAAAGAGAAGATGTGCGTTGTAGTTCATAACAATTGCGTGAAAGTTGATCGATTTGAAATGATTTGTGAGAGAGGTGGCGAGCGAAAGAGTCATATGGGAAAGAATTATAAATACGTAAAGAAGACGGAGAGGATATACCGAGGTAACTCAAAGAAGATTGGATGCCCATTTTTAAGATTATCTTCCATAAGTCCGAAGGTAAGAAAGGAAAAGTATGGAAAATGTTTAGAGTTTCTAATGATCGTCACAACCACGAAGATCCGAAAAATCTTGTTGGGCACGTAATGGTTGCCAAGTTAAAACAAAAGGAAATGGAGAAGGTGAAGTCTATGAGGACCGTAATAAAAGCGAGTGCAATCCTATCTAAGATAAAGGCGGACGACCCCAACAACTTGTCTTTATTGTCTACAATTTATTCGGCGCTAGCAACGATCAAAATGATGGAATGGGATGGTCGAATGGTTATGCAACAATCAGAGTGGTTATCCGAGAAACACAATTACACGTTGAGAAAAGAAGAAAGGGATGGTAAGGTGATTCTTATTTTCTTGGCACATCCGAAGATGATCCAATTGGCTCAATGCTTTCATCAAATTTTGTTGATATATGCTACTTACAAGACAAACAGGTACAACATGTCATTGTTGAACATCGCTTGCCACACTTCGGACAAATGCACATTTATGGTGGCTTGGGGTTTAATGGATGCTGAGAACGATGTGAGTTTCGTTTGGATGTTGCAAACATTAAGGTCGATTTATAATGGCGAGCATTTTCCAAGGGCTATTGTAACGGATAACGATACATCCTTGATGAATGCAATAAAGGTAGTGTTTCCGGAAGCCCAGAATTTGCTTTGTACGTGGCACATTCAATGCAACATCAAATCCAATTGCAGACATCATATCCAAGCTAAAAAACGCAACAAAGGTACCAAGAGGTCCAAGGAAGAGGATGAACGTATTAGTAAACTAACCGTGGAAGAACGAGAAGAAGAGAAAATGTTGGCGGATGAAAAAATGGGTCGAGGATGGAATAATGTGGTCTTTATTTCTAAAAGCATGGGATAAGATAGTTTGGTCGATGACAGAGGAAGTTTATGAACACAAATTGAAGAACTTTGAGGATGAATGGAGCAAGAACTATCCCAAACCAGTTAAGTATTGCAAATCACAATGGTTGGAACTGCATAAGGCTAAGTTTGTGTTTGCATGGACATATGATATCGGAACTTCAAGAACGAGGCAACAAGCATTGCAGAGGGGTCCCATGGCCGATTAAAGAAAATACTAGTCGGTAGCCAAAATGGGGTCGTGTCGGTCCAAGAAGCAATCCATGAGTTCACCAATCGTGACCTCACTAAGATTTATGGTTCAATGGAAAAAAGTACGCATAGATTCCCTTTGGCACATTTAAAACATAAAAATCTTCTAAGGGGTATAGTTTACAAAGTTTCTTGGTGGGCAATAAATTTTATGATAAAACAATTGGAGTTGTACAGAGATCACGATGATGAGACTACGGTTTGCAACTGCAAGACGATGATAGGTATTGGACTCTCGTGTCGTCACATGCTTGGAAGGTATATTGTAGTGATTGACATTAATGATATTCATCCCTTTTGGAAGCAATTAACTTTCACTCCAAGCACCCCGAAGGTTGATGATGCGTCGTTCGTGGAGACGGAAATATTTGCACGAATACTCGAGCGTTACTCTACGTCAAATGGGGCACAAAAGCAAATATTAATGCACTATTTATAGGAAGCCCTTCACCCCTGTCAAAAGGTTGTTCAGCAACCAATAAAAGGAAAGGCGATGGGTAGGCCGAATACCGAAAAGCCGAGGTCAATTCAAAGAAAAGAGTTAAAGGAATGGTTATCTAGTCATCGTGACCTTTCTAGGCATGAACATACTGAAGCTGAGTATAAAGATTTGCCGGCTCCAACGAAAAGGGGTCGTCCAAGGAAGGATCAAGGTGGACCAAGCTCACGATAAGTCAAAGATAAGGTCTCTACGATTCCTTCCCAACTAAGTCAAACCCAACCTATACACGATGAGTATTTGGAACAACTCCCTTTACTCATTATACCATTTGTTTTGTCCACCGACGATGTCGATGGGGATGGCAATTGTGGTTTCCACGTTGCTTTGAAACAAATAAGAGACTTTAGTGAGGCTTTTACCGAGAATATCACCCAATGGCAATATTTAAGAAATAAGATGGCCGCACAATTATTGGAGGACAAAGAATTTTATATTGAAATGATGAGAGAATGAGATAGACATGGCAGAGAACAAGAGTTCAAAGAGTTATATACTCGTGTAAAATTCCGAAACGTATTGGAGGTGGTCGGATCCAGGTATTGGATGGTAATGCCGATATGTGGGTATCTTTTAGCAGATGTATTGAACTGCGTGGTACATTTTTTCTGTCCTCCTTCATCAGGATTTAGTGTCACATTTACACCCACAAGGACGGTGTGTGATGAGTCGGTCAAGGATAGAAGAATCATTATGGCTTTTGTTAATGGCAATCATTTTTTCGGTTTAAGTTTAACGGATGATTTCCATTACCTCCATTGACTAGGTGGTCAGATTACTTCCCAACTAACCATTGTAAGGAGTGGTTGAAGCAATCATGAAGCGTTGGGATCATTTAACAAGCTCAGTAAAGAACGTAATTGATTTGAACTAGGATGATGAATAGTTGATTTTGAATATATACTTTGAACATAAATGTATATAAAAAAATTATTAATGCAATGTTTTGTGATCGTTAACAAAAAAAAATCAGTTTTTGCATGCATTTAATTCCATGGACGTATGATAATCAGTAGATAATGGAGTAATATATATACCGATTCCACCGTAATCGGTAGTTTAAATTTTTTATAAACTACCGATTATGAAAGTTGCCCCAAATTGGAAATCGTATTTTTTTCAAAATTCTTGAACACTCATAATCGGTAGTTTAAATTTTTCTTAAACTACCGATTATCATAAATAGCCCCAAATTGGAAATCGATGTTTTTAAAAAAAAAATCACAATTTTGTACAAGCACAATCGGTAGTTTAAGAAATTCTTAAACTACCGATTATCATAAGTATCCCCAAATTGGAAATCGAAATTTTTTAAAAAAATTCATCATTTTGTACAAGCACAATCGGTAGTTTAAGAAATTCTTAAACTACCGATTATCATAAGTAGCCCCAAATTGGAAATCAAAATTTTTTTAAAAAAAATCAATATTTTGTACAAGCACAATCGGTAATTTAAGAAATTCTTAGACTACCGATTATCATAAGTAGCCCCAAATTGGAAATCAAATTTTTATAAAATATTTCAACATTTTGTACAAGCACAATCGGTAGTTTAAGAAATTTTTAAACTACCGATTATCATAAGTAGCCCCAAATTGGAAATCGAAATTTTTTAAAAAAATTCAACATTTTGTACAAGCACAATCAGTAGTTTAAGAAATTCTTAAACAACCGATTATCATAAGTAGCCCCAAATTGGAAATCGAATTTTTTTAAAAAACTTCAACATTTTGTACAAGCAGAATCGGTAGTTTAAGAAATTCTTAAACTACCGATTATCATAAGTAGCCCTAAATTGGAAATCGAAATTTTTAAAAAAAATTAAACATTTTGTACAAGCACAATCGGTAGTTTAAGAATTCTTAAACTACCGATTGTGCTTGTAACTAACCCAACGGGTTTTTTTTTTGAAAAAATAGTCGTTGGTAATGAAACACTATAAAAGAAAACTATCCCTTTCAAGGTGATTCTCATTCTCACATATCCCTTTCATTCCCAATCTCCCCTATCCCTTTCAATCTCATTCTCATTCTCATATATCCCTTTCATTCCCAATCTCCCCTATCCCTTTCAATCTCATTTTCATTTTCCAACACATTCTCACCCTACCCTTTGAAGCACTAAATATGGTAACTCCATACACTACTGATGAAGATGTTGCCATTGTTAGGTCGTGGGTTACGATCACAACGCACGAGTACGAAAGAGCGTACATTACCCAAAATAACGAACCCGTTAATGAAGATTGGATGGTGAATCAGACATCCGATTCTTGGTGGAAGCATTTTTTTAAGATTTTTGTGGGATTAGACGGAAATCAAAATTGTAGGACGTTCAAAGTCATTAAGAAACGGTTTGAGAAGTTGTTTCAACGATTGAAAGCTTTGAAACAGGAAATGAAAGTTGTAAAAGAAGCTCATCCCACCGAATCTAGTGTGACAAGAGTAAGTGTGTCAATTAATAAGTCGTTCATTAAAAAGAGTTTTCAAACATACAAACTTATAATTGATTTGTTTTTTCAGTGGGTAATGGCTTTCGCCAAATATGAAACTATCCATGGGAAGACGTTTATGCATGAGGATTGCTATCGCATTTTGGAAGAAAGTACCTTGTACCATTTCAACCTATATGCTTAAGTGTTTAAGTGTAATATAATGATTTATTAATTTCATTTCCTTTAATGTTACGCGATGTATGCCTTTTCAATTCAATGAAATGATTTTACGTTCAACTGTTTTACAAAAGCAATTAACTAATCAGTATAAGACACCGTTTAATCAGTACATAATCGGTAGACAAAGTACATTAAACTCACCAAATTGTTCATAATCGGTAGTTACAAAAAACGTAACTACCGATTGTGCATAATCGGTAGTCTAAAAATCAACTTAACTACCGATTGTGCATAATCGGGAGCTCGGGCTCTACATAATCTACCGACTGTGCATAAAAAATGGAATAGAAAAGTCTATGGACAACGTATAATCGGTAGTTACATAAAAAAAATTAACTACCGATTCTGACTAAATTTGGGTACAGGAATATAATCGGTAGTTTATGACCAAATTATAACCTAAACATAACTACCGATTGTGCATGATGTTCATGATCAATGAAGAACACTAACATAATCGGTAGTTTAATACAACCACGAAGAGCAATAGACCATTTCTCAAACATGGGATTTTGGTAATTATTAATGAAAGGTTTTTTGGTAATTATTTGATTAGTGAAAGGGTATTTTAGTATTTTTACATATCCATAGGTTATCCATTATCCACATCCATGGGATTGGATTAAAAAAGTCGCCCCTAATTAATTTTTGGTCGTCCTTAAATTCGCCAAGTTTATATGGAAGAAAATCGTTAGGATTGATAAGAAAATACCTCATCTACACTTGACACGAGTAAGCCTAGAACAGATCATACACGTACCCAAGTTTTGGTGACCCAACTAGGATGAAGTATGCACCCCCCTCCTCTTAAATTAACACGTCATCCTCCATACCTTACAATAAAACTTTGCTACCGCTCTTTCCTCCCAAGAAAGGAGTACTAAATAAGTTAAATTTTAACTTGATAAATTAATAATTTTATTAAAATAAAAAAATATTAGTACAAAACTATTAATTTATCAAAATTTTAGTGTAAAAATATAATTCAATTGTACTAATAAACATTTGTATTCATAAAGAGCACAATCATAAATAATAAAAAAATTACATACCTAAAAAATTAGATGTGTAAACAAAATTTTCCTGTTTTTCTCGGATACGAAGCAAATAATCATGGCATTAAAATACATAAAGAATTAGAATAAACAAGATAATAAAAATGGGCTTTGGATCCAATATTATATATAAAAAGAAAAAGTTTAGGAGCCAGCCCTGAAGGGTGAGGAACTGCCTATCTTTGCCACGGATGGCTCCGCCCCTAGTTTTTTTGTATCATCATATTTCTAATCAAACCATTTTTAACAAAGATTTACAACCCAAAAAGAGAAAGACCATAAACAGACATAAAATCCAAAACGACAATTTTATTAATTAACAATTTCGAATTGATCTAGCTCCTAAAATTTAAGATGTCCATGTTAATTCTATCCTAACTATTAAAAATTATAATTATAAATTTCCCGAATAATTCCAAAATAAAGCTACTACTACTGTAAATAGTGGGTTTTTTGTCAGGGTAAAATAGAAAAGTACCACAGTTGTGCTCAGACACCAAATCAAGAATCGTGGTAACTACAAAACATAACTTCTACTAGCTAAATTTAACCTTAGCCACGTAAATCCTTGCTGAAGGAAGTAACAAATGGCATAAAAATCCTTCATCTAACATCCAATACGCAAGAAAATGGTCCAGAGGCCTAAAAAGGCGTTTTTACACCAAGCTCGGCAGGCGCAATTCTGCACTTCCATATAAAAATTCGTGATCCGGGAGAAATTGGTAATGAATCAAAGGATAAATTATATATCAAACTCTTCGTATGGATGTCCTCTACACCATATTAAAAAATCACATTAATCGTACAAACGAGCTAACGGATATGATAAAAACATTCAACTAAGTCACAGCTGAAAAATCCTTGAATTCTTCACGACTTTTGTCTGTTTCGTCTTTTGAGGCCTTGAATGACCTCAAAACTTAAAATATTCCTCGATACGAGATATCTAGTTGTCTGGGCATGAAAAATTTGGGATAGATCATCAAAAACGGACTTCGTATGAAGATTTTACACTGTTTTCAGTGAAAACCCTAAATCTGAATTTTCTAACGACAAAATTCCACAAGAATTCTCTTGTCCGTCCAAATCCAAGGGGCTGATGCCCCCTACCTTGTCCGTCTTAGCAGAGATAAATATTTTCCTACTTAGTACAAAGCTTGTACTTCTTAGTCTCTAGACTAACCATTTGCGTATGCGTCTCAAACAACCAAGGAATACTTTCAAACCCCAATTGGAAAAAGAGACGTTTTACTTTTTCGTCCTCAACGTGTGAGGCTTAGTACAAAGAGTAAAAACATGGAAGGATTGCTTCTTGCCAAATTTGGAGTCTTATTCTTTTATCCTCAATGTGTGAGGCTTAGTACAAAAAGTAAAAACGTGAGCGTCTTGCTTCTCGTTCAAATTTGGAGTTTTGCTCTTTTACCCTCAACGTATGAGGCTTAATACAAAGAGTTAAAACATGAGAGTGTTGCTTCTCGTCCAAATTTGGTGTTTTATTCTTTTACCCTCAACGTGTGAGGCTTAGTACAAAGAGTAAAAACGTGAATGACTTGCTTCTCGTACAAATTTGGCATTTTACTCTTTTACCCTCAACGTGTGAGGCTTAGTACAAAGAGTAAAAACGTGGACGGCTTGCTTCTTGTCAAAATTTAGCGTTTTACTCTTTTACCCTCAACGTGTGAGGCTTGGTACGAAGAGTAAAAGACGTGGACGCCTTGCCTCTTCAACCAAAGATAGGTGTTTTACATTTTTGTCCCGAACTTGTGTGTCTTAGTTCAAATTGGAAAAACTCGTGTAGCTTAGCACACTCCTTTTAACTAAAGAGGCTTAGCTAATCCTTTCAACTAAGGAGCATTAACATTAGCTTCTAATACTTGCTTATTTGGGTTTTCTTTACACGTACAGATTTCAAAACCTTAATTTATTTATCAAAGGCCATACTAGACCTCACTCACTCATATGTGTGGCCTATCACACATATATTTTTATATGAGGCCTCTCACACATATATTTTCGTATGTGGCCTCACATATATTTTCACATGCTCAGCAGCATACACTTATTTTTACAAAATAAGCATGTCAATGCAAATTCACCTAGTTGAACATATTGTTCCTCATAAATAAAATAACTACGTGTTTTATTTTATCTTAGTATGTCAAGACTCATTAGGCTAGTCAAGTAAGACAAGTCTTTAGTCAAACTAAATAAGTCTCATTCGACTTAATATTATTAGTAGTACATAATACTACATAAATTATACGAGACATAAAATGTCACAAATGGGGGGGGGGGGGGGGGGGGGGGGTACTCATTAAGGTTTTGGTCTGGTGGTCTACGGTATGTGGTATATCATTGCACCACTAAAGAGAAACTCTGGAAAGTTCGATCAACAATTGAGTTGAGGATTGGTAAGTTGAGTAACTGATTATTCATCCTTAATCGAAGTGGATAGAAGTTGTCAATACCTTCTCTACCTTCTCCACTTCACCATTACACAACCATCGACACTTCCTTCATAGAAGAGGTCATATGACGGTTAAAATAGCTATGACAATAAAATAGATTTTCAATCTATTGAATAAAAACAATAAGTATGAAATATTACAATTCCAAGTCTAATACTCTGACCTCAATCCTTCTCTCGCTTCCCTCCCTAAGACCAACCTTTCTCCTTTTCATTTGTGACTGAAGCAAGACTGGAACGGCCATGCTTGATTTAGGCCAGGATTGTACAAATTGATCTCTCGAATCTAAATAAAGTACTTCAAAAGTACAAATGTTTAAGGATTGACGAACTATCACTTGTTCACCCTATTTTTCCAAGTTTACCCTCTTAATTTGTTTTCCCCACAAACAACTATATATCAAGAACAAACAAAATGACCACATGAAAAGGTTCAACTCCTCATTCTCAATTTACCCAAAAACCAAAATAAACTACTGCCAAGATTAGTTTTTTACAAATGAAATAAAGATTTGTAACCTATATTATATAACATTGGGCTCTCCTTTCTCAATATAGATTTAATAGTCTAAAGTTTGTGAAATTTACTCGAAGTCTTCTTAGAGATGGGTTCAGAGTGCTACTTTGCACTTCGTGTGAACCTTACTACATGAACACTTGCTTCTGGTCATCTTTCTTGAACAAGAACCATGACAGGTACTTGAACAGAAGAAGGTGCAAGATTGTTTGATGCGGATGGCTCAAAGGAAGTTGTTGGAAGAATTGTAGGACCAAGATGAGTCCCAATTTCACCAATAAGATCAAAAAAGTTATGAATTGGCATATTAGCTCCATTTTACATGGTGTCACATGAGCTCAAATGGCATATGTGAGTGGTGGTGGAAAGGAAATAACCTCAAAGCCTTGAAATTTACCACCATCTACAACATATCTTCTATCAAAGATACCTTTAGTTATAATACAACAACATATACCTCCACAGCTAACATGTATCTACCACTTATTATCTTGAAACTGTTCATCTTTAGGAAAATCTTCAATTTTAGAATTTATGTGAGCCTTCCTTTTATTAGAACCACCACCACCATCATTGTTTTGAAAATCAATATTACCATATTGAAATTCTTGACCTACTAGACTAGGTTGACCCATCTCTTGACTAGTTTGACCTGGTTGATTAGGTGAATCACCACTGTTCCAACGAATATCGTCTTTGTTCCTCTAATTATAACCGCCTTTGATAAAATGGCTGATCATTTTTATTGTCATGAAAAAATTGGAGTTCTCTAAGGATAGTTGTAACCTCATATATTAATGCATAGTCACCACTGCCATGGTTATGCTTGTTAATAGTGTTCTTGGTGAAGTTTTTAAACATTCTAGGGAAATTAGACAAGGGGATCCTTTTCTTTTTCTTTTCTGCATGGAGGCCCTTTGTATGACCCTTGCCAATGCTGGGCATGAGGGTCTGATCAATGTCACTAAAATATACAAAAATACCACTCTTATCAGTCATCTTTTATTTTTGTTGATGACTGTATGGTTTTCTGCAATGCTAATGAGCATGAAAATCATAATCTAATTAGTATTTTTGAAAAATTCAGCACAACTTCTGCTTAGCTAATAAACTTAGCTAAGTCTGGGGCTTTTTTTAGTAACAAGACTAGTCATGTTACTAGAGACAACATCAACCATATTTTAGGGGTCAAACTCATAGACATCAATGACAATACCTGGGAACTCATCTCTTCACTAAGAAATGAAAAAAAAAATCATTAGCCTAGTATGGAAAAGCTTAAATACAAGCTTACTGGGTGGAAACAGAAGTCTCTTACTGCTGGAAATTTTAATCTTATTAAAGTTGTCACTTCTACAACCACTATTTTTCAAATGGATTGCTTAAAAATATATACCGAAAAAAGTCTGTGAGGATCTGAATAATATCCAAAGGGACTTTTATTGGGGGATCACCAAAGTAACACAAAAGCTTATATATAGAGTCTTGGTATTTTATCTGCAAACCTAAATCCCTTGGGGGCTTGGGTTTTATGAACATGGAAATGTTAACAATGTTTTTATCTCATAAATTGGTTGGAAATTATCCACTGAAACACATTCCCTGTGGTTTGAAGATATGAAGCCCAAGTATATGAAGAAGGATAGTATCCTTACCATAAGCATTGAGCCCAAAAAAAGTGACTCTTGGATTTGGAAATAAATTCAGAGCATCGCTTGATTGACCCCAACGAGCGTTGGTATGTCAAGTATAGTTGTTATGTTTAGATTCCAAACTCACCGCTTGAATTGTTTACTAAATTCAACTTCGAAGGTTAGACTTAAGTTATAGAAGTGTCGAGGTTGAATACCTTAGTTACTCTTGAAGAATTGAAGAACCAATGAAGAAATCATCCTTCAATAAGAGGTTACTAACGACTGAATGACAATTTCATTTTTTATCTTTTTCACAGACTTCCAAAGAAATGGAAAAAACGAAGTTTATGATTATGGCTTTAGTATGAGAGACTTGACAATTAAATTTGATCGAAGTGTCGAAGAAATATTATACATAAGTTATGTTCCACAACTCACCGTATAGAGATCTCAAAGTATAATTTTCCATACTTCCAAAGACTATGGCATAACAATTACGAATGTACTTGTTAATCCTCAGAGTTACACTTTTGAGAAACTAAAAAGATTTCTAACTTATGTTACTGTTCAAAAACAAGTTCGAAAACAATTTTGAATGCTTGTTAGAAAGCTTGTACGAAACAAATTTTTGAATGCATATTTGAGTTGAATTCAAAATGGATTTGGAAAGCTTGTTCGAAAGCTTGAACAAGTTCCAAAGTGAGTTTGAAAGTATATTCGGTAGGAATTTCGGATCTGATTTCGAAGGAAAATTCAAAACCAAGGATATGTAACTTTGAAATCAATTTTGAAAAATAATATCCTAATTGGAACATGGCTTGAAACTTTTCTAGTTTTGTTCTATTTTCTTTAGACAAATATCGAAGGTTATGCAAGTTATGCCGAAAGTTCAAACGTTATGAACGTATGTTTGTAAATTGTTACTTTATTTTTTTTGATTTATTCCTTTGTCACTCAAGACATAATGCACTATGTGACTTATGTTGTCATTCATGTCTAATATAGAAAGTGTTGGAACATGATCCCACGTCTTCCCAAGAAGATGTTTACTTCAGGTTGACATCTTAGTTATATCTTGATTATGTCAATTATATAAATTAGGGAAGTTAGTGACAACATATGTAAGTTATGGTTGTCATCAAAACAACTGAGGAAGAACTTAATATTTGAACCTGATTCTTTTGATGTACTTAAAAGAAGTAGTTATGTGCTTACCTTTCCTAGGGGATTGCATATAAATAGTGTCCATATTTTATGAAATGCATCTTTGTATCTAGCTATTTACGTTAGTAAATCTAGTATGAAATCTCAAGTATCAATGTCGTGTATATTCTATATTATATTCATTAATAAAAATGAATATTTTTAAATATAAATGAATTATTTATGTTAATATAGTTCAAGAATATCAAGTGTAATGTTAAATTATGAAAAACATTTATGATGCATTTGTATTTTCGGAAATGACTTATCTTGTTACCATAAGAAGTTTTGGTCTAAACACTATAATAGAATCAAATGACGAGGGTACCAAGTATACACAATCTTATAGAAACAATAACGACCAAAAGATTATTTCAACAAGGTGATTCTTGGTAATAGTCAGAATTTATTTCAAACTAATTATGGGATCTTTACCAATATATGATTAACGTACAAGTATGGTTACATAATTATAACTATGAAAATTATAATACGGAAAGTAAATCAATCACACAACATACAAGATTTTGTTAACGAGGAAACTGTCTGGCAGAAAAACCCAAGGATCCATTCCAGTTCTAAATACTCTCAGAATTAAGCCGATATAAAAATTGACTACCGCAACTTCGTATATTTGAGACCAAGTAAACAACCCTAAGATACCCAATTCCTACAGTCTTGCGCATACAACCAATCTGGCCAGCACACGTGAATCCCAATATATAGTCCACTATCTTGAGTCGTTTCACTGCTGTGAAGACTTCTGCACTCAACTCATTTGGATCGTAACTCGAAACAACAAAGGACTAATTTTTTTTATTAACCAACTCACTTATCGATAATCCAAATTAATATTTAGGTCAGTGATAGCGTAGAGTAAAAGGACCTCTAGTTATATCAATAAACTCATTTGGTTAAAAAATCAAACCAAGATAATGATTATCGAAATAATCAATCTTGATGAACAAGAATCTCTCCAAGCTAATAAATGCAACTAGACAATTTGTTCGATCTTCTACAAGTATGATGTTTATCGAGATAAACTGCTTGTATAATCCAAGAGAATCAAGTTCGCATAAAGTCACATAAAGATCAAAACCAAAAAGAAAAGTCTTCAAGTCTTCAATCTTAAATTTTAATCTTCAAAGTAACCGCTGCAAAAATAACTTGATTCCATTATTGATCAACTGCACAAAACATAGCATGTTAACATTGATTGATCAATAGTTTTATCTCCCAGATCCAGAAATACTTAGATCTGTGATAGTCAAATCTTCAAACAAACTTGAGTGGCCTTATATCAGAAGAGAAGAACTATAGAATAAATAAGTTTAATCTATTGAAGATAACTAGACCATTAGTTCATAACAAGTAATCAATGAAAACTAAATAACAATCTATCCTTCTGCCAAAGGTAAAAGTAGAAGCTTTTTGATCCCAAAGAAGACTTTAAACAAAAGGCAACACAGTGAATGTATTATTCACTCTACAATCTATGAAATTGTGATCCTCAAAAACACGTATCAGCTTCATGAAATATTCTTTAATGATATCCCAGAAATGTACATAGAATTCCACCGGAAATTCATCAGGTATTGGCGATCTATTATTTTCCATATCGTTCATAGCAGAGACTACTTTATCTTCCGTAATTGTGTTCTTCATTGCTTGAGTCTCCATTGAGTTAAGGTGATAAAAATGAACATTCTATAAAAAAAAAAGGTTTATCCAAATCTTCTTCGGTATATAAATTTTGGTAAAACTCCCAAGGTGCTTCCCAATCTGGATAGGGTCTTTATGGAGCTCTCCTTTGTTGCGCTAAAAACCACGAAAGGGATTTGCACAAGTAAATAATAATATATTAATAATTACAAAGAACATAAACGAGAACAAGAATTTAACGAGGTTGAATCCTCGGGAAATATAAGAGACTTTATATATTATCGTAAAGGGAAAAAACATATAAAACCCAAGAAGAGAAGATAATTTTTGGTGTGTAATTTTCTAGGTTCTCTACTTGGATATTGATAGACATATAGGCAGGACACTTTACTTATTCTACAAGAATATGACTTTCTTATCTTAGTTATCAAGTCCCTAGACTTTAGGAAGAAGTAAACAAATTTGGGTTTCTCCCAAAATCCTTGACCGACTAAAGTTATGGTTTATCCCAAACCCAAAACTCCACAGCCTGTACGTGTTTCAGTTTTTCCTAAACTCAAAATCTCTAATCCACCGACCTATGATCAACAATTCTCTACCTCGAATCATGCATTCATATATGAGACGATCAATAACAAAATCTCATTTGTCTTCCAACGTCGATTGCACCAAAGGCTGCCTACGTATCCTCTGTGAGGAATCAAACCGAACATAGTTCACTTAACGTCCTTGCTAGAAGGCCTCCACCAAGCTCCTAAGAAACTCTACCCAGAAGGGTCACACCAAACCGGAAGAATGTGGATCAATTTCGAGCAATGACGAAACTTGACCCCAGATACTACTTTTGTCAACATATAAGCTGGATTGTCTTTGATATCGATATTCACCAGACTATGACAATGCAAAGGCAGGTTTTCCTGCATAACACCCAAGTCATCTAGCAAATTCTGTAACCGTATAGCCTCCTTAAATTCCTTTGTCACTGCCATATACTCTGCTTCAGTAGTTGAGAGAGCCACAGTAAACTGCAAAATTGATCTCTAACCAACAGGTGCTCTTGCCAAGGTAAACAAATACCCTATAGTTGAACTCCTCTTGTCCAAATCACCAGCATAGTCAGAATCCACACAACCAACACACAACTGATTGTTACTTTCTTCATTCAAAAACTCCAAGCCAACACCAATTGTACCATAAAGGTACCTCAAAATCTATTTCACAACTTGCCAATATCCTTTAACAGGATTAACATATAACGGCTGATCATACTTACTTCATGTGAAATATTAGGCCTCGGACATACCATCGCATGCATAGAGCTACCAACAACATTAGCATATGGTACTTGAGCCATATATTCACATTATTCTTCAGTGGTATGAGATATATCAGAATTCAACTTCAAGTGAGGAGGAATGGGAGTACTTTAAGATTTAGTTCCTTCGCCGAAACCAAATTTTTGTAACACTTTATTCAAATATTCCTTATGAGACAAACACTCTCTATCACACTGAATATCCATACCAAAAATCTTCTTAGCTTCTCCTAGATCTTTCATCTCAAACTCAGTTGATAATTTGAGTTTTAAATTATCAATTTCTTTCTTGTTATTCGATGCTATGAGCATATTATCGACGTACAAAAGCAAATATATGAAAGATACATCATGTAGCTTTTCAAAGTATACACAATGGTCATAGTGACTCCTCGTGTATGTCTGGTCAATCATAAACCGATCAAATCTCTTATACCACTGTCTTGGAGACTGTTTCATCCCATACAACGATCTTTTCAGCTTACATACACAATCTTTCAACAACCTTGAACCCACTCGGCTGAGTCAGATAGATCTTCTCTTCTACACCACCATGCAAGAACGCTTTCTTGACATCTAGCTGGACTAAGTCTAAATCATACTATGCTACCAAGGCCAACAAAATTTGGATTGACGAGTGCTTCACAACTGGAGAAAACACCTCATTGTAGTTAATCTCTTGTGTTTGGGCATAACCTTTAGCAACTAACATTTCCTTGTAGCGAACTTGATTCTCTTGAGATGCTTCCTTCTTACCAAATACCTATTTATACCCAATGGCTTTCTTACCATTCAGAAGCTTCGTAAGAACCTATGTGGCATTCTTGTGAAGAGACCCTATCTCATCTTGCATTGCATTTTTCACGCTTTACACTGCGTACAACTTCATAATATGTATTAGGAGTAACTTCTTCAAGAACTGGTAATGCATAAGCTACAAAATCATCCATCCAACGTGGTTTCCTGGTTTGCGTTCTCGGTTTGCTGGTTGCTATGGTCTCAATGACCGTATCTTCTGTATCTTCTACCACTTCGTGTTCCTCTTCGTAAAGAACATCATTATCTCTTGGAACTTCAGTAAATACTTCCCTTGTACATGCCATGTCTTGGTAAACATAAAAAATACATACTTAGCTAGAAATGGTAGAGTTGTATAAATTTCTACCTGCTGCAAAGGCTCACTGGTACTACTAGTGTTCTCCACCCGCCGAGAACCTCATGACTTCACTATAGAAGCTTCATAAAATTTAACGTCTCTACTCATGACTATAATCTTCTCTACTAGACTCTAAATTTTGAACCCCTTGCCTCTTTTCTTCATACTAACAAGATTCCTTTAACAACACGACTATCAAGCTTATTTTCACCAACATGATACCAATCAGGAAAACCAAAGATATGAATAGAGTCATAGCCATAAGATGGCTTACCATACCACTTATCTATTTGAGTTTTACCTTCTAACACAGCTGATGGCAACCTATTAATGAGGAATCATGCATACATAAGTGGCTCAACCCAAAACGCTTTACCTAATCCAGCATTAGATAACATACATCATACCTTCTCCAGCAAAGTACGATTCTTGCGTTCAGCTACCCCATTTTGTTGCAGTGTCTTCTTAACTGTAAAGTTCCTTTTTATCCCCTCATCCTGACATACTTGCAAGAATAGATCACTTTTGTACTCACCGCTATTGTCAGAACGTAGTACCTTGATCTTTCTGCCAGTTTGATTCTCAGTTGCCTTTTTCCACCTTACAAAGACTTCTAGGACATCACTTTTATGCCTCATGGTGTACACCCGTACGAGCCTAGAATAATCATCAATAAATGACACGAACCAATGTTTCCCTCCCAATGATGCATTCTTGGAGGGACCCCAAACATCTAAGCGAAAAAATTCAAGAAATCCACTAGTGTTGTTGATTATCATGCCAAAGCTTGTTTTTGTTTTCTTTCCCTTTACACAATATTCACAAAATTTTAATTTGCATGCAATAACACCTTTCAAGAAATCTTGTTGAATTAAAAATATAACAACTTATCACTTGGATGTGCAAGCCGCATATGCCATAAATTCGTGGTCTCCATAGCTCGATGTGCTCATAAATAGACACATATCCATTTATAGTACTCCCAGTTAAGTAGTACAAGTTATGGTGTCGTGTTCCCTTCATGATTACCATAGCTCCAGAGATTACCTTTAGAATGTCATTTTCTTCTACTAGCTTGTAGCCCTTAGCTTCCAAAGTTCTGAGTGAAATCAGGTTCTTCTTCATATTAGGTACATACCTTACTTCCTTCATCTCTCTGACCATACCACCATGTATCTTGATTCGAACTCTACCAATCCCAACTAACGTACATGTCTGATTATTCCCACATTGGATCAAGAACTGGGTCAGAGGGATCAAAAACAGCTAATTCGTACTTCTCCATTAAATTTCTCGAAGTTTGAGAACCAGTCCTGATAAGGAAATATATGATAAGTACCACCAGAATCTAGTACCCATGTACTTTCAGTTACGATACAAGTTGATGGTGTCACAGTCAGTGAGAAATCTGAAGCTTCATCTGAATCTACACTTTCCTTCGTAATGTTCACCTCGGTCTTGTTGTTATCTCTTTCATTATGCTTGGTACAATCCTCAGCCCAATGGCCAAAGTCATGACACCATGCACATTCATCTTTCTGCATACGCGCTCTTGACTTTAAACGCCCTCTACCTTTGTCACGATTACCATATTTCTTCTTATTGTCTGTCGAACGACCTATTGGAACAAGCGCAACTCCGTCATCTTCGTTTGAAAGGTTTTCACGATCCATCTTCCTGAACTCTTCACTATGCAATAATGTAGTCACCTCTTCATATGTTAGCTTTGCCTTGTCGTACATTAATACTTTAACGGGTTCATACATATCAAGAAGAGAATTCACCAGACACAACGCTTATTCCTCGTCTTTAACAATCTCTTCATAGTTAACCAAGTCAATAAGAAGTTTATTATGCAAATCTAGGTTCTCAGTCAGATTTGCACCCTTCTTCATGTTATAGCGATACAAATTTCTTTTAACATGTATCATATTCGCCACGTTCTTCACTAAGTATCCCTTTTATAGCTTTTCCTAAAGCTCTTTAGATGAAGTCTCGTGCATGTAATTAGCTCTTACCGCCGTTGCTAAGCACCCACGAATAGAACCAAGACAAATTTATTCAGTTTGTTTCATTGTTTTTCAATCATCTCTTTTGCTGACCTTCTAGAGGTTCATCTAGATCAAGATGAACAAGCGCAGCTATTACATTTGTTCCCCATAAACCAAAATTAATAGTTCCGGTGAATTTTCAACCTTGAGTTGTGATCTATGAGAGTGAAGTATTTCTTCTTTCTTTTCTTTATCTTTAGGTGTCGATTACGTTTTTTCCAGCGAACCCTCTGGACGTTCCGTATCAACCATTGTTCACAAATAATAAAATAAAGATAAAAAACTTAAACTTTGAGATCAGAGTTAACTCAAACAATTGCAGAAAAATATCTCAAATACAATATTAGGAATACCCAAAATTCTAAGAACGTTATATGAACTCTTGATGCCAATTGTTACGCTAAAAACCACGAAAGTGATTTGTACAACTACACAATAGTATTCTAATAATTGCAAAGAACATAAACGAGAACAAGAATTTAACGAGGTTAAATCCTTAAGAAAAAAAAGAGATTTTATATATTATTGTAGATGGAGAAAATATATAAAATCCAAGAATTTAGAAGAAGAATTTTTTGTATGTAATTTTCTATGTTCTTTACTTGGCTATTTATAGACACATAGGTAGGACACTTATTCTACAAGAATAAGATTTCGTTACCTTAACTATCAAGTCCCTAGATTTTAGAAAGAAGTAAATAAATTTGGGTTAATTCCATCCTTGACCAACTAAAGTTTTGAGTTTATCCCAAACCCAAAACTCTACCTCGTATATATGTGTTTAAGTTTTTTCTAAACTCAAACTCTCAAATCCACAGATATATTGTTAACATCCCTACATCCTCAAACACTTTATGGAGTTTGCTCTTCTTCTCCCGTTAGCTAATCTACGAAAGTATTGTCGCGATCTTAAATCCACTGATCTTAGCTTTTTTTTGTTTGATTCACGTGTTCTCTATATTTACCCTCTTCAAATAGTCATTTTTAGTATTGAACCTTTCGATTTTATCTTTTCAGCAGCAGTACGTACAATTCTCTAACTTTAACATACAATTCTTAAATATGCACTAGCATATCATTCACAATTCTATTGACCCTGCAAAAACTTTCCACATTCCACACCTTGAGTTTGTCTTTGATAGTTAATTTCTTATAGAAAACATAGCCGGGTTCCCACTGAACCGAACCTCCCACCACTGCCTCGTAAGAATCAAAAGATGCCCATTTGCCAGCCACATGATTTCAAATTTGAAAGGCCTGTGACCCATGCCTATCAAGTCAATAATCAGCATAATCGGACCATGATCTGAAACAGGTCTTGGCCTGGCAATTTGTGAAGTGTCCATCCCACTTCGAGTTATGTATGATTTTACCAATTTTGGTACAAGTTGGTAAGTCTTGAAAATTCGACCAAGTATAATTAGCCCTTCCCCTCCAAACGGTAGATCAACCAAGTCAAAGTTAAAGATGAAGCGATAAAAGTCTCTCATTGCTCTAGTAATTATACCTGGTGTATTTTTATCTTCAAGTAGCTTGATCACATTCCAGTCCCATCCAAGGCACCCTAGTCCCTGGTAAATCCCAAATGCCCAACACTTCACCCAAATTCCATTGAGACCATTATTTCTTGTGATATGATTTCATTAACACCCACATCATGAAGGGCACTCATGGAGTCTGTATAAGAATGAAAGGTAAAGTCCTTTGTTTTTCTTTTCTTTTTTTGTTGTTATTTCAGTATCTTTTTCTGTCAGTCACTTTTCAGCCAAAAAACGAGAGAATGCTTCAAAAGAAAAAGACAGAGAGAAGAAGACACCGTACTAGTACTCCAATTTGATGTGATGTGCTATGACACTGCCACGAGATTCACTAACATGCACACGTATTTGAGGACCACCAAACCACGGTATAGGAAGTCATGAATATCACGAAAGATGTGTATTCTATTTTTTGGAAAATTCCATTATTATATTTGAGCAAGTGTTTTAGTGAAAAATGAAAATCACTGGAATCTAACTGATATAAATTTTGTTAGCGGGGATTAATTGCAGCTTGTAAATTTGTAAACGGCACTTTTTAGCTAACGAGAAAAGAAAGTTGACAAATACATATTTAAATAACTAAATAAATAAGAAACCTAGACTAGATTACTAGTGTACTTTGATCTGAATACAGCTGGTAGCTTCCAAAAAAAATCTAGGGTTATAGAATATTTTTTAAGGGGTTTGTAAGATGATAAAATAGGATTATTATGGAATAAATCCAAAAACTTTTTATCTTAGTATTTTTTATAATATCTAGAATATCCTAAATTAATTAATAATAATTAATTTAATTAGTTAAACTAATTAAGATTAATGATTGAAAAAATAATAAATTATTTAATTTTTAAAATCAACGAAGGGGTACACGCTCCCTCAATTTTTTATTTTCAAATTCATTTACAGCTAGAAATTCATCAGTTCCTAATCTTAATAAATCTGTATATGAAAATGAATCGGTTAGGAATTAATCATTTCATGGTCGTAAATTTCTAGACTCAAGTTGTTTATTTACGGCTAGGAACTCATCAATTCTCAGCCGTAATATTCTTGTATTTGGTATGAAATTGAGAAATTTGTCATTTTTCAGTCGTAAAACAACAAAAAATTACTATCTACGACTGGGAAATGATTAATTTCTAACCGTAAATAATTACTAAGTTCAAATCAGCCATAAAATCTCCAACGACTAAGAATTCATTATTTTCCTAGTCGTAGATGGACTACTTACGGTCAGCAAAAAATAAACTTCTAACCATAGTAAGTGTTTACGGCTAGGAGCTCATCTACTCCTAGCAGTAAATAGTTCCTGAAACTGAAATTGATTTTTTTTTTTTATTTTTTTTTTTTGATCTCACAATAAATAATGAAGGAAAAGAATAATTATTTTTTTTATTTTTTTTATTAAATAGTTGTTAGATTTATATTTATTTATAAAAGAAAAATATTTTTGATTTTTCTTATGGATTAAGATATTTGAATCCTATGCAGTCTTTTTAAGAAAAAGATTGAAATCCATTTAATAGGGTTTTTCAAAAGTAGAGGATATTTTTTATTATTATTAATATTTTCAAAAAGTGATAAATAATGTTAAGTTTTAACAGTGGTGGTGGTCGTATCCTATCAACGAAAAAGTTTAAAACATAGAGACTATATTTGGTTTAGCTAACTCTCGACTGTAGCTTGTTTCTCAAATGTGGTACCACCACAGGTCCACAGTGCCAGTGGTACCAATGCGCAACACCATAGTGGTTTAACTATTTGTATAGATATTTTTAGAGAGGTTTTGATAAACCATAAATCTAGCGGTAATAATTGCATACTTGTCGAGAAAAAAATAAAACATGATCGTCTTTTTCGTACACCATGCGCACACAACCCACCTTCACGGTTAGTGTGGTATCTACTCTAAAGTCCGAACAGATAGTTCATAAATATAATCAATATTATGTTATTGATATCAAGTTATCGTTTTTTTTTTCTTTTTTATTACCAAATAAGTCTTATTTTTAAAAATGAGTTGCTAAAGCAGGACCCAGGCCACATAGTATTTGCTTATAAAACTAAATATAGCCTCATACGAAGCCCTGATATCACCGTTAACAGAATTGTTGTTTTGGATAAGATTACGAATAAAAGAAAACCGAATTAATCGAGTCATCCCAACCAATATTGTACCATACCAGATTTCGGTTCATGCCGGTTGAGAGTGATATACTGGTACGCCGGTATACCGGGAAAATTTTGGCTTACATACCGACGAAATATCGATCTATATATTTTATACCTATAATTTTATAAAAAAAATACTAGCTCACATTTTATACCTATAAATATATTTCAAAACGTTATAACAAATGTTTTTTCATCCGAAATATATAGATTCATAGATTCCATATATATTTCAAAGTTCAAACAGGAAACACAAGATAAACAACAACAACTTCAAAGTTCACCGTCTAAAGTACTAATTAAACAACGATATTACAATTCTAATCAAAATCATTATATTCATTATAGATATCATCACAGTCATTACCAAGTAGTCCTCTTTCCGTGTCCAACATCAATTGATCAGTATCATATGCATCAATGTCAGTGTCAGTTGGATAAATAGACTTACTTCGAGAACTACGAACTGACCCACTTACTTCACCAAGAATCTCCTGCAAATCATCCAAAGTTACATTATCACCTTCCACATCCAAGTTATCCAAATTTTGTGGATCCAACCATTCATCATTTTCATCCTATTCATCCAGAAAAATAGGATCACGAGCTTTCCCATCATCATTATATTGTTGGATTTCTTTGTATCGACGCTGCAATTTCTTGTTATATTGGATAAAGACATTATCATTCAATTTCTGTTGTATTAAACAATTTTGTTTCTTTGAGTGCAACTGAAATACGAAAACATATGACAGAATAGATAGTAAGCAAATGACAGAATAAATATGTGCATTTCAGTATGACAGGCAAAGGGGACTAAAACAGATGAAATCAAAGATAAGAATACTTACATTCTGAAATGTGTTCCAGTTTCGCTCACATGGGGAAGAAGAACAAGTCATACTCAACATCCTGATTGCAAATTTTTGTAGGCATGGTACATCGATTCCTCCATATGTAATCCACCAATCATCTTCATAAATACATAAACAAAGTTGTATATCACAAACGTAATCATATTTTAAAATAACATAACATAACAAACTTACGAGGTTGATCTTTATCTCTTCTTCTTATGCAATACTGACTTCCCAAGATCCCAACAACATCACTGTATAGTCTCAATTCAGACATAGCTTTATCTAGTTCATCTGCATTGGTTATTAGCCTTTCCATTGATGTATGAAGACCCTTTTTGATTTCTTCATACTTTGAATCATTATCCATCTCATGAGCATCGATCTTGTAGAATATTTAAGGATTCAAATAATAAGCCGCACAATGTAGAGCATGATTAAAGTTTTTCTTCAATCGGTTATCAAAGACATCCTGAATTATAGCCCAAGTATCTGTATCTTTACTGAAATTCTTCTCCATTTGATCCCATGTTATTCTCATTGCATCAATCAAATAAGGCATTGTAGGTTTTATCTCAATATCCACTAACCTTACAACCTTAACTAAAGGATTTAGCACACTACAAGAATACTTAACATCTGCCCAAAATGTACCACTTGTAACAATTTTAAGTACATTAATTCCTACATTTTCTTTTGCAACCCTACTTTCTGCCCACCTATCAGCCACAAACATCATTTGCAAAGGGATTTTATACTTCTGGAGACTTTCTAGTGTGTAGTACTGAGTTGCAAATCTAGTCTTTGTGGACCTATGTAAGTCTCCATTTGTCATCTCCCTCATAAAGGCCAATACTTGAAAGTGAGAATAAATATAGTTAACGAGTCTCTTACATAATACCACGGCTTTCTTGATTCTTGGAAGCTTGGAACCAAGATCTTGTAACATCAACTGAACGTAATCAGCAGCACAAGGAGTCCATAACATATTTGGGTAATCAATCATTAAGTCTTTTCCTGCCTTCTTAAAGTTGGAACCATTATCTGTAATGAACTGAACAACATTATCTTTCCCAACATCATTAATTACCTCTGTTAGAAGCCCACGTATGTAATCAGCATCATTGGTTCTGTTTGACGCATCTACAAACTTCAAGAAAACTGACCCTTTCGGACAATTCACCAAAAAGTTAATAAGATGTCGCTTTTTCCCAACCATCGGACATAATAGAACATCCAAACCTCTTCCAGTGTACCCTAAATGTATCAAGAAACGTCTTCATATAATCTAATTGTTCCTTGAAAAGATTTGTACGAATCTGACGGTAAGATGGTGGAGGCATAGCTAACATCAAAAGAAAAACATAAGAAAACAGATCCAGTTAACAACTAATACAAAGCAAGTTAAGTTATATACAAGTTAAGTTAAGCCAACTGCATACCTTTCCCGTATTCGCCAATTGCATAGATCATTTCTTGGAAACTTGGGCTTCGAACTGTATTAAAAGAAATTGAATTCTCAGTCATCCAAGCTGAAATACTTTTCCATGCTGCTTTTAGTAACTTCTCTTTCGCTACACTGTTCCTTTCAAGAGTGGCTTGCTGAGTTCTCGCGTGATTTGTCTTCATGAATGAATCCATTGGACCTCTACTATTACTTTGGCCTATTCGTTGTTTCTTCTTAGTTTGTACAACTAGTCGACTACCACTGACCTCTTTTTCTTGCACCTCAACATCAGTTGAAGCATCAGATCCTTCACCTGAGTTTGTATGCTCATACAATAAATCAACAGTAGCCCTATGAGCTTTTCTGGTCCTCTTTAGAGAAGTCTCCTGATTAAGTTTGTTCATAATATCAGTTGTTGCACTACCACATGGTTTAATATTCCCTGACTTCTGTAAGATATGATCTTTAAGCCTAGTGATTCCACCACCACGGATTTCTTTCAAACATAATAAACAAGTAATCCAGGTTGGATGATTTGGATTTTTGCGTTCACCCCATTGCCATGCTATATTTTTGGATGGTGTGTCTTTCCTTGGTGGATCTTTGTTTGTGTAGAAGATGAAGGCAACAATGAGCCACATGTAGAGGGTGTAGTGCATGAATTGGATGCATTAGAAGAATCCATAGTCACCTGATTCACAACCTAAAGTAGCAAAATTGAAACAAAACAAGTTAATATACGTGGAAACAACAAAAATGAAAATAATGTTTAGCTCTATTTACTTAGTATCCCACTGTATCTAATCCCATCATTAGTCACCATAATTATCCACCAAAGCACAAAGAACTTCACCATAATGAAGACATAAGGAACCCCTCAAAAGAAACAGACATCCTAGATTCTCATAAAAGAAAATACTTGTTACTGTATTCATCTTTTCTTATTCAGTGTGAATTACAGATGCATAACTTATATTAATTCAATGACATGGAAATAATCAAACCAGGCACAAAGTTAAAAATAACAATGCTACCTGCAGCCGATAAGAAAGGTTTTAGGAATGACTACTGAAGCATGAAAGATGAAATATATTGCATACAGGTGATGTTGAATAACAAGAATATGATATATATCTACTCTTAACAATTTTATGCTAACCAGTATAAAAGAAATTCCATCTAACCAGTATAAAAGAAATTCCATCTATGGTATCAGAGCCTTTTAGTGTTACTAGTTTTTCTCCCTTACTGGTGTTACATACCAGACTTGTTTCCTAACTCATGCATATTATACTATGAGCATGATCAGACAATCGAAACCTTAACTGTCTATATTATCCCCAAAAATGACTTAGAACTTTGAGATTACCTCATAACTTCGATAAGTAAATTCTATTAATAATCATAACAATCTCCCATAAATCCATCTATAGCTTTAAAATTTTCAGCAAATTAAACAATATCCACACATTTGAATTAAATGGATATTAAAATTGATACTAATAATAAATAAGCTAATAATCAATAGAAGAGAATTGATTTCCCGGATACAGGGTTCATTAAGACTGTTAATCATATTGGACCCAAAGATGATAAAGGATGTATTGTTAAGACTGTTAAACCTACAATTAAAGAAAGTAAAAGAAACAAAAAGCATTTTAAAAAATTTGGTAAAGAAGATACAAAGTATTGGGAAAGAACAGACCTTCAAATTGCGACCTATGTAGAAATCGATGGAATCTGAAGCAATAATGTCCTCAAGAGAAGAAAGAAGGAAGTAAGACTGTAAGAGATGGGCTGATGGAGAAGCAGAAGAGAAATGAAGAAGAAACTTTCTGATGGCTAGGTTTTCTGATGAAGAGAAATGAAGAAAAAGCTATGCAGTACGTACCAGCTGAAGAAGTGAAAGCCTTTCACCTAATTTTCGCTCACTGTTGGATTAGATTAGGTTTTTAATCTAATGGCTAATATAACGTACCGGTAATACCGGGTAATACCGTGTAAAACCGGTTTTTTACCGTACCGGCCGGTTTTCTCGGAAGAATACCGTTTCGTCGGTATTCTTGATTTCGCATCGCTCACCGGCCGGTACCGGTAAAACCGCCGAAATTTCGGCCGTACCGGCCGGTACGTATTGCATATATCCAAACTAAGATTATCATAATGGTATTCTTAGTAACCAACCTGACTAAGATGAAACGCAAAAGAGTTATGACTATGTTGTACTTTTGTAAGCCTGCCCAGATCAAAAGTGATTTCTTCAAATTTCCATCATGTATTTGATGATAGCTCAGATTAAACCTTTCTTGAACTTCTCTTCGATAAAGATTCTTTAGGCCCTCCAGAGTCGCATCATCCTCAACTGTAAAGTTAATATTTGTTGTATACAACTCCTTAGTCCAGCTGATAGCTAATTTGGCTCCTTTTGTTGCCCGATTTTCTATTATTTTTATTGATTAAGAAGGTTTTGGCTCCAATGCAAGTACCAAAAAAAGGCACAACACAAATAGCAAAATTATGCCAGATTGAATCTTTACTGGTGGCATTTCTTCTTGTGTTTATAAGACAATTCAGACAAATCAATTTATCGACTCGTGTATTATGAACGGATGACTTGTTGAGACTTATTTTCAAGTAATACAACTATCTCATGTGTGCATATATAACATGCACAATGCAATAAGCAACATATTAAGTGGGCTATTTACAATAACATATTAAGTGGGCTATTTACAAAATATTAAGTGGGCTACTTGGTTTTCAAGTTTCTATTTTCTATTCGACTCATTCAATTACAATAACCGAGTAAGGCTATTTATAGCCCAACCCTTAAACACATGAACTTGCCACCTGTAACATATGTGGCATTAGTTTGACTAAATAATTTTTTGTGCATTTCATGTTAATCCAAAGTGGGATTAACCTTATCACTTAGAAAAGATGATTTGGGCGGGTCCTACATAAAATGTGTTAACTGGTGGATCAGCCACCAAAACAATCTTTAAATAACACTCCCCCTTAGATGATCCATTGTTCAAATTATTACCTTGTTAAAAACCTTACTAAAAAAATCCATCGGGATAAATACTAATAGAAGGAAAAAAATACAATACTTGTAGTTTTAAAGCGGTTTTAATCGCCATAATTTTTCTTCTTTCGCTAAAGTTGTGCCAGGAAAACCACTTGGGATAAAATATGAACACTTAAAGCTCACAGATGAGGGTGGTCGTTTCCGTAAATTCTCTCATTTGCCAAAACCTGCGTCAGAAAAACCACTTGGGACAAAAGCCGAACGTCTGCGCCAGGAAAACCACTTAGGACAAAACCTGATAGTCTAAAACTCATATAATTTCGACGCTCATGTTGTCTCGTTAAAAACCTCGTCTGGAAAACGACGTGAGGAAAAACCAGACCGAAGGAAAAGAGTACAACGGACGTCACCCGATAACGGTGTTAGACACGCATATGCTTCCTTGTTAAAACCTTGACAAGGAAAACCCAATGGGATAAAACCTCGATGAAGAAAAAAGAGTACAACTAATTTAAGTCCAACAGAGGATTCTACGAATTTACTCCCCCTGAAGTAAAATTTTCTCAAAGCGGTCGGTGGTGCAAATGCTTGCAACTTTAGGAAAGTGCTTGGAGGATTGACCGCAGGTCCTGTGCCGAGTGCGCAATCATTGAACACTTCACATTTATATCCTCCAACCATTGCACACCAATTTGAGTCTACTGCTTCAACCTCAGGCATAAAATAATGGATTCTTGTAAACTTATTTTTTGTCGTAGAATCAATTTTAATCTTTAAACATGTAACCTGTAAATCGAAAGTTAGACAACAAGATAATACATGCATTTTATTTTTATATGGTACCATAAAATAACATGTCTACTTACATGAAAAATAGATCACCTTCCACTCTAAGGTATCACATAAATCAATAATACAATAAGTATCGACAATTATCAAAAATTGGATACTCTAGTCTATATAGACAAGGTTTATATGCTAGCATGTTCTCCAACTTCAGGTCGAAAAAATAATTCAATTTCAATGAGATCTCATAATTTAGTTCAAGCGTGGATTTTAGCGCTATTAAGGGCTTTTCAAGAAGCCAAAGATGATATCATCAATTCATCCGTATTTTTAACTTCACCAAGAACGTAAAGCATACAAAGGACTATTTATAAAATTCTCATCTTCGAAGCGGTGATTATGACTAAATTTCAAGCCTGACGTAATTCAAAAGTTCAGGTGGTTGCCTAAGTCAGGAACTCAAATCCTTTAGGGATCCAAATATAATCACCAATCACTAGTTTGAGCTAGATGAGATTTGAGTCCTTTAGGAACTACCACGCTAAATTGAATCAATATTAGGAGAATACTTTAGTTTTACAGAACTAACCCTGGGGTTCAGCAAAAAAACCCAAATCACACTTAAAGCGATTACATTACTCTCTCTGCGCTTCATCTCAAACGCCAACCTGTAACAACTAGGCTTCATAATTTTTCAGTGTGAGTCGGATCCAAACTTTGCGCTTTTTCGAGAGATCCCAGGCTCTACCTTACTTTGAGGGGATTGGATTATGTGCTTACCAATCACGATGTCGATATATCTGTGTGGGGTACATAACCATTAATATAAACAATAATCGAAAATTATGTATATCCTAAGCATTTCTCGAGTGCATACACATTTAAAAATTTCATAGGCTGGTACCAGCGGCACTTCAGGGGCATTCTCATCTTCTTACCTTTAGTATGGAGGTATAAACTTAGAGAATGTGAATCATATCTGATAGTCTCCCACGAGCACTATTTGTAATAATGTCATGAGCACTACATATTATAAAGGTGATTGGATTCTTTTATAAGGCATAAATAAGGCAGTTGTTCACACTTCAAGCATGTCTTAACTGCGAGATGTATGATTTAACCTGGTGAGTCAGCTTGTCGTATTTGTATCCTCAAGCAAGTAACAAATAATACTCTCCAAAATCTACTGCAAATATGTATTTTAATCATGAGTGTTCTCGAGCACCACAATTGCATCAAATATCTTGGTGTGAGAAAAAAAAAAGGGATAGTTTCACGCCAATATCAAGTGGCAGCTAGAGTTTCTATAATCAGGACGTACAAAAAACTTAACCAAATAACCTATCTAGTAGTCGATATTGCTTACTCCAACCTCTTATTGGTTTCTGTCATCTTTCTGACTTTATGATAGAATTCTTTAATTTTGTCGACATAACATGTTCCATCTTATGGTGACAGCTTTTCTCCTCCTGATTAATGCGGGAAAACCTTTTAGGTTATCAACATAATTTGCACCGACATCTTATGGTGACTTTTCTCCCCCTGATTCAAGTAGGAGAACCTTAAAGGTTATCAATCTTATTAACTCCCCAAATTCTGGTAGTATTTTGGTTTTCCTGATCATTCGGAAATATTATCATCTTATTTATGGAAATTTCTGGTTTCATAATTTTGTCCGATTCTTAAGAACAACTCTACTCACGATGGTTTTGGGTAATAACTAAACCACACATAAGATATCTGATAGGTTTCTGAGAATACCTATGTAATAATAACCGCAATTGCACGACATCTACAATGTACAAACAGCAAATACGGGTCGAACCCACATGGAGGGGGGAAATTGCTGTAATCAATACTTCTAATAGACTAACTAGAAACAATATTTTTGGGATTTTCAAAAGAATAATAACATAAAAATAAACTAAACTAATAATATAAGTGCAACGAAGAGAGTTGGTAACCAGGGTTTTTAATATCCACAACTATTTCTATTTAATTACTGAAATGAAACATAACTCCTGAATATTTATCTATTGTTCGTTCTATCGACATCACTTGTAATATGTATTAGAGTCGTAAATATCAATGGGACACCCTAAGCGTGGCGCATCAAAAGCTCTAAGTCTCAGAATACACCATCAAATTGCGTTAGCGAGAAAATTATACGAAACTAAGTATTGGCTCACAAATATGACTTGTAATTTTAAACATACCCCCATCAAAGAATTTAACCCAAGCATGGAATATCAAATAATAATCAAATATATCTGTGTCCAATTAATTACGCACAGAGGTTACTGTATTATACAGAACAGGTGAAGCAACAACTAATTTTTCAGTTAATCAATAAACTAGAATCAAGAATTAGTTATATTCAAATCATAATAGTCTATTACCAAATAAATAAATTCAACTGGTCTTAAAATCTAAGTGGTTTCAACATAAAACCCTTGTTACAAAGCAATTAGAACATGACTGTGGGTTTCTTAAAACCCATTAAAAATAATTAACATAACTAAAGAGGTATAGAGATTTGACTATTGTCTCTTCCCAGCCGTTACTTTCCGCACTCCAACAGAACCCAGCGGACTTCTTTCTCCTTCCCCAGGCTATCTCCGCCTCCAGAACTCAAAAAAATCGATCCCCGTATCTTTTTTTCGTTTTTGTCTTTTACAGTCCACCTAGCCAATAAAACAGCAGACCAAATTTTTATCTCATACCACGTCTAACCTCGGTCCCACCTTTTATGATTTGTCCCATTTTTTTTTCCACGCTAGCCAAGCAAAACCTGAAGAAAAACTTCTACATTTGCTTTTTTGTCAGTTCTTGCTTTTTGTGATATCCCCTCAACTTCCTAACTTTTCTTTTTACCGATCCACTTTCACTTTTTTATTCACGCAGCACAGAATACTTGAGTCAAAACTCCTACCTACTCCCTTTTATCAAGTTCCTAACAGCCTCACCACGTCACCTATGTCACGTCTCCTATCCAACAATCCCAGCATCCCCTTCACTTCCCTTTTCTATTTAATGGGAACAGAACCTGACACGTTCCTGCCTTTTTTTTTTTCTCACTTTTGAGGCGCATCTTATAAGGAAGTAAAACCACCTGCCTCTTTTTGACCATTGAAGTTGTTGATACCTGAAAAATCACTATCATGGATAAAGTGAGTCATTTCTACTAGATGGTCCAGAATTTATCACTACTTTAAAAGCTTAGGAGTTAAGTCCTAAGTGAACTACTTTAGGAGATTAGGAGTTAAGCCCAAATACTTAGTAATATTCCCATGGTAATTTGAGAAGAGGAGAAGAATATAAAGAGAAGCTAAGGGTGAGAATTAGTAGATGGCACTTTAGCAATAGTAAGGGGCAGGAGGTGATAAAGAAGGAAAGTCTATAAAAGGAAAAAGGATTGTACAAAGAAGGGATCTTCTTTTTCTCTCTCTACACATAGAAGGAAAGGTGTAGTCCTTGTTGTGGCTAGGATTTGTCTCCCCTTTACTTATTTACCCTAAAATATTTTGGCGACCATAGTGGGAGGCTCGTCTCTAGTCCAGCAAGATGCACTCAAGGAAAGACACTCCAGTTATACCACCCAACCAATCGACTAATGACAAAGTAATAATAGAATACACAAGTGGTGACGACGAGCTACTAAGACAAGCCATCGTCAACACACCAATCGTACAAACGGCTCACGCGGAAAAGGTAGAAACATTGGTCAACAAGAATAAACAACAACCAAAGAAGGATACTCAACAAAAGCAAACTTTACAGGATATGTAAAAATTGAGATGAAAGGGAAAAATCGTTGTTAACAGAAGCTTCAGAAGCTTATGAGACAAGCGGAAGAAGAAGCGGTGGTTATGAGGAAAACACCAAGCGGAGAGGGATCCTCCCGAGGAGCATCACAGGAGGCGATCGCCAAGTACCTGGAAAAGCATTACAAAGTAGTCAAGCACGATAGATATGATTCCATGAACACCCCATACTCGGCTGAAGTAGCCGAGTATCAGTACCCAGAAGATTATACGTCTCCCAATTTCAAGACCTACGATGGACGAGGAAACGCTCGAGAACACCTTAGTCAATTTTTGTCAACGATGAATGCGTACGCATCCGACGGAAAGTTGTGCCTAAGAGAATTCCCTAAGTTTTTATCAGACATAGCCTTCACCTGGTATGATAACCTGAAGCCCGGAAGCAGAAAGTAGTGGTCAGCAATGAGTATGTTGTTCTTAATAAAGTTTTATTCAGCAAAGAAGAAGGTCACGATGATTGATCTCAGTAGGTGTAACCAAAGAATGGGGGAGGAAATCGGAAAATTCATCACGCGATTCCGGAACCTCTCTCTCGAGTGTCATGAATACAACAAGGAAGAAACTCTAGTGGAAATATATGTATGAGGAATGACACCTATATTCAAGTGGAATCTTGCCAACTTTAAGTTCCAGACGTTCGTAGAATTAGAGGAAGCGGCATCCAGAATAACAGATTATGCGGACGTTCTGAGCCTGAGTAATATGGATCATACGTGGAAACATTCGGTCAATACCGCGTCAGTACCAGCATTCAGCAGTCGCATTATGATCAACCTCGACGCGAGAAGGCCTCCCGCGTTTCATCCTTACAATGAAGGGCGATGTAACAGAGGGCCTAGAACGGATCTAAATCGATTACCTCCTATATCGTGTAGCCGAGAACAGATCATCGGCCTGCTCGAACAGTGGGTGGCGAATCAGGAAGTGACACTACCACCTTTGTTTTTGGATATCAATAGGGTTGACAAAAAAAATACTAGATACTGCCATTACCATCACCGAGTGGATCATCCAACTCATGAGTGTTTCTCTCTTCGCCGTATCTTTCATCGAAAGAGGAAAGCAGGAGAGATTGAGATGGGAAGCCAAGCAATCAACGAAAATCCGCTTCCCCAGCACCATGTAATGATGATATCACATAACCCACCGGAGGACATATGGAGACCCTGGGAACCGGCAGAAGAAGAGGCGTGCAAAATAGAGGAAGAGATCTCGGGCTTCGAGAACACCGAAGGAATATTTAGCAATTTTTTTCCAAAACGATCGTGGCTTAACAAAATTTCGACTCGTTAGGTTTCAGCGAGAACCAGACTCAAAAAGTGGCAAAAGCCATCGCAGCAATAGCGGATGGCATTCCATATAGCCCGACACCTAAGGGGGTGATTACCTTCACAGACGACGATATCTATTACCCTGGAGAACACTTCTTCCCGTTTTACCTTATGGCAACCATCAACAAGCAACATTTGCAAAGATCATTTATTAACGTAGGTGCGTCCTTGAATCTGATCTCGCTTCACATGCTGGAGATTTTGGGCGTACATCGATCCGCTATTCGGATGCATGTGACCAGAGTAAAAGGGTTCGGAGGAAATACTCAAAATCGATAGGAGTTGTCAGCCTAGTGATGAGGATTGGCCAATAAAGGGTTTCACACCATTTTATATGTTAGAAGATGAAACGAATATTTATGGTTGCTCAAACACAAAGTTGTGGCGTCAACTTATCACCAGTACGTAAAGACAAACATGGGAGGAAAACAATATCAGATCGTATCAACCAATAACTTCTTTGGGCTGGAAGAAACATACATGGAGGATGATGTATTCTATGATATTCCAAAAGAAGTGGAAGAAGCGCCAGCGACCGTACTTACCCCGCTACCTAAGTGGAAGCACGAATCGACCACCAATGAAAAAGTTGTAAAATCGGTATCAGCCCGTCACGGATGATGGTTAGCCCCCCCACCCCCCCACCCCCCCCACCCCACCCCTCAAAGAAACAAAAATTGTAAGGAAGTTCTCAGCTCCAAAGGTTTTCGAGGCCAAGAGGAGGACATGTATACCGCTTATAACAATCAGCTGAGGGGACTTCCGAGTATGAGCATGAGTGTATTCTAAATTCTATTGATCAAAAAATGATGGAGTCACCCTCAGGACTTGTTGAAGGGACCGAATCACTTCCTGTAGAGACATAATAAAAAAAAAAGAGGAGCGCGTCGTAGAAGGTATGACTACAGACAGAATGTAAGAGGTAGATATAGGAACTAAGGACGAATAATGACTCATTAAAATAAGTAGAAACTTGAATGAAAAGAAAAGAGACGCGCTGGTCGGACTGCTAATAGAGTACAAGGATGTGTTTTCTTTCAAGTACGATGAGATTCCAGGCTTAGATTGTGACCTTGTCACTCATAATCTAGGCGTTTCACCCGATTTCCGACCTGTCAAACAGATGAGCCACAACTTTCCGCAAGAAACCACCTTAGCGATAAAGGAAGAGGTCGAGCGACTATTGGTGGCTAAATTCATAAAACCTATACAACATCTTACGTGGTTGGCCAACGTCGTACCGGTTGTAAAAAAAATGGAAAAATTTGGTGTTGTGTGGATTATCGAGACCTCAATCGAGCATGCTTGAAGGATGATTTTCTGCTACCGGTTAGACGCTTTGGTAGACGCTACGGCACACACATGATGTTCTCGTCTGTGGACGGGTTTAGCGGTTATAATCAGATCAGGATGACTGCTGAAGATGCGTTCAAAATAACGTTTCAGACCCCATACTGTAACTTTTATTATGTGGTCATGCCCTTTGAGCTAAAGAACGCTGGGGCCACCTACCAAAGGGCGATGACACTGATCTTCCATGATATCCTCCACCAAAGTGTAGAGGTGTACGTGGACGACATTGTAGTTAAATCAAAAACAAGGGAAGATCATATTGAACATTTGAGACAGACATTCGACAGATGTCGCAGGTTCAAGTCAAAGATGAATCCGCTAAAGTGTGCTTTCGGTGTAACCTCAGGCAAGTTTCTCGGTTTCATGGTGAAGGATGAGAGGATATAGGTCGACCCATACAAAATAAAAGCTATCAACACGATGATACCTCCCAAAGATGTGAAGGAATTGCAAACCTTCATTGGAAGAATGTCATACGTACGATGCTTCATCCCGGGCCTCGCTCAACTCTTGATCCCATTTCTCCCGATTTTATAGAAAAACACAAAATTCAAGTGGGAAGAAACGCAACAGGACGTGTTCCATAAACTTCAACAATGTTTGGTCAGTCCTCAGGTACTCAGGCCTCCTCTCAAGGGAAATCCCCTCTACTTTTAAACCACCTTCACAAACCTGGCCATAGGGGCGGTTTTGGCACTGGACAAGGGGAACGATAATATATCACCCATCTACTATGTTAGTCAAGTTCTGAAGGACGTCGAGTTGCGATACCCCAAAATCGAACAAGCGTGCTTAGCCCTGATATACACGGTGCAAAAGTTGAGGCTATACCTTCTGGTGCATGAAACCGTTGTCGTTGCAGCAACAAACCCAATCGTATATCTTGCGACAAAGCCAATCTTAATGGGAAGGACCGCAAGATATATCTTCCAACTATCCGAGTTTGGACTCAAGTATCAAAATCCCAGAGGCGTCAGGGGGGGAAGCAATTATTTGACCTTTTGGTTGTTTTCCCCGGAAGAGACGATATATCCACCCACGATGATGTGTTAGGAGAAGTAGCGGAGGTAGAAGAAGAAGCCTGGATTATGTCCTTCGACGGGTCCTCATACGAGAAATTTGGGAGAGTTGGCATCGTATTTGAAACACCCACATGGGAACTATTATCCTACGCCTTCAAGATGGACTTTCATTGTAGCAATAACGTGGCCGAATACGAAGCACTCATACTGGGATTAAGATTGTCCAAGGAACTCGGCCTTGGAAATTTAGAATTCAGAGAAGATTCCAAGTTAATCATCAGATAAGTTCTCTTTTCTGCTACTGTGGAGAAGTTGCCCTTATGAGTGACGAAGTTGGGTTGTTGACGATCAACGAGAATGCGCACTTCATTGTCGTCTTGAGCATGACCAGTATTGGCATCAACAGTCGCTTCATAAGTGTTTCTAGTATGTTCTGCTGGAGTCAATTTCTTGGTAAGAACCTTGAGGAAGGTAAGAACCTCCTTTTGAGTTTTTATCCATCTTTGTTTAAGTCTTGGAAAGGGTTTCATGTGTTTACATTAAATCAACGATGGTATGAGGAGTTTTTTCATACCTTGCTTTCTTCAGTGTGTTACTTAGATGGAGGAGGAGTAACATTGTCAGCGTTAGTAACTGGAGGATTATTACTTGGATTGTCAGCATTACTGGTACTGGCAGAATCCACGTTGGGAGTGGTTACTGAGCGCAACCCAAGATCAACCATCTTAAAATTGAGGAAATTGAGAAACTTGAAGAATTGGATTTGTAACTGAGGGATTAATCTCCCACCGTGGTCGCCAAAATGTTAGTGGGTAAAAACGATTGAAGGGTAAAAAGGAAAGAGTGATCGAGTAGGTTAATACTTGTGAGGTCAAATCTCTTAAACACCAAACATTTGTACTGTAGAAGTAATTTTAAGATTCGAGAGATCAATCTGTAGGAAATTTGCCTAAATCAAGAAATGACCGTTCCAATTTCGCTTCAGTCACAAAGGAAGGAGAAGGGTTTATCTGTAGGGAGAGAAGTAGAAAGAGTATTGAGATCAATGAAATTGAATGTTGATGGTGGTATGTGTTTGAACTGCTGTAAAGACAAAATGATAGCTTTGTGATCATTCAAGTGCTTGTGAGATAAAACTCTTGTCCCATATCGATAGGTTAAAGAACCTATTTATAGCAGAAGAAGTTAACACATTGATCTCCTAAGTGGTGACAATTGTAGAGAAGTGGAAGAGTAGAGAAGTGGAAATCATGGTGAAAACCGACTCCGTCGTGTGAGTGGGACTTGGCAGTTGTGCAACCACTATTCCCTTTACTTCTTCAACTGTCGACACGATCTTTTACTTTCTCGTCGTGGGTGTATCATTACATCACACGTGTTGTAGGACGCCAGAGAAAAACCCTAGTGAATATCCCCCCATGCTATATTAATGATGTCTCGAGCATGGTTGAGTCTACTTTGTAAACGATTGGTCAGTCGTTGACCAAGCTAGACTGTCAGTCTTAGCGTGTTGATGAGTCTAGCATGTTGACTCAATGAATGAAGCACTAGTTGTGTGCTGAGAAAAGCAGTGATGCTTAATATATTGTGAATGTAGAGAGTCTAATTAATGTTGACACTGGTAGTTGTGTCGTATCATCATGTCAACTGGGGAGCAATAATACTCGAATGATGTTTTTCGTTTCGAGCCTCAAGTCGCGTGAGCGCTTGGTCGTGGGAGCACTAAGTCGAGTGAGTGTTAGCAAATTGTAAAATATTTAGTTTCATCAGAGTAGGAAAAAACAGAGGTTATTTTAAATATTGGTAGCAGGACCAATTGAGTTAAACCTTAAAATGGCAGATGAGTCAACGACACATGAGTGATGCCAGATGACCGATGAAGATGAGCGATGCCAGACGACCGATTGTAGATGAGTGATGCCAGATGACCGATGGTAGATGAGCGACTAGTGAAGAGACTAAATAGAGAAGAGGTAGAATCCCAGAAAGGGAGGACCGACCAAAATGGTGGGACCGGTCAAGCGTAGGTCCAATTAATGATTAAACACGAATTTGGTAGTTAGTAGGACTATACTTCACGTACCATGTCGTCTCTTTATAACTGTGTAGAGCTATGTGTTTGAAGCAAGAGAGTTTAGGCTTTGATGGAAAAAACATAAGAGTTTTAATGGAAATAGGAAATCCTAAAATAATATATATAATAGTAAATTTTTTGGGAAAAAGAATATGAGAGTGGGACTGGCCAAGGGAGGCCGTTCGATTGGCGCCGATCCCACAAATCCCTTATTTTTTTATTATTTTATCTCTCTCTTACATGTTCTTTGACCGATGCTTTGAAGAGCATTATAGTTATTTAGACCCGTGGGTGAAAATTTCAGACATGACGTCCTTCGGTAAAAATGTTGTAGGTTCTTCATACGATGTCCATTTTCGATGATCATCCCCAATTCGGAATCCTGGGATCGCTGGATACATTTTTCCTCAGAAGGATTTAGGTTTTGAGATTGTTTAGGCCGTCAAACGGAGCAAACAGTAACCTTCCAGATGAAATTCTGACATTTTTATCTTGTAGTTCATCTAGAGTTTATATCATATTTCCTAGACCGCTATTCGGAATGGGATGCCTTTTAGTATGTCGTAGTAGACATGTAGAGGAACATATGTTATTTAGAATATTTTGCCCCATTCCACACCCATTATCACGTTTTGTAAGGTGATATGACGATGTGCCAGAAACTAGGTATTAATCCAAATTAGGGTTTCGTTGTATTTCGACCAATATTGGGATTTTTGATGCAACCAACATTGGGAATATGTTATTAAATATCGACTAATAATTATCGGATCTTTGGTTTTTGCATTTGGCGTGACGGTGACTTACGAACACGCGGTGTTTCGTCATAGTACATTTGTGCCCAGCTTGTTATGCGTTATGATCAATCAATGTTATTCAATTTGAGTTTGAATATTAATGTAAAGTCACCCTAAATATTCAATCAGGGAATATAAAGAGGAATTGAGATGTTATATACTAGTGATTAATTCATCTAGGAGCTACCCTATCATTGTAGAGGAGTAAGCACTGAGTTGCACAGTACTAGTGTTGTATGTAGAATATTGAGAGCTCAGCTGGGTGAGGCTCTAATATCATATTTATATTTTTAGAGAGAGTACAGGATCAATGTGAGATTCCTGTAGTGAGCGTTCGATATTTTAATTCTCTTGCGGAATATAAAGTATGAATTTTATGATTTTGATGCCGGGTCGAGACGATTTTACTATTTTATCCTTTGCTAAAAATCCATCATCTACCCCAGGACAGTTGCAAAGACTTCCAAGCACCACCACAACCGGACGAGGTATGTGTAGCATAAGAGGATGATTGGAGGAAACCATATATAGACTTTATCCAGCATGGTAAATCACCCGTGGGAAGAAGAGCCGCACTCAAAATACAGAAGAAATCCAACAGATTTTTCATAAATGAAGGAATTCTGTATAAAAGGAGTTACAGTAACGCGATCATGAGATGCCTATCGAAAGAAGAGGCAATAAAATTCATGACCAAGTCGCGTGACGCAAAGCATCAAGGGATGCGCAAGTTATTCTTACAAATCTATGAAGGAGGCTTCTATTGGCCAACCATGGAGAATGAAACAAAAATGCACGTAAAGATGTGTCTAAGTTGTCATACCCACGGACCTCTGATCCATGTACCCCACTCCCATATATACAACATTGTCACACCTTGGCCGTTCTACAGTTGGGGCATGGACTTAATTGGGTCGATAAACCCAAACTCCTCCAAACGGCATAAATATATCATCACCGCAACCGAATATAGTACAAAATGAGTAGAAGAAATCCTTCTGAAAGATTATGCAGGAGAAACCATCGTCGTGTTCATCAAAGAGCATATGATCATTAAAGATGATAATGCCAAGTCGTTCATTAACAAGTATGTTTATAACATATTGGAACAATACAAAACCCGACTACATACATCCAATCCTTACTATCCTTAGGGAAATGCATAGGCGGAAGCCACCAACAAATTATTGCAAAAAATCCTGAGCAGGACCGTGCATGATCACCATAGGGAATGGCAAGACCATTTTCCACTAGCATTATGAGCATATCGAATTTCTAAGCGCAGCTCAACGGGAGCATCACCCTATTCCTTGGTCTACGGGGAAGATGCCATTCTACCAGCGGACATCACCATTCTTCGGCAAGAGTTTCTATGGCAAGTCTAACCACGCCAGACGAGGTTATTCGTTTTGCCCACCTGGACATTATAAATGAAAGAAGAGCTCGAGCTGAATGTTTTGTTGAGGCATACAGGAAGCGCGTCGCCAACTACTACAATCAGAAGGTCAGAGAGAATTTTCAAAGTCGATGACCTAGTGCTCAAAATTGCATCACATGTACAATGGAACGCAAGCGCTGAGAAGTTTGCATCCAACTGGGAGGGACCTTTCATAATCCGAAAGACTGCCGAAAGAGGATATTACCACTTAAAGCGGATGGATGGATCCAATATTAAGACACCTATCAATGGAAAATGGCTAAAAGGGTTTCATGCATGAACAATACTACAGAAAATATTTTTGATCTTAATAAAATAAACTCTTGTTTTATCTTATTTGCGCCTAAGATATAATGTTATGGTCACAACAGCGACAGAGGGAAAAAGCGCCCCTGTTCGACCACTCCACTAAATACCACAATGGTCACAAGAGAGACAGAGGGCAAAGCGTCCCTATTCGACCACTCAACTAAATACCACAATAGTCACAGGAGCGGCAGAGAGCATATCGCCCTTGTTCAACCACTCAACTAGATATCACATGGTCACAAGAGCGGCAAAGGGCAAAGTGACCATGTTCGACCACCAAACTAAAATATCACAAAGGTCACAAGAGCGCCAAAGGGAAAAACGCCCTTGTTCGACCACCCAACTAAAATACCACAAAGGTCATAAGAGTGGCAGAGGGAAAATCGCCATGTTCGACCAGTCCACTAAATACCACAATGGTCACAAGAGCGGAAGAGGGAAAAACGCCCATGTTCGACCACTCAACTAAATACCACAATTTTCACAAGAGCGGTAGAGGGCAAAACGCCCTTGTTCGACCATTCAGCTAAATACCACAATGGTCACAAGAGAGGCAGAGGGGAAAACGCTTCTGTTCGACCTCTCAACTAAATACCGCAAGGGTCACAAGAGGGTAGAGGGCAAAGCATCCATGTTCGACCACTCAACTAAATACCACAATGGTCACAAGAGCGGTATAGGGCAAAGCGCCCCTGTTCAACTACTCAACTAAATACCACAATGATCAAAAAAGCGGTAGAGGGAAAAGTGCCCCTGTTTGACCACTTAATTAAATACCACAATAGGTCACAAGAGCGGCAGAGGGTACATCGCCCCTATTCGAATGGTTACAGTAAACACAAACTTGTTGATCACAATTCATATGGGACAAGATATACTTTAAACATCCAGACCAACGCGTCTTATCAAAAAAAAAAAAAAGAGAAGGACAGAAGGTAGCACAACATACTCGAGAAAAAAGGAAATATACAACATTCATATAACATTATGACGGGTACAAAAAGTAAGAAAAGAAACTCATGCGCGACTCAGATACACATTCACACGAGCTAAATTTCGCTCATCAGGTTCAATTTCCTCCCGAGCGTTGACGAATGATTCCAACAGGGACGCACAATCGCCGTCTTTAGAACCTAGAGCTTTGAAGCAGATATCCATAGTATGCAAATAAAATGACTGACTGACAACAAACATAACTGTAAGGGCCTCCACAAGGCGAGTGTACCCGCTCACGTCGGCCATAAGGATAGCCTTTTAAGATTACAAATCTCCAACTTCAAGTCGGATACAACCACCCGACCATCCCGAGCAAAAGGAGTATCAGTCATACTAGAGAGAAAGAGAGGGAAGAGGAAAAGGAATGCACACACACACACATACACAAATAAATAAATAAATTCCAACGCTGCTCGAAATAACTTGCCTTTAAAACACGTTTTTATTCTCAAAGAAGAAACACATCCAGACATTGAAAGTAAGTTGCAACACGAAGTTCACGATAATAGTGGTGATGTTAAAAATAAAATAAAGGAGCAACCGACCCTCGTGATGCGCTTCTTGTAAAGGACGATCCGCGTCTGTAAAGCGGGAATGTGAGATATTATTCTCACGATCAAAATAGTCTAACACAACACTCAACACATTAGATATCTGAGTCAATCGAGTAATCTCCTCTATCAAACGAGCCTCCGCCATATGATAAAAGGGAAGATAATATATGCTACGCCAGAACAGATGAAAAACAAGAGGACAGTAAAAGATTAAGGCTGAAATTAACCAAATAAGGAAATAAATAAATAATACACACAATGGTAGGGTAAAACTACACATTTAATAAAGCATTAAAACACCAATAAGCATTAATAATATTCTAGGGAACATCAAGAGGATTATAGGATTAATCGCCATGACTAGCGATTGTCGCGCGACAAGCCTCTATCTCTCGGTCCAAATACCTCATCATAAGAATAGCTTCATCGTACAGTCGAATAACTAAATAACGGCGAGTGACAGCTTCATTATGCAAACGTTGAACATCCCGAAGAACCCGATCAGAGGCATTGGTACTACGAGCAATCTCGAGAGTCGCGTCATGTTCACTAAAAGCAACCCGTATGGCAGCACGATAACTCATCCTATGGGTCATCTTTCAACACTAAAAGTCGCGTTAATTCGTTCCGCTTATTAAGCGGTGCCACGAGCGAAGGTACATGAGCTATAGTCAAAGTATATCCGTGAAGTTGATGAGACATACTCAAAGGAAAGAGACAAGTTAGATTAAAAAAGGGGGGGATGTGTATAATGAGGAAAATGAGAAGAACAAAGAAATATTTAGATAGAAAAAGCAACGAATATTTATTACCACATGGTCAACAAAGGACAATTACAAAAATAAATGCTCATAGGAACTACAAATCCCTAAAAAGATACAATAAAAGACACTACCACAAACTAATTGTCCTGCCAACTTGCACGACAGATTTCTATCTCCCGATCTAAATCTTTCATTATAAACATAACCTCCTGATATTGAGAGTTGGCAGCACACTGCCTCGCATGAGCCTCAAAAAGTAGCCGATTGACGTCACTCATGAGCATCAGCATGAGCTTTCCGAGCAATTTCAAACGTTTCATGCTGATCTCCCCAAGCGGCATATGTGGCAGCCCGATGAGCTAATCTATGAGTCATTAACATCCCTACTTCGTCTTTCACCACCAGGAGTCGCTCGAGCTCTTTACACGCGTTTGAGGTCATGACAATAGCGGCTACCAGAACCATGGTTAAGGTATACCCATGTAGCTCGTGAGCCATCCTTCAAAAAAAAAAGGGAAAGAAAGAATGAAAGCAGATACTAAGGCAAAGATACCACACACAAGTCAAGGCACGTAATTCAAGAGAAATAACTATAATAGGAACCCAGGACAAATACAACCATGTGCCTAGAAAATAGACGAAACATTTAATTACAAGATAATCACGAAATAAATTACAATTGCAACTATAACAGTCATGACTAAAAAATAACATAAAAATAAAATAAAAAAATGAAGCAACTGCAACTACAACTTCTACATCCCAACAACGTGGAGAACTCGAAGTAGTTTAACAATGCGATGGATATCTTGATCAAGTCGCCAACACGTCTCATTAGCTTCCATAAGAATGCGTTCAGCGATATTCATCTCGTCATTGGCCAAGTTGTATACACACAATGCCGCTTCATAAGCACTAACAACCAAATCACGAATGGTGAACGCCTGATAGATAAGACCCGCCTTATACCATCGATCGGCCACTTCATTACGAGTGACGTACGCGGCTTCTCATCGTACTTCAACCTCAACTATATCATCAATCAAGCGATATAGTTTTTTTTCCAAATTGTGAATAAGAGCAGTTGTTGCAGGGTAAGCCATCAGGAAAGACTAAACAAAATGAGAATAATACGAGCATTATTTATAAACAGACAACCCCCATTATAATAAATATCCTGAAATTCAGGTGCCACGAATAAATAAACATACAAACCAAAATAAATATCAAGAGTAAAACAAACTTAAGATAGTCAAAATGTCATAGTAAAAGTAAGCAAAAGAAAGAGGATAAAGGAATAAAGAAGCCAACCAAATCCAAGATAAGCACAAACATATCACAAACACTCAATACCAAAGAGAATAAACTTAACTTGCTCAACATCGGCCAGATCTCGTTTTTTCTACTCGAGGTCCTCATGCACTTGGGTCACATCAGCTTCAGACTCACAAGCCTCTTGCGTATTTGGTGAAACATTGGCAAGAAAATTGTTCAGAGAAGTCCTTTTTTCTTGAGCCACTTTAGTCAGACCCTTTAGGGCTTTGTTCTAGTTCGACGATTTGAGATGGAAGGGTTGAACGCCTATCAAACTTGCTCTTCATTGTACCCAGCAATTGGGATAGCAACGCTATGGGAAACTTGAGACCTATGCTATCTTGAATGGAAGATTCCTATTCCTTCAGCTTATTAACATCAGGAGGAGCATCACGAACTCGGGAAAGCTCTTCCGCAACTTCAAGCAAACCTTTATTCATAAAGAATAAAGTCTTCGTATCCTGAATCATACCCTTATTCACCATATAACCGCTTCGCTCGACAATCATCCCGTAAGTGGCGGCTAAGTTCAAGGGAACCCAAAAGCATGCACTAATTTATGGTTCTTGCCTCGGCTTCGTCGGCACTTACGACTGAAGGGTAGCAAAAGGAGGGATCTTCCGGTTTAGCTAATAGGGCAGCCGTGTCCATTTCTTCTTGAGTATATGGAACAAAATCATTCCCTACAAGCCGCACACGTTTAGCATTGCTTGTGACGCTGGAGGCATCCTTCTTAAACGCGGAAATCCTACCTCGCTTCTTCATAATCTTAAAAAAAAGAGGAATTAAGAAGAGTATCTAAAAAATTAATGAATGAAGCTAACCTCAGAAGATTGGAGATTAGGAGACAACACGGGAGCAGGAGAAGGCTCGTAACAATCGGAAGGAGGATGAGAAGAACTAGAAGACGACTTCGAAGCACTAGAAGAACCTAAAAACAAACAAACAAATAATAATGGATAATAAATAAAACAAAACACGAAGCAAATATACGATAGGGTAGCAAAAAGGATGTATAAATAGGAAAAACAAAATATATGCCTTATAACCAAATCAAAAAGGACAAACATGATAGACACATTTTTGTGTCTGAATTTGTCTCAATTCTCTTTATTATTAGTGCTCAATTTGTACTTATTATGGTATTTTATGTGTTTGTAGGTATTTTTGGGAAATAAACTTTTGTTAAAAAATTGGCTCGGAAAGTGATAAAGGCACCCCCACTTTAGATAAGGGCACCCAGATTGATAAAGGCACCTAACGCTTGGATAGGGGCACCCACTCTCTTGAGTTCAAATTCAAAAAATGGCGGGAAGGTTTACGCGTGAGAAGCTTCCCTGGTTATCTGAGTTGGTTTGAGACGAGATTTAGTTGTATTTTCTCAACTATTTGGACTAGGATTGACCAAACAAGGTTGGTAAATACTTTTGGATCGAAGAGAAAGGGATATTTCTATCGACTGAAGAAAACAGAGTGGAGAAGATATTCTCGGGATTTTTTTTTGGGTTTTAATTAATTTTTGTAATTCTTTTTATGATTTTTGCATTGATTTAAAATTGATTGAATGATTTTTATTAACCCAGATGTGATTTCATTTGATGGTTCATGCTTAGTCTAGAGCTCTTGATGTTCCATGCTTGTGATTTACACCTATTATTTTAAAAATCTACTTTTGGAAATATTTTAGAATCAAATTGAATGTATGAGTTGCGTAATTATTGTTCGTAATTGAATCACTTAAAAATTAGTTAATGGTGGAATCCTTAGTCTCAGTTTTCTCTATATTCTTGAATCAACTTTTAATTGAGTTTTCTATTTTATTCTTTAAATTAAGTCTAAAAACAAATCTTCACAAGTCCTAGCGAAGAACTATTTGTACCACTTTTATTATGCTAGCAAAACCCTAAATAAAGCCCAACTGAACTATACTACCACAAAGAAGGAATTGTTAGCCATTGTGTTTTCCTTGGACAAGTTTAGATCATATCTCTTAGGTTCTAATGTTATAGTATTTACTGATCATGCTGGTTTGAAGCATCTTATGTCTATTTGTCTAAGAAGGATATTAAACCTAGATTGATTAGATGGATCCTTTTATTACAAGGATTTTCTCTAAAAATTAGAGACAAAAAGGGTGCAGAAAATCTAGTAGCAGACCACTTGTCTAGGCTTGTTGTTGATTCCCCTGATGATTCCCCTCGTGAGGGATAGTTTTCTCGATGAACAACTTTTTATTGTTTCCCAGTTACCTTGATTTTCAAATATAGTGAATTATCTTGTTACTGGTCGAATACCTCAACATTGGGGTAAACAAGATCGTTCTAGGTTTTTAACCGAGGTAAAGCATTTCTTTTGGGACGATCCTTATCTGTTTAAGTATTATACATATCAGATTATTAGGAGATGTATACCTGAGAGTGACCAGACCAGTATTATTTCATTTTCTCATGATCATGCTTGTGGGAGTCATTTTAGTACTAAGAATAATGTTGCTAAGATAGTGCAGTGTGGATTTTCCCACAATTATTGTGTTGCTTGTGAGCGTTGCCAGAAGTTAGGAACCATTTCTTGTACAAATATGATGCCTTTGAACCCTAGTTTAGTTATTGAGGTCTTTGATGTGTGGGGCATTGATTTTATGGGTCATTTTCCAAATTCTTTTGGTTATTTTTACATCTTTGTCGTTGTAGACTATGTCTCAAAATGGGTTGAGGCCCATCGATATTCCTAGTTGCTTAGAAAGACTTTATGGTCTATATCCATTTGAAAAAAAAAACGTGTTTCGTGTAAAACGAACGACCACAAGGTTATGGTCCAGTTTTTAAATGATAACATATTTGCACGTTTTGGTACACCGCGATCTATAATTAGTGATGGAGGGTCACACTTTCGTAACCGACCTTTTAGTCTCTTGATGAAGAAATATGGTATTACTCACAAAGTAGCTACCCCATATCACCCCCAGACTAGTGGTCAAGTAGAGGTTTCCAACAGGGAGATTAAACATATTTTAGAGAAAACGGTTAATCCTAATAGGAAAGACTGGTCATTGAGGCTTACTTATGCCTTATGGGCTTACCGTACTGCGTTCAAGACCCACATTAGAATGTCACCTTATCGTCTAGTTTTTGGCAAGGCATGTCACCTGCCGTCGAGTTAGAACACAGAGCATATTGGGATGTAAAGCAGTTTAATTTTTTACTTGACAAGGCAGGAGCTCACAGGAAGCTCCAGCTCAATGATTTGGAAGAGATTTGGAAAGATGCATATGATAGTGCTAGGGAGTATAAGAACAAAATGAAACTTGTGCATGATAAAAATATTTTTAAGAAGTTATATTCTCCAGGTCAAAAAGTTCTTATGTAGTTACTCGTTTGCATCTATTCCCCGGGAAGTTACGCCCTCGGTGGACCGGTCCTTTTGTTATTCGCATTGTTTTTCCTCATGGTGCTATTGAGATTGCGACCCAAGATGGTAGAAGTCCTTTCAAATTTAACGGTCAGAGTTAGAGCCTTTTCCTGCAGGTGATGTTGAGAAGGTCCCTCTGGAGGACCCTGTTTACCTTGATTGACCATCAAGGTTGTTTATGTACATTAGTAGATTTTTATAGGTTTTTGTTATTCGTTTTTAGGTTTTTATTTTTTGTCTTATTCTTCGTAGAAGGATTGTTACGCTTCACCCAGGTACTATCTTTATTCCTCTTTTTACCTATATTTTGGTACTGGTCTTTAATTTGAAACATTAAGGAAAATTTCATATTTAAGTTTGGGGTAAGAGAGCAACTTTTAGTGCAATAAAGAAACTCCAAAATTTAGAAACTTTTGAAACAATTCAGGATGACACTAACCATTCTAGGTAGATGGAAACTTAGCTCTTTTTTATAGAAATTTTTAAGCCAAGCTAAATGATCTGTTCATAAAAGGACAGAGCTCAGGTGTTAGAAATAACATGATAGTCGTCAGCATATCATCTTCTGTTTTTATTTTTGTAATTTTTGTGTTTCTCTAAGTGATTTGGTGGGACACCAGTATCGAATTGTTATTGCCGCCAGGATGAAGTAGAGTGTTTGAGATAAGTCTCATTGTTGTATTTTATTTAGACCATTATGCAAAAAAAAAAATGAAAAAGAAAAAAGGAAAGAAAAAAAAGTAAATAATTGTTTATTTTCAATAAATCGACCGCTGGGGCCCTTGTATATATCAGTTGCATCGATATTAGATTAAGACAAGTTGGAACTTATTTCAAATCATTAGGATTCATCCTGCCACTGACCTTCATACAGATATGGGAAACACCGTTCACCTTAGTCAACATGGGCAAACTTCATCATCTCCATATCCATCTTCTAATTCTATTCATGTGATTGTGGTTTTTTAGATTCCGAGTATCGTTGTCCATTGTACGACTATCTGAGTAGAGCTTTGTTTTCTTTTATATGAATTTTAGTACGCTTGAGTGCAAACTCATGTACATCAATTGGACTCATATAGTGTAACGATTCACATAGCCGAAGAATTTAGTAGCCAACTAAATAGCATGTTTAGTGTCTACCCTCAATCGTTCACAAGTAGCTAAAATTTGGAGTAAAAGGTTTTGTGGGTATACCTCCTGTAAACCCTCACGAGACAAAACTCGTCTTCTAGGGTCACCTAGGAGTTTAACGGCTAGCTGCACGTGCTAAGTGTAGTCGTGATTCCTACGAAAGTGAGTTAGATTTTTATTTTCTAGATTAGATTTGCTCGAGGACTAGCAAATAATAAGTTTGGGATATTTGATAGGTGATAGACACATTTTAGTGTCTAAATTGTACCTTAGTTTCTATTAAGTTAGTATTCGATTTTGTAAATATTACGTGTTTTTATGCTTTTGTAGGTACAGTAGAAGAATAAAGATTTGTGGAAAAATTGGCTCAAAAAGTGATAAAGGCACCCCAAGGACAAGTGTTATTTGGCACCCTAGAAGTGGATAAGGGGTACCCTCGAGTCAACTCGGTCAAATCGGGACAAATCGGGTCAAA
>JAJJMC010025232.1:1066730-1097022 GCA_023531435.1 Papaver californicum | reverse complement strand
CACAAGTTCGAGTAACGAACCTCTTTTTACCACTATATAAAATTACAACAACTCAGAGACGCTTGAAGAGATAAAAAGGGAAGTTTGCTGCCGGAGAATATTTTTCTTCCCTGATTGGTTTATCACGAATATGAGTTGGTTTGGGATTGTTTTCTTTAGTCCTTATCGATTAGGATTGGTTGTTAAGGTTAGCTGAGCCTATATAAACCAAAGAGAAAGGAGAAAAACGGAAGGAGAATCAAGAGAAAAAAATTCAGAGAAAAGAAAAAATTCTCGTGAAGAAGAACAGACCATAACTGTGAAGAGTCGCTGAATCCATGGTGTATTCTTCTTTGCTTTACTGCAACACAGATCAGTCGTTTACGTCTGTTATCTTTTCTTTACCTTTTCAGCAACACAGAACACGCTGATAGCAACACTTATATCGTATCAAGTGTTATGTGTTAAAATTTTTTACTCTTATTTTCTTCTTGTAAACACTTGTGAGCTATGAATAATTATTATGAGAGAGTGTTTGACATGAGGAGCTAAATCCTATTGTTGGGGCGACGGAGGAAGCCATTTTTCCAATAATAAAGTGATATATTTCTTTTTAATTAATTTTTGTAATTCTTTTTATGATTTTTGCATTGATTAAATGATTTTTATTAACCAGATGTGATTTCATTTGATGGTTCATGATTAGTCTAGAGCTCTTGATGTTTCATGCTTGTGATTTACACCTATTATTTTTAAAATCTACTTTTGGCAATATTTTAGAATCAAATTGAATGTATGAGTTGCATAATTATTGTTCGTAATTGAATCACTTAAAAATTGGTTAATGGTGGAATCCTTAGTCTCAGTTTTCTCTATATTCTTGAATCAAATTTTAATTGAGTTTTCTATTTTAGTCTTTAAATTAAGTCTAAAACAAATCTTCACAAGTCCTAGCGAACGAACTATTTTTACCACTTTTCTCAAACTACCGAAACACGAAATAAAGAAATTGACACGTGGAAAGCAAAAGAGACAATATTTACCAGAAGGAGACGAATTTTCGTCAAAAGGCACATGGTTCTGAGATACACTAGGATGAGAATAAGACGAACCGCCACGACTACATGAACCAAGCAGGCTGGTAGGCGTCTCCTGGGTATGATTCTAAGAACGGGTAATGGTGGCCACCAGAGAATTAAGAGAAACAACATGTAAACGTGAGGAGACGGCACCACCACCCCTGGACAAATCAACAACCAAACTATGTATAGATCCACGAAAGAGGAAGAAGTCGGATTGGTTATAACCCAAGCTTTGGCCTGTAAAGGAGGCATAGGAAAAGTATCAGCAAAGACAGACCGGGGGATACGCGGAGTTGGTAGGATTCCCGCGTCACACTTAGCCTTTTTATCCTTACAAAGAGGCGGCCACTCATGTTCAGGAATGTTAAGATATTCTTCCACCATAAAAGAGCGAGGCTTGTACCCAACAGAGCTGACTAAGAGATCACCCTGATAACACACAATTAGAAAAAAAATCCTTTTAAAGGATAGAGGAGACCCAGACACGAAATATACTTGATTAGAGGAGCCCTAAGCTGGCTGTAGAGTTTGGAACTTGCCCGACATTTTTCGCGGTGGAGGAGCGGGCATCTGTTCCTTTCTAACCCCCTTTTTTGACATATCATGATCAGCCGGGGGATTCCAACTAGTAATCAAGGGAACCATGGGACGACCTTTTAAACCCGGCATAAGACCTAACTTGGTAGCTACCGACCCATCCATCTTGATACGACCCGACGCATGCATCAACTAGAGGTCATCCGCGGATAGTGGAGGTGGAGGAACTGGTTCACGTAGAAGAAAATTCAGAGCTTGCTTCCGAATGTATGTATGAAACAAATACCAATTGGAAGAAACAAAGAGATCTGGCGTCGGTGAAGGTTGATAGAAAGAAAAGTGAATCGATCGATCCGCCAAACATATCTCTCATTTACACATAGCGATCGAAACTAGCTCTAATATCAGTCTCCTTGGTAGAATATCAATCTGGATAATAGAATGGGACTCCTTGGTCAAATCCCAACTGCTGAGCCACGCGACCAGAATTATAGGACATTGCTATGAACTTACCCAAGTAAAAACTAGGGAGATAACCGGGAAATACAACCATGACAGAGTCAAAACCATCACTCGCCAAAGATTGCTCAAAGTTCAGAGTCACATCCGCAATCTCAGTAGTAAATCATAGGGGAGAAAACCATAATGGCCGTCGTGATAAGGAAAGGGCTTGAATTCCTTGACCACATCCATATAGTCCTTAAGAGTATTCCCATATGATCTCCCTCTCCCGCACCACATGGCCATGCGAGGATAATAGTAAGAAGTCAGAACTATATCGAAGGTGCCATCTCCTCTCTTAACCTTTTTCTCACGATGAATGGCTAAATCGTTAATCGAATGAGCATATTTTGGAAAATGCTACCATGTCCAAGTCTGAAGGAAGTTTGCCGCGACAAAGGTTTCAACGATGTGAAAAGCGTCCACCTTTTACATAGGAGATCCAGCTGACGATACAAACCGCCCAAGAACATGGGCGCTAAAGGAATGATATACCTCGTGACATCAGAACAACCATCGGAACGAGCTCGTTCTTGATGGTGTCACGGGGGATGTGCTCGAAAACGTCATGTCAAAGCCAGTAAAGAAGAAAAACCGCTAGTTCGGCACAAACGTTCTTTTCCTTTTGGACGGGAGAGTTAACCTCCCGTCTACGGGACTTGGAGCCCAATACTTCACCCATAAAGTGAAGGAAACGCGTTTTTTCTTACTGACTTCGGTACCGCGGGAAGACAAGGCTCCACCTCGAGTAGGTCGGCTTGGTACAGCAACAACAGAATCCTTCATATCATCAGCCATTATCTTCCCACCAATAGGGTGGGATGTGGCCTTCTCTCTTGCTTCTGAAGCAAGGGTAACCTTGGACTTCCCCTTAGCTGATTTTCCTGACCTAATGACCTTCTCCTCCATAGAGTAAGCATCCTTTTGGGAGTCATTTTTCCCCTCCGATCGGACTTCTCGCGATTTACCTTTACATCCAATCAAGTGAGCACATAGAACCCTATCTGAATCGTCCATAACTTCAAAGATGACCGCCTCATGATATAGGTGGGACCCGTGAATCGAAAACCCCATCAAAGCCACGACATCCTCCAATACCACCCCAGGAAAAAAAGAAAGTATGAACTCGAGGGATCCAGCGCGAGTAGAGTCTAACCATATCGCTTTTACATTTGACCACCACACGATGAAGAGAGGCGTATATCGCTTCGTCTATTCCTAAAGAGTAGAGTGTAGTTAAATGGCCAGGGTTGGAACGGATGTATGTGAACAAAGACTTCCAAATAGGAGAAGTTTCAGCTGTAGAACGCGAATCTATAGGTGGAGGGTGATAATCCCCGCGTTGAATGAACATATGCGGAATCTTGTTGAAAGCGTGAAGGGGGAGGTCACCCCCTTCCTCTGGGTGCATAAGCCATTTAGAAGACGTGAAAAAGGTATTAAGGTTGGGTTAGTCAGACGAGAATCAAGATGGTCGTCAGTCGGTGTGATTCTTGTACCATAGGAAAAGACTGGGGGTTGCATAGCAGCAGATAGGTCTCGATTGCGAAGAATTTCCCTAATAGAATATAATTGACCATCATCCGGCAAGGGAAGAGGCCCGCTATCATACTGGTCGCTGGACTCGGACCCCACTTGAGATGTTGTTCTCTCTGTTTTTTTCTCTTCTTCCGCTGAGGAACGTCTGGAGGAATCGTCTGATATCAAGAATACTAAGGTGAAGATGCGCAATAAAAAGAGAAATAAAGTGGTAAAGGAGACACTGTAAATATATAGTGAAGACCTTACTTTGACTAATGGAGGTGAGACGGTTACTTAGAGTAGGGTAACTGAAGAGATGGTGGGGCACGTCACTAACCAACCAGCGCATGAGCTTGGAAGGTACGTGTTGAGGAGATAGTCGAAGAGAACTACCTTAAGGAAGTGTGGGTTGACTATTGGGCTATCCAATGGTTATCCTAACATTCAGGGGGCTAATGTTGATACCTGAAAAATGACTACCCATGGATAAGGGGAGTCATTTCTACTAGATGGGCCTGAGTTCAATAGTACCTTATGAGTTAAGCCCAAATACCTAGGAATATTCCCATGGAAATATGAGGACAAAAGAGGAATAAAAAGAGAATTTAAGGGTAACAATTAGTAGATGACACTTTAGCAATAATAAGGGTTAAAGGGAGATATATATCAGGAGGTGATAAAGAAGGAAAGTCTATAAAAGGAAAAGGGATAGTACACAGAAGGGATCCTCTTTTTCTCTCTCTACCCACAGAAGGAAAGATGTAGCCCTTGTTATGGCTAGGATTGGTCTCCTCTTTACTTATTTACCCTAAAACAGAAGTCAACTACAAATTCACTTATTAGTCCACGATACCACATAAAAACCACCATACCAGCAGACCAACCCAAACAGAATGCCTTCCATTATGTTTACTCTAGTGCACCAATTCTTTTACTGCCACCAAGTCCCTCTAATTCACCAATTAGTCATTTTAGCCGTATTTTTCTTGCAACTTCGGGTTTTAGTGTACAACCTAAAAATGAATAACATTAATATAAAAATAAGTTCCAACAAATATAATTAAGGTGGTAAAAATGTATGAATTATGCGCTTATCAAATACCCCCAAACCTATATTTTGCTAGTCCTTGAGCAAAACTAATCTAAAAATAAAGTAAAACCTAACTCAATTTCGCAGGAACCACGATTGCACTTAGCGTATGCAACAAGCCTTTGAACCCCTAGGTAGCCCTAGTGGACGAGTTTTGTCTCGTGAGGGTTTATATGAGGTATACCCACAATACCTTTACTCCAAGTTTTAGCTACCTGTGAACGATTGAGGATAGAGACTAAACATATTATTTAGTTGGTATACTAAATTCTTAGGCTATAAGAATCATTACCATGTATGAATCCAATTGTTGTACACGAGTTTGCACTCAGCGTACTAAAGTTCATATAAGAATGCAAAACTCTACTTACATAATCACCGAACGTTCCAAAACTGGATGGAAATTGTCAACATTCATATTGCTCGAAATCAATCAAATTTAAACACATGGATAGATTAGAAGATGGATATAGAAGTAACGAAGGGTGCATATGTTGACTAAGGTGAACGTGTTTCCCATATCTGTATGAAGGTCAGTGCCAGGATGAATCCTAATGGATTGAGATACGCTCTGACTGGTCTTAATTTTTATATAATATCGATTCAGCTTGTATATACAAGGGCCTCAGCGGTCGACTTATTAAAAATAAAACAATTATTTACTTTTATTTTTTTATTTTTTATTTATTTGGTCTGAATAATGGTCTAGATAAAATACAATAATGGGGCTTGATCTCAAACAATGTACTTTATCCTGACGACGATAACAAGTCGATACTAGTGCCCCACCAAATCACTTAGATAAACACAAAATTGAAAAAATAAAAACAGAAAGTGATATGGTTATGATGATTTCGAGATATGATTGTTCAAAGATTATCATGTTATTTCTAACACCTGAGTTAAGCATTGAGATATGAATAGACCATTTAGCTGGGCACACCAACTCCTATAGACAATAATTTTGTTTCCATCAACCTAAAATGGTTAGTGTCATCATGAAATGTTCACAAATCTCTAAATTTTGGAGTTTTATTATTGGCATCAATTTTTGGAAACTCTATCCCCAAACCTAAATCTAATATTGTCCTCAATGTTTCAAACCGTGTAACCTAGATGCAATAAATATAAATAAGAGAAAGAAATATAACTCAAAGAGAAGGGATTGGAAGATTTCACCTGATTGACGCAAACACACATCAAACGATAGCAATAACAAAGAACACTGAAAATAAAATAAAAAGACTAAAAAGACTAAAAAGAAAATATAAACAAGAAAATACAAAATCTACCTACTGGATATGTACAGAACGGATCTCCCTACACTAACAAACTGAAAATATGGGGATCAACCCAAAATACAATATTTACAAATGACAGGTTCAAACTTATGTCATGACAACGTTGGGATACTGAAACTATCAAAAATAGAGGATTACCCCAAACCAAGTTTTTACTACACCTCGGAGTGCGCAAAGAACATAATATGGAGATAATATTGGGATTGGGGAAGTATCAATTGGTTCATGCACGGTGTCAGGAACAGGCAAGTCCTCTGGGTACTTGGATGCAAATTAGTCCAATAAAACTTTAGAAGCACATAATTCGAACCTAAATTAGGTAAATTTTGGAAGTCTAGGGGTATAAAAACAACCTCTAAGTCGGGTGAATGATCTTGTGAGATAGATCATCTAAGGAATTAGGAAAATCATCCACAGGGTCATCTATATGTTCTGTCTGGAAAAGAGAGTCCCTACAAAACTGATCATCATCAGCAAATAATCTCTGGCATTCTAAAACTCTTAATCTTTGATCCAAACTAGGCGGCATGTGTTTATAATACTTCTCATATATCGTTTTATGTGATTCTTCACTTACTATATGTGAAGCAAGAACTTCCTTATGTCGTGACCAGTACATATTTTCCCCAAGTGTCATCTTAGATGACGTCTCATGAGAAGGAGTCATCATCCTCAGAAAAGTACCTGAAAAGAAATACTAAAACAAAAAACAAGTAAAAAGGAAAAATAAATCCTAAAATAAAGAAAAATAAAAATACTGTAAAAAATAATAAATAAGTAAATAAAAGACAAAATAAAATAGAACATAAATTACGATTAGAAAATCAAAAATACTAATAACAATATTCCACAACCGCTCTCCGGCAGCGGAGCCAAAAATTGATAGGATTCTGAAAATACCTAAGTAATAATAACCGCAATCGCACGGCGTTTACAATGTAAAGGCGGCAAATACAGGTCGAACCTACAGGGAGCGGGGGGAATTACTGTAATCAATATCTCTAATAGACTAACCATAAACAATATTTTTGGGATTTTCAAAAGAATAATAACAGAAAAATAAACTGAACTAATAATATAAGTGTAACGAAGAGTCGGTGACCAGGGTTTTTAGTATCCACCACTATTTCTATTCAATTACTGAAATAAAACATAACTCTTGAATATTTATCTATTGTCCGTTCTATCGACATCACCTATTATACGTATTAGAGTCGTAAATATCACTGGGACACCCTAAGCATGACGCATCAAAAGCTCTAAATCTCAGCATACACCATCAAATTGCGTTAGCGGGAAAATTATATGAAACTAAGTATTGGCTCACCAATAAGACTTGCAAATCTAAGCATACCCCATCAAAGAATTTAACCCAAGCATGGAATATCAAATAATAATACAAATATATTTGTGTCTAATTAATTACGCACAAAGATTACTGTATTGTATAGAACCAATGAAATAACAACTAATTTTTCAGTTAATCAATAAACAAAAATCAAGAATTAGTTATATTCAAATCATAATAGTCTATTACCAAATAACTAAATTCAATTGGTCTTAAACTCTAAATGATTTTAACATAAAACCATAATTATAAATCAATTAAAACATGATTATAGGTTTTTCAAAATACATTAAAAATAATTAACATAAATAAAGAGGTATAGAGATTTCACTATTGTATATTCCCAGCCATCAGTGTCCACACTCCAACAGAACCCAGCGGACTTCTTTCTCCTTCCCCAGGCTATCTCCGCCTCCGGAACTCCGAAAAATCGATCCCCGTATCTATTTTTAAGTTTTTGTCTTTTACAGTCCACCTAGTCAACAAAACAAATTTTTTTCTCATGCCACGTCTAACCTCGGTCCCACCTTTATGATTTGTCCCATTTTGTTTTCCACGCTAGCCAAGCAAAACCCAAGAAAAACTTCTACATCTGCTTTCTGTAAGTTCTTGCTTTTTGTAATGTCCCCTCAACTTCCTAACTTTTCTTTTTTACCGATCCACTTTCACTCTTTTATTCACGCAACACAGAATACTAGACTCGAAACTCCTACCTACTCTCTTTTGTCAAGTCCCTAACAGCCTCACCACTTCACCTATGTCACGTCTCCTAGCCAACAATTCCAGCCTTCCCTTCACTTTCTTTTTCTATTCAATGGGAACAGAAGTTACAGAACCTGACACGTCCCTGCCCTTGTCTTCTCACTTTTGAGGTGCACAATACAAGAAGTAAAACCACCTGCCTCTTTCTGACCATTGAAGTCAACTACTACTCTAGCTATTAGTCCACGATACCACATAAAAACCACCACACCAACAGACCAACCTAAACATAACCTTCCCATTTTGTTTACTCCAGTGCACCAATTCTTCTACTGCCACCAAGTCCCATTAGTTCACCGATTAACCAGTTTAGCCGTATTTTTCTTATAACTACGGTTTCAGCATACAATCTAAAAATGGATAAAATTAATATAAAAATAAATTCTAACAAATATAATTAAGGTGGTAAAAATATATAAATTATATGTTTATCAGTATCCCAAAAACAGCTGCATGCTCGATAAATATGAGACATTTTCTAACGTTCCTGTTACGACATACTTTCTCCATGTGACGTGGGAGTACAATCTCATCTGTAGACATTACATGTTCAAGGTTTTAAATGTCTTATGGTGAATTAAAACCAACAACACATATATACAACATGTAAGGTTGCTTCCCAAAACAATATTGATAGTGCACAGTTGGTCAAGCAATCAACTAAAGATGATGATGGGTTATTTTAATTTATACTGCAAGAGCACGGCTGTCGATGAGACAATATGCAAGCACGACTTGTTTCACGGGGATTTCAAAATCGTAATTTTTTAGTTTTTAATCAATTATTGTGCTAACAATATTATGGATAAATGTACGAATTTAATTAAAAAGATAAAATAAATTAATAAATTAATTAACTAAGAAAAGAAAAGTCTAGGGTTTCGGATTCCGCTACTTTTGATATTTGTACAATTAATAATTTACTATCTCAAACAATTACTATTAAAATACTCAAGACAGTTACGAACCTAATCTCATGTCTCGGAAGGTATAACGTTTAAAATTCTTTTTACGACTTATATCGTTATGCAAAAACCTAAATTCCTTCGCTTATAAAAGATCAACAGTCTTAAAACCATTCAGAACAATTAAATTCAAGCATTTCAGAAAAGAAATTAATAGTCATTAACTAGCACAAATAGAGAGTAATCATGTGAGAGAGATAAATATTAAGAGTAACCAAAAAAAATAACTTCCTCCTCTACCCTAGAACAAATATTTAGCTAATCATGGCACAAGAAGCACAAGAAAATAGAGAAGAAACCATTTATTTATGATTTTATAAGAACTTTTCAAAAAGAAATGAACAGAGGTGTCACATAAAGAATAATATTATTTAATAAATCAATGACTGCTTCCATTACCTTAAGACCAGAAGTGTCGCTTATATTATTCATAAAACCGTTGTTGTGGCCTTAAATATTTATGTTTAAGCCACGTTTATCAACAACAGTTCAACCTTTTTTTACCACGGTTGTTTTAACCTTTTTGCAACGGTTTTTTTTTCTTCTCTTCTTCAACAACATAATTTTTTTGTGAAGTTTTTTTTCTTTCTTTCTGGCAGAAGCCAGCCTCTACCCATCTCTTAATATCTTCTCCTATTTATATTACCTCCAAATCTTCGAAATAACTTCTAAATCTCTTCGGATCATATTTTCTTTTAATGACAGAATCTCGATTTATTTTCTTCTTCATGATTGTATCTCGGACCTGATATTCTTTCACGTTCTTCTTATTTTCTTTAAATATGCTTCTCTTTTTCACAACTCGACAATAACTTCCCGATATCCCCACATCTTGAGGAGATAACATCTCAGGGATTTTAACACACGAGAATATGTTTGTTTCCTGATTTGGTTCAAACAACTAATTCATGATATTATATTTGATTTTCAAGTCTTTCAAACTCGTGCAAACTCCTATAAATAAGGCAAGATGATATCCTTTCTTACAACTCTTCAAATCTCCAAAATTTTTGAACAATTTTCTTACGTCGTTGGTATTAGAATTTTCCCGCTAAGTTTAGTTTTCAAACTCAAAGAAGGTGGGTGCCTTGTCTCAGGTGCCTTTATCAATTCTGGGGGTGCAATTTCAAGCCATTTTTTTCCACATTTATTAATTCTCCAAAAATACCTAAAAACATGAAAAATAACAATATTAGTACAAAAATCGAGATATAACAATATAAATGTGACATTAATTAAAACACAAAAATGTGTCTATTAGATGCTTTACAAAGAACTCAATTATACCATGTTGAGTGTGTACATGTGCTTTTAGTGCTCGATATAATACCAACTGAAGGAAAAACATCAATGTGCTTTTAGTGCTCGATATAATACCAACTGAAGGCAAAGCATCAAAAGCCTGTGCATTTACCATCAAGAAATATTGACTTAATTGGAGAGTCCATAAGATGGGTATGCAACCAAACAATTTACACAAATAGTTTGGGAAATACAATATTACGTGTTAATACAAGATAAACAAGAGATCATCCAGCGAATGCGTCTATCATTACCTGAAAGTATTGAAAAAATTTCATAGTGTAGGGTGAGTAAGCCCTACAAATTCCACCCAAAATATTCTTTAGGAATATTGGTGATTCAATGAGTTACCAAAATATTTATGTTAATGCTAGTTATTCAACCAAATACCTCAGGAACAAGAAATACAATTTTTATCCTTATTTGATAGAAGCTTCAAATTCTTTGAAAAAATGGTCATAAGCATATGTTGACTCGTGTATTATAAATAAATGATTTGCTGACACTTATTATCAAGTAATACATCTAGCGCATGTATGCATATGTAACATGCACAATTGATAATAAGCAACATATGAAGTGGGAATGAGATAGTGCAAGATATACGGAGAAAATAAATGAAAGTTTTTTTATTAATTTATTTCTTCTACTCAATTCATTCCATTACAATAACTGATCGAGTAAGCCAAACCATTAACACATGATCTTGCCACCTGTAACATATGTGGCATTAGTTTGACTAACTAAATTGTTATGCATTTCATGTTAATCCAAAAAAGGATTAACCTTATCACTTAGCAAAGATGGTTTGGGCTGGTCCTACAGAAAGTATAACCGGTAGATCAGTCACCACAACAATCTTTACATAACCATTAATATTTTTTTGTCAAATTTTTTCTTTTCAAAAAAAATAAAAAAATTTAGATTTTAGTACATAATTTTATGATCAATATTACGTTTGGATAACAACAAGTTTAATATTAGACCGATATCTGAATTGTAGTTGACCGTCTAAAATATTAATTTTAATTTTAACTAATTTATGTTTAGTTAACAACATCATCAATTACCGTTAACACGTGAATCGCACATGAATATTTTTAGCTAACTCAACGATTTAGATGAGTACATTGATAACATGGACGGCTGTAAACTATCCACTAGAAAGATTAGTATAGGTCGTTAATTAGTTTTACACATGGACGGATACAGACAATCCATACATGCGACAAATGTGATCCGTTCATGTTCATCTTCCTCATCGTCAATTACTACTAATAGCTCCTTCGCCACCTCCAATGATTGGAACACATCAATTTGTTTGTGCAACTTCAAGGTTATTATCATCATCAATTATATAGTAAAATCTTTAACTCATGTTTATTAACAATTTAAACAACATGTGAAATTTGGTAGGTTAATGAAATTATAATAAATCCTAAGAATTTCTTTGAGAAATAAAACCAAACACCTAATACCCAAGATTCAAACTGTCGAATTTTTTTTTTAGCTAGGGTTTTTAATGTTAATCAAGTAGCTGCTCTCGTCTCTTAAAATGCTACTTATATGTAGTTAGTATTATAGCTTCTAATTTACCATCTATTTGTAAAAATGTACTTCAAATTTCTCAAAAAAAAACCTAATTTTTTTTTTATTAATTTTCATAGGGATACATATATTAGTTATAGCGTAAACTAATTAATAGTTATCTTTTGGATAAATTCTTGTTTATTCTATGGTAATTATCTTCTAATATAAGGCCACTCAATAAGACTTTGAAGATTTGACTATACAGATTTGAGTGAATCTGAACATTTTGATAGAACTATTGATTTGTCAATGTTAACAGACTTTGAAGACTGTGTTTATGATCTTGGCGTAATTATCTGCTTGACTTGATTGTCTGGGACAAACAAGTAGTTTATCTTTGATAAAAAAAATAATTGTGGATCGAAAATTTGTTTGTGATTTATTATAAAGGTAGTATTGTATTGAGTGGATTACTTCGTGTAATCGTAAAACTTGATTGATCTTATCAAGGAGTTTCGAATCTAATATTATATTGTCTATCTTGGTACGTAGTTTATATCTAAACAAAAGATCCTTAACGTTGAACTTAATCATTTAATATCTTTGGTATTATGATTAGTAGTGATTGGTTAGCAAACAATTTGGTTTGTAAAATATCCTAAAGGAATAAGGTTGCATAAGCCTTCATATAGGTGAAACGGCTCTTGACAGTGGACTCTGCTGAGAGATTCACATACACGTGCATAGACCAGATTGGTTGTAGGCGCATAGATATTAAAGAAATTAAGTAACTAGAGGTAGTTTATTCGGTCTCAACTACATGAGGTTGCGTGAGCATTTGTCTAACGACTTAATTATGAGATTATTAAAAAATTGGATTAGGTTCCGAGGGATTTCTTCCAAACAGTTTTCCTTGTTAGCAAAATATTATATCGTGTGATTTACTTTATATATATACATTTTAGTTGTTATAGATCCCTTTAATATACTCCTTGGTTGGAACAAAGATAAAATCCAAGATCACCTCTTTAATCTTTATAAGATTGATAAGATTATACAAGGTTTGTCTGATATAGGTTAAAATGAGAAAGAATTGGTGGTGTACTCATTACCCTCTTCTTTTACCTATGATTACTTTATTAGATCGTGTGTTTGGATTCACTTGGTATAGACCCATAAAATAAGGTAAAGATTGATGTACTTTAATCAGGGATCTCTACTACACGCATCGATCATATGAGCCTTTACTTTAGTTGCTTAGTAAATTCCATTTAGTTGGTAATATAAACTAAGTGCCTTGGATATTTTCCGGTAATTTGGGTAAACCTATTGTTTGGGATCACAACATCCTGGTTGTGCGAAATTGGAACGCTTAAAATCCAGAAGCAATATGTAAGGGAGAAATTAGAAGATAAAGTAGGTTTTAAGACTTCTCGATGGGGAGCAAGATCTAGGTACCGGCGGACATGTATAAGGTGATTCATGTATATGACCTTGTAACAGGGTGTAACTGCATGAGTATTGATAAAACAGGGTAATTGGATTAAAATCTATTGGGTTGTATTCGGTAGACGGAGTATTTAAGAGTGATATATAACTTTATCTAGTTAATTTTTATTCTGGACTAGTTTCTCGTGTTTTTCATTTGGTTGGTTGTTTTTTTCGTTAACAAACTATGTGTGCACTATTATTTGTTTTTATTCTATATTATATTGTTTTCTTTTTATAATTAAAGTTGAAGCGTAAGTTGTAATTATCCTTGTCTTTTTCTTGATCTTCTATTTCTTTATACAATCAAACAAGGAATTTAATATGTAAGTTGTTACAGAAAAATGTTTTGGTGTACTCGGTACCCTCATTGGGCCTCACCTTTCCGAAAATCAAAGAAAGTTACTTCTTTTTAGAGAAAACCAATAAGAAAAAAAAAGAATTTGATTAAAATACCCCCATTTGAATGTCACTAAAACAATATGCCCCGTTTTTTTATCAATTTTGTTGAAGTACCCTTGACGTTACTATTTTTGTTTGGGACCATCTCAAATGGTTCATCTCGGTTGAATCTGGTTAGTATCTCATAACAATATACTCCCTCCGTTTCAGGAAAATAGTTACTTTTCCTATTTGCACAATTGTTAAGGCAAGATGAGAGAGAATAACTTTTATAATTTATTTCCAGATTTACCCTAATAAAAAATTTAATACTATATATATCTTTATAATGAGAATAATAACATTTCTTAAAATAATAAGGGTAGTTTTGAAAGTTTGTTATATTGAAAATGAAAGTAACTCTTTAGTTGGAACCAAAATTTAAAGAGAAAGTAACTCTTTTCCTGAAACGGAGGGAGTATATTAAAATTGACATAATTACTTATTTATCCTTGCAAATATACCTTATCCTAATCAAAACCAATATATGTTTAAGAAACAAAAAACAAAGGGAAAACAAAATTGGCCGCCTTCTCTCTAGTCGCTACACCTTTTACTTCCTCTAAACAAATATTTTTGTTCTGTTTTAAGGAATCAAAGAAAGTTGAAGGAAAAAAATATCAAGAACAAAAAAAAATCACAAGAGGTGAAGAAAATGATGATGATTAGATTAAAACTTCTTATTCATATCAGATCATATTAGCGAGAATGATAATGTTAGATTTAGTACCAGGTGTACTGGTGATTGCAGTTGTAGTCCTGATGTATGATTTCTCAGGAAATGATGATGAACATCGAAGAAGATTAGAGTTTTGACAACGACGGTGCAAAGTGAGTTTGTTGTAACCAAATGATGATGTTGTCGGTGAATTCAATATTTGGGGGAAGCAACACCGTTGAATGGATGATACCCTTGTTTAGAAGATGACACTATAATGATGTTAATTAAGTGTTTTAGGGTTTTAATTATGTTCAGATCACGAATGAAGAAATGACAGAATTTTTTTTTCTTTTTATTGATTGTGATGATTTGTGTTTTTCAGGGTTTCTTTTGTTTGAGTTTAGTTTATTAGGATAATGATGTTTTGGATTTGATTAGCTTAGTTAGGGTGTTGATTCAATTCTGGATAGAATGATATGGGTTTCCGAAGTTGCGATTGCAATTGGAACTTGGATTTGACATCAAAATTGTAATTTATTAATAACACATAATAATATGGTGATGACTTTTTTTTCACATTTAATTTTGGGAGGAACATGAAAGAGTTTGATTAGGGTTTTTAAACAACAATTTTGGGAAGAACATAATTTATCCCAGTTGAGGATCTTAAAGTATTTTGACAACTGACATTAACTGTCACCAGGCACTGATAAGGGTATAATTTATATGTTTTTATCATCATATTTATATTTGTTAGAACTCATTTCCGTATTATTTTTATTATTTTTATTTATTTTTAGGTTGATACGTCAAACCCGAATGATTAGCGGAACATGGCTAAATGGGGATGAAATTAGTTGGTTTGGTCTCAGACTTACCCTGTGAAATGGGGATGAAATTAGTTGGTTTGGGTCCAGTAAAGTCAGAATAAAAATCAGGTTATTATTATTCATTGAAAATGAGAAGGTGGTACGTGCCATGTGTCTTGGACTTTTGGAATTGTTAGCTGGTGGAGTAAAAGAAGATGAATGGCTGGAATTGAGAGTTGGGAGTGTCTAGGCTAAAGGTTGAGAAGTCACGTGGTTGGTGGAGAACCGAATAGGGAAGGGACGGTTTCTGACGACTTTAAAAGAAAGAAAAAGTGAACAGAGAGGAGAGGACGGAGGCGGAGCGGTTTCTGAGGTTGGATACGATGGAGAGGGGGTAGGTTGGAGGCGGAAAGTTGGAGAAGGGAGAGAGAATACGGAAGGAGAAGAGTGATTGAAAGACATAAGAGATAGGGTTGGTAGGGTAGGCAGGAGAGAAGGTGGTGTGACGACTGGAGAAGGCGAGAGAAAAAGCTAAAAAAAAAAGGGAGCGGCTGTCAGAGAGAGAGGTGATAGGAAAATTAGGTGGGATTGATTGGATGAGATTGGACGAAAGAAATAGAAGGGATCTCTTTTTGGATTTCGGTTTTTGGGGGTCGGAGAACAGAGAGAGAGGCTGTGATTGGAGACAAAGTTTTCTGGTAGAGACTGTGATTGATGTGATTGGTGGAGGCATGAGACAGAAAGAAGAATTATAAAGGAGGATCACATGTTTGGTTTAGTCTTTTCCTCTCTATTTTCCTCACTACTTTGTTAATTTATTTTTATGGGTTTTGAGAAACCCATCTCCATGTTTTACTAAATCACTTGTTAGAGTTTAGATAGAAGCCAATTTAATTGTAAAGACTCTATAATGATATTTCTAAAGATGATTTGATTGATTAGTGATTTTAATTCATATAGCTTGGTATTTAATCGTTCATGTGATTTTCTTGACTATTTATGCTTTTCAATTGATATTACGTGCTTTGGTTAAGTTCTTTGACGTGATATGCTTTAGGATTGATATGTAATGCTTTAGAATCACTACCTATGAAGCGAAGGAAATCACAACGGAGAAACAATATTTAAGAATTTAACTTACCATCTTCCGAGACATGAGATTAATTTTGATAATTGTCTCGAGTAAAACAAAGAATATATTTTAGAGATTAGTAGAGTTTATATGATTGAATTGGTGGAAATCGAAAACCCTAGTAACCCACTCCCCACTTTGTTTATTATTAGGATTATTTATTATTTTATTTTGTCCGAATTTCTAAAAAATCCAAAATATATTATTTCTGATTAGTTTAATTGAGATATTGATTGCAGTATTTGCCCGTTCCCTGTGGGTTCGACCTGTACTTGCCGTTGTTTACATTGTAGACGTCGTGCGATTGCGGTTTTATAAATAGGGTATTCTGAAATTCTATCAATTTTTGGCGTCGTTGCTGGGGGGCGGTTGTGAATTATTGTAATTAGTATTTTGATTTTCTAATCGTAGTTTAGGTTTTTTTTTTTTTATTTTTTTTTTTTATTTTTTTTTTTTATTTTTCTTTTGGGATTTTTATTTCTATTTGACCTGTTTTGTGTTTTAGAATTTTATTTCAGGTACATTTTCTGAGGATGATGACTCCTTCTCAGGAGACGTCATCTAAGATGACCCCTCGGGAATATATGAATCGGTCAAGGAATAAGGAAGTTCTTGCTTCACCTATGGTAAGTGAAAAATCACCTCTAATGATATATGAGAAATATTATAAACACAAAACGCTTAGTTTGGAACAAAGATTGATAGTTCTGGAATGCCAGAGATTATTTGTTGATGATGATCAGTCTTGTAGTAACTCTCTGTTCCATACAGAATATATAGATGACTCTATGGATGATTGTGTAGATGATTTTCCTAATTCCATAAATGAATCTATCTCATAAGATCGTTCACCCGACTTAGAGGTTGTTTCTAGACCGCTAGACTTCCAAAAGTTACCTAATTTAGGGTTAGAATTGTGTGCTTCTCAAGTTTTGTTGGATCACTTTGCATCCAAATACACAGAGGACTTGCCTGTTTCTGACACCACGAACCAATTGATATTTCCCCAATCCCAATATTATCCCCATATTTTGTTCTTTACGCACTTCCAAGTGTAGTAAAGACTTGGTTTGGGGGTAATCCCTTGTTTTTGATAGTTTCAGTGTCTCCGTGTTGCCATGATATAAGTGTGAAGCCGTCATTTGTATATATATTGTATTTTGGGTTGATCCCCAAATTTTCAGGTTGTTAGTGTATGGGGATCCTTTCTGTACATATCCAGTAGGTAGATTTTTATTTTCTTGTTTTTTTTTTAGACTTTTTTTTTTCACTGTTCTTTGTTATTACTATCGTTGACATGTGTTACAGAGAATACTGCTTTTCTTGCGTCAATCAGGTGAACGTTCCAATCCCCTTTATTTGATATTTATTTGTCTATCTTATGTATATTGCATACCATTCTAGGTTGCACAGTTTGAAACATTGAGGACAATGTTAGATTTAGGTTTGGGGTAGAGTTTCAGAAAATTGATGTCAAGAAGAAACTCCAAAATTTAGAAACTTGTGAACAATTCAGGATGACTTTAACCATTCTAGGTAGATGGAAACATAGCTATTATCTATAGGAATTGGTATGCCCAGCTAAATGGTCCATTCATATCTGGATGCACTCAGGTATTAGAAATAACATGATAATCATTGAACAAGCATATCTCGGAATCATCATAACCATATCACTTCCTGTTTTTATTTTTGCAATTTTATGTTTCTCTAAGTGATTTGGTGGGGCCTTAGTTTTGACATAAGGTCGTAGCTCGGATGTATTAGAATTTTAATTTTGGTAAATAATAAAATAAAATGATACTTTGACAACAATATGTGTGTGTTCTCCCTGTCTCCGTCGCCTAAGCAAGTGTGGAATGGAGGATCCATGAGAACTATTATGTAATCTGTTGAAAAGGAGCATGCACTTAGATTCAAAAGATCTAATCAAGTAGTCGTAAAATAAAAATAAATAAATAAATTATGTATATAAATAATAACAATAAAAATAGGAGCATCCGAGCCGGATTTTGTACTAATATTTTGGGAAACACCGTTCACCTTAGTCAACAAATGCACCATTCATCACTTCTGTATACATCTTCTAATCTATCCTTGTGTTTGAATTTGATTGATTTCGAGCAATGTGAATGTTGACAATTTTTATCCAATTTTGGATGTTTAATGATTATTTGAGTAGAGTTTTGCATTCTTATATGAATTTTAGTACGCTGAGTGCAAACTCGTGTACAACAATTGCATTCATACAGGGTAATGATTTTTATAGCCTAAGAATTTAGTATGCCAACTAAATAGTTTGTTTAGTGTCTACCTTCAATCGTTCACAGGTAGTTAGAATTTGAAGTAAAGATTTTATGAGTATATCTCTTGTAAACCCTCACGAGATAAAACTCGTCCGCTAAGGTCACTTAGGGGTTTAAAGGCTTATTACATATGCTAAATGTAGTCGCGATTCCTGCGAAAGTGAGTTAGGATTTATTTTATTATTTTTTTAGATTAATTTTGCTCAAGGACTAGCAAAATATAGGTTTGAGGGTATTTGATATGTGCATAATTTATACATTTTTACCACCATATTTATATTTATTAGAACTCATTTCCGTATTAATTTTATTATTTTTATTTATTTTTAGGTTGTATACGTAAAACCCGAATGATTGGAAGAACATGGCTAAATGGGGATGGAATGAGCTGGTTTGGTCTCAGACTTACATTGTGAAGGTTGGGTGGACCGAATATAGCCCGACAAGGGAACAAAAAGTGGAGTTTTTTCTTTTCTTGTGGTGGTTTGTTAGCTAAAAGTTGGAGAATAAAGTGGGTTCGTTGAATTGAAGTTTGTGAAGGTTAAAGAGAAATAAAGAGATGACGCAGGAAGATGATGATGGCAAGGAAGGTCATCTATTTTAGGTGTTGGGTCCGGTAAAGTCAGAGTAAAAATCAGGTTATTATTATTCATTGAAAATGAGAAGGTGGTACGTGCCATGTGTCTTGGACTTCTGGAATTGTTAGCTGGTGGAGTAAAAAAAGATGAATGCCTAGAATTGGGAGTTGGGAGTGTCTAGGCTAATGTTTGAGAAGTCACGTGGTTGGTGGAGAATCGAATAGGGAAGGGACGGTTTCTGACGACTTTAGAAGAAAGAAAAAGTGAACAGAGAGAGGAGAGGACGGAGGCGGAGCGGTTTATGGGGTTGGATACGATGGAGAGGGGGTAGGTTGGAGACGGAAAGTTGGAGAGGGGAGAGAGAATACGGAAGGAGAAGAGTGATTGAGAGACAGAAAAGAGAGGGTTGGTAGGGTGGGCTGGAGAGAAGGTGGTGTGACTGTTAGGAGAGAGAGAAGGATAAAAAAAGAAGGGATCGACTGTGGGAGAGAGAGGTGATAGGAAAAGTAGGTTGGATTGATTGGAGGAGATTGGACGGAAGAAAGAGAAGGGATCTCTTTTTGGAGTTCGGTTTTTGAGGGTTGGAGAACATAGAGAGCGGTTGTGATTGGAGACAGAGTTTTCTGGTGGAGACTGTGATTGCTGTGATTGGTGGAGGCATGAGACAGAAAGAAGAATTATAAAGGAGGATCACCTGTTTGGTTTAATCTTTTCCTCTCTATTTTCCTCTCTACTTTGATAATTTATTTTTATGGGTTTTGAGAAACCCAGCTCCATGTTTTGCTAAATCACTTGTAAGGGTTTAGATAGAATCCAATTTAATTGTATAGACTCTACAATGATATTTCTAATGATAGTTTGATTGATTAGTGATTTTACTTCATATAGCTTGGTATTTAATCGTTCATGTGATTTTCTTGATTCTTTATGCTTTTCAATTGATATTACGTGCTTTGGTTAAGTTCTTTGACATGATATGTTGTAGGATTGATATGTAATTTTAGAATCACTACCTATGAAGCGAAGGAAATCACAACGGAGAAACAATATTTAAGAATTTAACTTACCATCTTCTGAGACATGAGATTAATTTCGATAATTGTCTTGAGTAATACAAAGAATATATTTTAGAGATTAGTAGAGTTTATATGGTTGAATTGGTGGAAATCGAAAACCCTAGTAACCCACTCCCCACTTTGTTTATTATTATGATTATTTATTGTTTTATTTTGTTCGAATTTCTAAAAAATCTAAAAGATATTATTTCTGATTAGCTTAATTTAGATATTAGTTGCAGTATTTACCTGTTCTCTGTGGATTCGACATGTACTTGCCGTTGTTTACACTATAGACGTTGTACGATTGCAGTTATTATAAATAGGGTATTCTTAAATCCTATCAGACAATTAACAGACATGAGCCATTTTAAAAAAAAAAAAAACAAAAAAAAAGCGGGACAAACAAAGACAACCTGTGGACAACAAGTTGAAATAAATGGGAAATGTTGATCCGGTGGTACTTCAAATGCGAATACTTATATAAAATCCCCATAAAAATAAAGGCTTGCGCTTAGTATTTTTTATCATGTTTATTTTATTCAGATCCTGAATACCTGAACTCACTACGCAGAAATTAGACCGCAGTATGCAGAAAAAAAGATAAAATTACATGGTAATTTATGAAACAAATAAAGATTAATTGGTTATATATCAGGTTACAACAACGTCATTTTGAATCATGGTGTTGCATTGGCAAATTTGATCCATCTCACCTCATTTTGTACTATGCAGCTTACCTCTTAAGCAAACTTTTAACAGTTTTGTTATCAAAGTAACGATGAGTTGGTTAACCTTGGTGTGTCGTAGTCAAGAGTTATACCGAGTCTCAAGAGGTATCACCTAGTCTTGTGTTGCTTACAAAAGAATATAACGCTTGTATGAAACTTCAAATAGAAATTGCTAATCTGAATGTTGTGAAGTTTATTTACATTCACCTAACAAGCTCATGTCAAACTTCAATGAAAAGCTTAAATTCCATAAATTGAAACACTTGCCAAGAAGTATACTTCGAAGATTAAAAGCAGAAAATGAAACCCTTTGAAAGCCAAAACATGAAATTCTCTATCATCTTAAACTTATACAACTAACAAATTCCACTTAGATATCCAAAATCGTTTGCATTGTTATCGAAAGCAAAAATATACTAATAGAACTTTCATTCAGTTGTTGAATATCTTGAAGTCCAGTATTTTTCAATCTCCTCCGCTGTTCTCCCTGGAATCCTCCCAGCAATTAGAGGCCACCTGATAATTCAGAACATTCATTGAGATTCATAAAGCGTATATATATGAGAAGAGATAGAGATTGTGTGTCAACATATTTACCTCTCACCAACAAGATTATGCATTAGGATTATAAGTGTCTCCTCGGCTTCTGAAAAGTGAAACCTGGAGTCCATAGTGTTATCCTCTGGAATCAAAAAAGTTAGAGTGAGCCAGTTAAACATAACATCTAATGGCAAAACAAGTTTATAAAGAAAAAAAAAACAACAACAACTTCTGTTCATAAATTAGAACACAATCGAATTCATTAATGTTAGATGACTACCTTGAGAATCAACAGAAGTATCAACAGAAGATTGATCATCCAGGTTTGCCATTTGTATGTAAGAAAGAAAAAAATGAGTGAAATAACTGTAATTTAAATGGAAACAGCAAAGTAGATGAAACTGGTATTGAGCTGTGTAAAAGTAATGGAAATACTCGATGGGTTTATTAATATATAGGAAGCGGTGTAAGAGATGACGAAGAATGAGAAGTAGTATACTATACCTTAGAATGAAAAGAAGACTGGTAGTTGCAGATTGTAAAACTAGCTAAATTTGTGTTGAAGTCCAACTTTGAATTTTGGATGGGGTAGTTGAAACACTTGAAAGTTTGTTTCTTTTCTCTTTTCATTGGTTGCTGTGTTTTTTGTACATAAATTCATTCTTCACACCTAGTTACCTAATGGGTGCAAAGCTACTCTAGTACCATAATGCTCCCTTGATAAAATTGAACCCACCTCTCTTCATAACTACCTTGTACCCACCATAATGTACATTTTATCACTGGATAGTCAGACTCAAACAGGAAGATACCAAGTGGAGTCAGTCACACTCAAACCTGCTGGCAGATATAGACATGGAGGTAACAAGTCGAACTTATACAACCATGCAGGTGTGAACTAACATGGAGGCAAATAATCCACAGTCGACGTGTACCCAGCCCAAAAATGAATATATAAGTTAAAGGATACCTAACTAATTACAAATGAAAGCAGTTGGAGGAACGTCTAATTACTTGTGAAGGCAATCAGTAACCCGAGAAAATGTGCATCCCTGGAAAAGACAATGTATGGACACTATGGTTCCATGTTCATTTCCTTAACAGGCGATAATTCAGTTGTTGGACAAGATAAAGCCAAACCAGCTATGAAGAGTATTTATATTTTTAAGAAATAAGATTTCTATATTAAAATAAAAGCTTTCCCAAGAATGCACAATCTGCAACATTACAAACAAAAGCAGCAAGGGAATAAAATTACTTAGAACCCGGTTAAACTAGAGATTGAGGGTATTATATAAAATCTATATCATGTGAAGGGAGAAAGCTCCTTTTGAAGTGAGACAACTGTATCTCAACATACAACCCAAACGAGGAAGCCCTGTATAAAACTATTAGAAGAGAACCAACTGCCTAAAAACCATGGATCTTGATACTCTCCTTCTTCACAATGCCTGCCTGTTAAATAGCGCATAATACAGGGGTAAGAGATGAAATATAACTCCATAATCAAACTTAATCTGTTGAAAAGTAACATTTTTTACCTGAACAAGGAAGGTTGAGACATTCTTTCGCTGATCACCTTGGAGTTGAATAACCTGTAGTTACATAATAGTACACTTTTAACACAGAAAAACGTAAACTATCTAATGATAAAATGAACCCTTAAAAGGATCATTGATTTTTCTAGTGTAGAGGAGGGTAGTAGAGAGTCTTTTACTGACCTGGCCTAGCTCTGGGTCTTGAACAACAGTGCAGTTGCAGCAAAACTCCTTTTTTAGTCCTTAAGGATCTTGTTATAGCTAAATTCCTTTCTCAAACCTTGCACTGTCGTCAAACTTTTCCTACCATTCCTTTGCTGTATCCGGATATGCACATACTCTTTTGACCCAGCACCCGAGTCCTCAGCATTTGCCTCAGCAAACGGATCTATAAACCAAAAATGACACCCCACAAATGAAAAATAAGTAACCCTAAACTAGAAAGAAACAATCGAAGTATCAAATACAGCACAGCTGGTTAAATGAGTTGAATGAAACTAGACCTACCGAAGGCTGTGAAAATCTGAACGTCGACTTCAGACATGAAATTCGGCTGTAGAAATTAAGAACAGGTAACTTGAAGCTTTTCTTCATTTAGATGCAAGAACGCAGACCAGAAGCAAAACCATCATCAGTTTAAACTCAAAGAAGTGAAATGCATCACAAATCAGTTTATATGTTTTGCATTACTCGACAAGCAACACTAAAATTATCAACAGTTTATGGGACTGCAGTGTGCATCACGTTTAATGATTCACTGTAGAAATCTGTTCTGGTTTGCTGACACACTTCTCATCGGTCAATGCTGCATGTGTATCATTGTTAAAGTACAATCATGGTTAAGTAGCCACTTTGTGCACCAATTTCCAATTCATCCACATATGTGTAGATTCTTAAGAGTGTTAATTGAAATGGTCCAGCATATACATTTTATCCCCAATAACTTTGGTCCTAAGACTTAAGCCAAGTAACCAGCACTAGCAGGACCAGTTGGAGGTAGCAGAAGCTTAAGAAACCAACCTCTAGCCATGACGAGTACAGAGTGATGACCAATGGAGAGTAGGCCCATGGCAAACTACCCTACCAACCCCTGAAGGTTCAATTGGTTCATCATATCCTGCTCCCAACTTAACGATTCAAAACAATTAAATGGCTTTCACTAAAAGTCGAAAAGAAACCATAGTTTTTTACATAACGATCCACATTAATTCGTTGACATGGGAAAGAAGAACAAATTTAAACGAGTAATAATCACGTCAGCAATCAGGCAGCATAACTTGATGAATTTGCGATTTTGGTATATTAAACAACCAAATTATCCAATTACTAAAAGTTCATGTAGCAAAATGGGATCAAACAGTTATGAAAACCATCCCACGTAATGAAAAAAATTCACCATTAAATCTCAATATCATGGTAAATTTCGAACAGTAAAACCGTTTAATAATCTAACTGATATCTTAACAAGCCAAAAATGAAAACTTTCATGGTAATCTTGCTTTACCAAATTTCACCATGTAATGAAGTCAATAACAAATCAAACTTCTGTCAAAGGAAAAAAATCAAAAATTTCTCCACCAATCTACTACACTATTTGGACGTGATTTTCTTTTAAGCCAACGAGAAAACATACTGATCCTTTTAGAACATGAATAGTTTCCATAACTCAAATTTAAAATTTTCAATTAGACTAATTCTAACAACTTAGCGTCATATAAATCACAATAAATTTTAGACATAGACAAAAGAGAGAGAGGGGAGTGCAATACCTGATCAATAGTTAGAATTTGAAGGAGATGAAAGAAGCTTGAAAGATATAAAAATCTGAAAACAAAAAATTACGGGAAAAATAGAGAGAGAATTATAGGTGATTAAGAACTCAGAATGAACACTGTTTTAATAATCCCGTATTAGCCACAAATAAAATCAACTTGTCTAAAGAAAAAGGACGGTTAGGGAATAACTTACTTTTGTTGTCCTCCTTTAAATAAATTTGGCCCGTTACTTTTTCTCTACGGTGGAAAGGCTACCACCCCCTCCATTGTAAATAATATTACAAATACCTGCTTATTATTTAGGGAAATTTATCAATCGGTCCAAAGTCCAAACAAAATGTAAGAGCAAGCACTACCTTTTTTTCTTTTTAGCTATAATTAGAATTTATAGCCCATCCAATAGTGGGAAAAAAAAAATCATGTTTTATGTTATTTGGATTTATGGCAGGTTTCCCATAAATAGAGGCACACAAAGCCAACACATTGACCTTGACCTTGACATGCGGGAAACTAATTTTCCGTATTTAGGTAATAATATGACACAACAAACAAACAAACACGTAGTTTTAGTGAACATGTTTAAGAAATGGACACGTAAAAATTAGGACGATTTTGATTCCGGTGAAGATAAACTTGCATGGCTAAACCAAGTTTAAAGAAAAGCCAGTTTTCATAAATTTAAAAATAACTATGTCACATATATTCATTCAACCATATAATTATAATAATATTTTATTTAAAAATATCCTATTCCATCGATCGAATCACAGGTATCTAAGATATTCATACCTTTCTAAAAGTTACTAATGATTATTTTTGTTAATAACTACAATATTCTTTTAAACTTATACATATTTTTTCATATTCGGATCTTAAGATTAGAGTAGTTGAAGTCGAAGTATGATTTTTCTTCTTTGTTTTCTCAGGTATTTTGGAAAATTTGGTTTTTATTTTTTTAGTAGCCATAAATAAGAATTCTGTTAGCACAATTTTTATTATCATCCCGATGCATTATTTTACTAACCCAATATAACCTTTCTCTATGCATTCAGGCCCAACCTATAGAAAATCCTCGGACCAGTGATCCTTCTCCTCACAAACAAAACAACAGTAATTCTTATATTGTTTATAAGTCGTAAATTGATACATCAAGGTCACTCTCTTCGATAAATAAATCCAACAATTTGAATGCTCCAAATTCTAGTTTTCGGCATTTGAATAACAACTTCCTAGGGTTTTCTTTGTATTCGTCTCGACTATGCGCCACCCATCGTTATTTTCTTTTGTACATCTTTTGTAAAAAAATGGACACAATGCACTTTTGTGGTTCTCACATTGACGTATATCACATTTGATGATGGAAGAACATTGCAACTACGAAAGAAATTAAATTAGAAATGAAACATGATCGAAAAATATAAAAGAACTTATAAGAATAAGATACTAACCTTAGAAATCTTCATGTTTCTTATGTTTTTTGTTGAAAAAATGATATAGCATTGGGTGGTTTTAATAGTTAAAGATTGAAAAGGTGAAGGTACCGAATACACCACCAACTTTTCCGTTCGTGAACTCGTACGGACAATTCTTGTACAATAAATATACACGACCTTAATAATGTTAGAACAAGTCTTGACAAGATTTGTATTCAAAACTGTAAGTACAAGATCAACCTAATATGCCTTGAAACTTCAATATCCGAATTCAACAAGACAACGTCTTGTATGATCTGTGTCACTAAATCGAATTCAACAAGATCAAGTTTTGTAGGATGTTTACTCATGAGTTAAGATATCTAGATTTTTTAACGTATTACTTGTGATATTTTAATTATAAAGATAAACAATATGATGCGGAAAGGAAATAACATAAGACACCAGATATTTTGTTAACAAGGAAAACTACAATCTAGTAGAAAAGTCATGGGACCTCGTCCAGTTTGAACACACGTTGTATTAAGCTGCTACAGACACTAGCATATTATCATACTTTGGACTAGAATATAGTTGAGATCGAATATACCCTCTAACATATCAGTTGCATTTGTGCTCTTATATCTCTTGGATCTCATAAGACCCTACACACATGATTTCCCTAGATGACGTCATTTACATGCCTAAGAGTTGCACCGTAGTCCTTCATAGAGACTAGTTAATTACCCTACCTCCAACATGGTACCTATTTACTTTCTTTAGGGTTTTTCAATCAGGGTAATAGAAATATATTTGCTTTAAGGGATCTCCGGGTAAAAAGATGTCAAAGAGAACCTCAACAACTAGGGTTTAATCTTTTCAAATCTTATAGAAATACCTAATTGATTCTAGGTCACAAAATATATCTAAGTCAAGTTTAGGTCGTAATTTTATGGAACTAACAAGGTTAGAGAAGAAGAACTCCTTGTAGTTTCTTTCGATCTTATTGTTTGATCGATAATTATTGAATGGTTATATAACATATCAGAGCATCGCTCGGTCGAACTCACAAGTTTTGGTATGTAAAGCTTGTTGTCAATGTTAGATAAATAAAATTATATCTTGATTTATAGTCTACTTAAGTCAGTCTCGGACTAGAATTAAAGCATGGTAGTTGAGTATCAGAATTCACCGAATAACCCTTGAAGATTGAAGACTGAAGAACATCGAAGACATTTATGAGAAATTCATCAACAAAGGTGTGTGAAGACTGATGATCCTATTTACTCATTATTTCTACCATTCTAACTACCAATAAAATATCGTATGGCTTTAGTATAATTGATAAATTGCAAAGAAAAAGTTCTAAGTTCAAGCTTGTACTTGACTAATTTCGAAACATGATTCAAGCGTTGGATGTTCATAGGACTTATCGATTTTGAGGTTGGGGCAATTTATTTTCTAAAAAACTATGACCGCGAAAGAAGATCCTAAAACATCAAGTAGTACTAATTTTCACAAACTAATTTTTCAGTTTAAATAAGGAACAATCCTCAATGCTTGAAGTATCTAGGGTTCAGATATCTTATTTTTGAATGTTCAAACAGGGAATATTATAGAAAATCCAAGGCTTATATGGATATTCTTGGCTACTGTTCCGAGGACGACGAATTGGTTCATACAGCCAAAAATATCATATATTTTGATGATGATCATGTTCACGAGTATGATAATTCTGACAGAGATTCATTGATATCTCTTCAGCTGAATAAGAAACTTGTGAATGTGGAGTCTCAATTGGATCAACTCAAGAAAGAATAATTAAGAAGTAACAAGCTTATCAATGATCTTAATTCCAATCTAGATGAGAAAATATCATAAGAATTAGCAAAAGTCTTCTAAGCATAAATATTGGGAGAATCCCCCCAATACTTTTATGACGAATAATATACCCAAAAAGATGATATCCACTATAAGTTGAGAAGATATCAAAAGAATCAACAAAAGTTTTCTAAGCATAGTGGAAGAATTCACCCAATACTTTTATGGTGAATAATATACCCAAAAAGATGTATACTCTTTCAATGGGTTATGTGAACTTTTGTTTGCATGGGTTTATGAGATTAAAATCCCAATATGGTTGTCATTATCGTCTTTTACACACTTACTGAAAGAAAAAAAAAGTCTAAATCCAACTTAAAGTGCTACCACATCGCCAATAGTGATCCCAAAAACGTAATGACTCGATATGGGTATCATCACTTTTTATGCTCTTTGTAGAGTTCTCACTTCCTATTTGACTACTAAGCAAAAGACAATAATAAGATCCACATGAACTTCTACATAATAAGCTAAGATAAATTTATGCACTTAGATACTCCATCTAATCATATTAATGATATTTAAACTTAGGTTCTTAAAGTCTATGACAAATTAATTTTTTGGACAATGTTGTTTTCCCAAAACATTATTTCATTCTTGGAATAAAATCTATCATCATAGGGTGCCTCGACATTATTCTATAAATTGAATATATTTTATTGATGAAGTGAACATCAGGTGCAATCTACTCTAAGAAGGTTACTTATTATATAATATTTCTAGTACGGAATTATATATGTGTCCGCCTTTTTTAGGCTTACTAGTTTCAGAACCTTCCTTAGCAAGATATTCTTATTTATAGAACGCTAACATATTATTTAAAGGTGGTCAGAAGGGTTTTTACCATAATTCTTCTTTGAAATACTTTCTTCAAATGTACTTCTTATCATGTCTTCTTCCTCAATCTTTAATTCTTGTAGAGAAAATAATATTTGGAAAATACTACTTCCTTCAAAGAATATTAGACTTGAACCTTCTGATTGTGAATAAATCTATGTCAATAAAAAGGTGTTCCTACACCTAATGTTGACCAGAAAATCTCTCTTGATAATGAATTATCTCTTAAGATGAGTCTGGTCCTCAATCAAATTCAGTCTCTAAGTAATAACCTGAATATTTTCTCTAAAGGAGTTGAAGACAAGTTTGTGAACATTGAGTCCAGATTGATGGTGATTGAAGAAGAACTAGATGTTTACAGATCTCTTAAGGAATACTCACCTCGAATCCTTGAGAAAGGTTCAAATCATTAATTAGTTTACTCATTGTAAGGATTTATTCTAATTGTTTTAAAGAGGAAAAACTAGTATTTGAAGTAGTTTATTAGTGTTCTTAGTATGCATTACTACATCATATTTATTATTTATCAATTATTGAAATTTATGAGATTTGTTTATCATATTTTTGTGATTAGATTACGATCTCATGATTTCTCAAAAGTTATGATTTTTACTCTTTTTGTTTATAACCGGCTAAAAGAGGAGTAAACTTTTGTTGGACTATTTCTCATAAGTTGTAATTTTGATTCGTTTGTTCATGACCGGCTAAGATAGAAAAGTGATGATATTACCTTTTACGTTCTTCACTAGATGGAAAGGGAAATCTGATTAATATCGGATACAAATTTACTTACAAATTTTTTTATGTCTAACAAAAACCATTTTCCTTGAAAAGGTTGCTTGTTGTTCTTTTTGAGAATGACACTAAATGGGGAGAGTTCAACTTTGAAAATGTGCTTAATTGCTATTTATTTGTGGGGAGTGCGGCTGTGGAATTTTAGAAGAGAATTGTACCTATAAAATATTGCCTTGGTAAAAATGCCAAGTTCCGAAAATTAGTGGAATCATCTTAAAAGGCTGGCATGTGATCTTTAGTCTTGATATTCTCTTAGGCATTACGATTCCTATTCTCAATATCTTTGTCAATTTGTGACAAATAGGGGTAAAATTATTTAGTAGTCATCTACTAACATATATATCTTTTCAGAGCAATGTTTAAGGAGGGGGGGGGGGAATTTATATTTCATTAAA